>VXBL01001977.1:176802-286354 GCA_013400195.1 Aramus guarauna | reverse complement strand
GCCATAGAGATGATCTGAGGGCTGGAGCACCTCTGCTATGGAGACAGGCTGAGAGAGTTGGGGTGGTTCAGCCTGGAGAAGAGAAGGCTGCGGGGAGACCTTAGAGCCCCTTCCAGTCCCTGAAGGGGCTCCAGGAAAGCTGGAGAGGGGCTGGTGACAAGGGCAGGGAGGGACAAGCCAAGGGGAATGGCCTGAAGCTGCAGGAGGGGAGATGGAGATGAGATGTGAGGCAGAAATCCTTCCCTGTGAGGGTGCTGAGGCCCTGGCGCAGGGTGCCCAGAGAAGCTGTGGCTGCCCCTGGCTCCCTGGCAGTGTTGAAGGCCAGGTTGGATGGGGCTTTGGGCAACCTGGGCTAGTGGAGGGTGTCCCTGCCCATGGCAGGGGTGGGACTGGGTGGGCTGGGAGGTCCCTTCCCACCCAAACCAGGCTGGGGTTCTGGGATTCTGTGAGCCTGTACTCCCTCCTCTAGACCTCTCAGGCAAAGGGACAGGATCAGAGTTATCTTTAAGTGCAGCTACGGCTCTGCTCTCTGTGGGAGGACGCAGAGGAAGCGTCCTAAATCTTTAAATATTTCTGTGAAGGGAACTTTTATCCTGCAGCTGAACCAGGCTCTGAGAGCTCAAAAAGCAGGGCTGAGTGTCAAAGCCGTGAGGGTTTAGAGACAACCAGGAGAAATTACGCTCCCCTTGCCTAGTGCAAGGCAATGCCCTTCAGCATGTGGGACACCGGGCAGCTGCCCGGCTCTGCAGGGTACCAACATGCTGGATGTGAAGCACGGGGTGCGACAGGTCGTGGCACAACCGCTCACGGATCGGGGATGTCTGTTAAACCCTGGCAAGGAGCCAATGGTCCCCACACCCCGGGCGTTTGCTACAGCAGCTGCCATCCCAGTTTTGCACGGCCCTTTTTGCAGTCAGCGAATGCCTCCTGCCTGCAGCCTGCCTGGGAGGGACCTGCTGCCTGCCAGATCCCCCCCTGCCCGCAGCACTGGCCCAGGTCTGGCAGCTGCCTGGTGCCATCTCGTGGTTAAATAACTTCTCCAGAGCAACCCTGTTTCTGACCTGCCACTGCTGTTCCACTGGAAAGAAAAGAAAACCTACAATATTAATTTTTAGCAGGGAATTTCTGCATGTCTTTGCACAGGAAGATGCCTGAAAAATTGGGTAAAAGCGTCAGTCAATGTTGGCTGTCCAGAGGGGGCCGAGCAACATGTGTCTTACCTGATGCCCCTCATCTGGGAATGCTGTTTTTACAACCTCATAACCTTGTATTTCTGCAGGAGAACAGCTCGCTGTGTTTCGCACCCAGGATGGCCAAGCCTACGTGGTCGACGCTTACTGCCCTCACCTCGGTGCTAACCTCGCTGCCGGCGGGCGCGTCATGGGCAATTGCATCCAATGCCCCTTTCACGGCTGGCAGTTTCGAGGAGAAGATGGAAAATGCACCAGCATCCCGTATGCTGAAAAAGGTGAAGTTCCCCCAGACCCGCAGAAAGCATCTGCAGCACCGGCAGTGCCCAGTGGGTCCTCATTAAAAGCTACTTCATTAAGGAAAAATGGTCCTTATAATAATTCACCCTCCGTCCTGCTCCCCTATTTCATGCAGTGCCCTACTTCTCCTCCTGGGGTGTCCATGTTGGGGCATAACGTTCCAGTGCCCCTTCCAGTGTTCGGTGATAACTGGGACTTCACTCTACTTAAATATCCACCCTCCTTGATTTTGATAGTCCTGCAACTCCTGCACCGAGCTAGCAGGGTATAAAAGAAGATTTTTAAATCTGAGTCATCCATTGCAGCAGCAGGGATGGATCCTGAGGAGCTGTTGGGTTTCAGGAATGATTCTGTACTCTGTAGCGATAGCTTATACCACGTCAGTGCTTGGATCTGTCACATTAGCGTGACAGAATAGTCTCTCAATGGAATTTTTTTCTCCTTTTAAGGCTTGAAGGGAACTTTTGGTTAGAATCCAGGAAGGCTCTTCGCACACACCTACCATTTAGATGTGTCTTGCGTTGACTGTGTAGGAAGAATATCTTACTTAAAGTTCACATGTAACAACTGCTTGATCCGGCTGCGCAAATTACTTTAAATCACCAATTCTAAATGTGGCTGAAACCAGCAAACAGACTTACCTTGAATTTTGGTTCAGCTTGTGCCTCTTAGTTATTTTCCCTGATTGGATTGATTGAGATAACAATGAAAACATTGATTAGCAGCAAAACTCAGTCTTTCTACTAAACAGACTATTTTTCTCAAAGTGGAAGAAACGTTCCATCCATATGTATTAAGATAAACAATTTATAGGTCTCGCCAAACAGCAATGCCTTTTTTTGTGTGTGGGGTTTTTTTCTTTCAGAAAAAATATTAATACTGTATATATTTTCCCATACATACTCACGCAGAAGCTGCATTCAAGTGAAAATTTGGTTCCAAGTAACGAGCAAAGATGTGCTTCATCATAAAATGAGAATGAATATTCTGGACATACGCAAACACTTGCCAAGATGGATTTTTTCATCTGAAATGGCTGTATTCAGAGTCATTGTTATCTGTAGTTATTAAAAGAACGCAACTGCAGACAGCCACCCTGTTCCCAGTGCAGCTCCAAAGGGTGAGGTTGATTTAAAGGGATTTAAAATCCATCTGTGCTCATGCAGGTCGCTTTGATGGAGAGGTATTTTGGAGAGCTCGGATGGGCAGCTCCTGCGGCACTGGGCTTGCAGGGGACCGACAGCCAAGCAGAGCCACGGAGCCCACGTGGTGCTGGGGAAGGGTCTGGAGCACAAGTCTGATGGGACCGGCTGGGGGAACTGGGGTGGTTTAGCCTGGAGAAAGGAGGCTGAGGGGAGACCTGATCGCTCTCTACAGCTACCTGAAAGGAGGTAGTAGCCAGTCTCTTCTTGCAAGTAACAAGCAATACGACAAGAGCAAATGGCCTCAAGTTTCCACGGGAGGTTTACATTGGATATTAGGGAAAATTTCTTCCCCCAAAGGGTTGTCAATCCCTGGAACGGGCTGCCCAGGGAAGTGGTGGAGTCCCCATCCCTGGAGGGATTTAAAAGACATGGAGATGTGGTGTTTAGGGACACGGGTTAGTGGTGGGCTTGGCAGTGATAAGTTAATGGTTGGACTTGATCTTAAAGGTCTTTTCCAACCGAAATGATTCTATGATTCTGTGTCTGTGTGGGGGCAGATGAAGCCCTCTTCAAAATTTAATGAGATGCATCCCACCCAAAGCACCAGATTTTTTCAATCAGAAATCACAGCGAAGGTGTCCTCCCTCTGACATTCATTGACTGAAAGAGAAACATGTTTTCTCCTATTATTTCACCTCCCACATGACTGTACAAGGCTGAATAATAAGGATGTGCTATCCTCTGGGCTTGTTTGCAAATTAGAAAAAAAAGTAACGAGGGCAAAAGCCTTCCAATCCAGTAGAAGTGTCATTTTCTGACAACTGGGTAAATATAAATGCCAAAATTCATTTCAGTGAAAAGAGTGCAGATATATTCTTAAAGCAATACCTGATACTGCAGTATTGTAACAGAGAATGACTTGAACTCGAGAGGTAGAGATGACTTTTGCTCTCTGCACATCTATAACAAAAAGCATCTCCTTTTAGTTTATTGAAACTTGAGGAAGGTCCATAAATGCTGCAGACATTTACTTATTTGAACAGTTTTAAGAGTAGTGAAAGAAGGCTGCAGAGCAGCCTGCCACGCTTCTTCCCTAGAAGACTTACGCAAAACACCCAACTGAAATAAAACTGATTTAAGCAAGCTCTCTTCTGTGGACTTCAGAAGCTGTTGTCCTTCTTCAGCAACCTGAAAGCTGGCAAGTGCCACCAGAGAGTCTGTGCCACATGGGAATCACCCATAAAGATGATCTCTGAGCCGTAGTTAGGATGAGGTGACCCTTAGCACCAGCGTCAGCCTTGGAGATGCCACTTTTAACTGAATCCTTTCTTTCCTCCACAGTGCCAGATTTTGCAAGGGTCCGGACCTGGCCGTCCTGCGAGGTGAACGGGATGCTGCTGGTCTGGTACCACTGCGAAGGAGTCGGTCCGACGTGGGCAGTGCCCGAGCAGCGGGAGATCACCACCCAGGAGTGGGTGTTCCGCGGGCAGACAGAGCACTTGGTCGACGCACACATCCAAGTACGGAGCCCGGTCGCTTTGTGGGGCACGTCCGCAGCTGGGTCCCCTCCGATAGTCCAGTTCAGAGACATCTCCTCCCAGTTAACCCATTCAGGGACATCTCCCTCCCAATTAACTGGGCTCTGCCTGCACCCAGTGCCACGGCTGCTGCCAGCAGAGCTCAGACCTAGAAATGCACCCCTGTGCCATATATCGAGAATATAACATATGTTCCCCAAACACGGATCGTGGGCTTCTTTAGTAGAGAGCAGATGTTCTGGGTACTTAAAGGGAATCTGTTAATTTGCTTTGACTTATAACTGATGTAATTTAAAAAAAGATTCTCTAAGAATTGCAGCACTTAGTGTCAGGAGGCTTTTCAACTCATCAATCACCAAAATGGAAACGCGCGGTTATTTTGCTGTTAATCTTCATAATCACCATCACACGCTGACAAATCTGCCATGGAGAACAAAACGGTTGTTGCCTCCATCGCCTCTCAGTGGATCTGAGGCTGGAAAGGGGGAACCTTTTTGTGGCACTAAACAGAAGGGACCGCGGCCGTGGTCCTCGAAGGGAGCCGGGGCAGCTGTGGGGGGATGCTCCTCCTGGAGAGCGATGGGAGGCAGCAGCAGTTTTGACCCTTGGACTGTCCCTTGGGATTTTAGACCTTGGGAGATTTTTATATGCTTGCCACTGAGCAGAACACTTCTATTTGTGAAAAATCAGTGACAAAAATTACCTTTAATCTAAAGCACACTTCTCTCCAAAGGCAGCGCCTGCCTGCTGACTAAATCACAACTAAGGTGAGTGGGTTAGAAAGAAATGAAGAATTATTAGAAGAAATTAAGAGGGTGCATGAGACACAGGAGATACAGCTCTGGGAATGTGCAGAGGAGTTGTGAGAAGCAGGGAGAATTTGGGAGATTGATGGGATAGTAATATTTATTTCATGTCTGCTTTTCAGTGCAAGCCACTGTACGCAGGTCTATACTGGGACCAGTATGGGTGGTGGAAAGCTGGTGTATTTGAGTAATAAAGCAGCTAAAACTTCTCAAAGAGTCACATAGTGCAGGCAGGCTGGTGAGCTTTAAAGGTTTAAAAGTATGTGAAAACTAGTCTAGGTGCACAAAGGCAGAAAAGCTTTATTCCTTACAATTATTACAGAGCCAAAGGAAGGACTTCTTTGGAGACCCAGCTTGTGCAGCTGCAGAAGTTACCATGCATAGAGCTTAAAATGAACTCTGATTTTTTTGAGCTTCATGTTTAAATCATTCCTGTGCAGTAGTTAAGAACTAGTCCTGAGTGCTGAGGCCCCTTCCTCCGCTCACTCGGTTGCCTCTTGCTGTGCCATGTACCTGCGAGCATCTCTGCTGTGCTCGGAGCGATGTGCCCTGGGCTGTACCGCAGTCATGCTGGTGCTATTGTGATACTGATATCAAATACAGCCAGCGCGCTCCCAAGTCAGCTCTTGCCAATGGCAAATTGTTCCCCAATGACAGGAAATCCCCGAGAACGCGGCTGACACAGCTCACCTGGCTTTCCTCCATGGACCAGCTATTCTGGGCGGATCCGATCTGAGATACACAAGGTCCAAGCTGTGGGATTTTATGAAGCACATCTGGAAGGTAAGACTCTAACTCTCCTCTTAGCCATGAGGAAGTCAAAGTCTTTCAAACCAGGTCCCCTTTCTGCTGCAAAGCATCTGTCCCACCTCACCCCCTCTGCCGCATCCCCCCATCTTCAGGTCCAGTCTCTTTTCTCTGTCTCTGAGGGTTTTAGCTGCACTCCCTCATCTGTGCTCATCTCTAGATGGTCTTCACAGCCAGCTCTTGTCACCACCTTGCTACTACCTTCTTCAGCCTGTGCTCCCATCTCTCCATCTCTCGGACTGAGACGATCCTTCTGCACCCCTCCAGGCCGAGTGGCAGCCGGAGCCGGAGCCCAACGAGCATTGCTCCCAGCTTCTGGTTCAACACACTGCAACTGTCTTTGGGAAGCACATCTCCTTGATGGACTTGATGGTTTCAGCCAGGCAGGTATGTCCTCTTCTGGTGACCACCAGCCCCCCAAGCTGAAGGGCTTTGTCACCCAAAGTGAGTCCTTGTCCATCCTGCCCGGTGTAGCTTTCCCTACCAAGTGCATCAGACATGTGGGCCAAAACTACACACTGGCACTGAGGCTGCTCCACAGCACGAAGAAAAGGGAGGGTTCGGAAGGACTTCTGTGCCCACAAAACAACTCAAAAAAATAAATGGCTAGTACCTGAGCAAACTCTGATGACATTCCCAAGGGACCTTCACACCACATGGTCACAGGTCTTTGCAATACAGCAGTGCGGACCTTTTCAGACCATGGTGAACACGGCTGGGAATGCAAACTATCAGAACCAGCATGTTTGATGGCCCAAGACGAGCCCTGAATGAGGTAATAAAATAGATGACACAGATCGATAAAGAATTAAGGGAAAATAGAAATAATGCCACTAAACATGAGTCAATGGGAACTAGATGTTCTGACTTTCATTTTTGGTTGAGGTTTTTTGGGTTTTTTTCTTTTTGTTTGTTTGTGTTTTTTTTTTTTTTTTTTTTTTTTTTTTTTTTTTTTTTTTTTAAATGAAATACAAAGCTTCCGTGATAAAACTGGTAACTTTGTTCTAGTACGTTTTTGAAGGCATCTGACCTATTCCTATGCTACAAATTCAGAACAATAGCAAAACTAGTCATGATACAAAACTTTGATAAGGACTAGATCTCAGTGTAATTAGGGAATTATCACAAAGTAGATGTTGATTGTATCTCTGTTCAGTTCTTGGATCTGTGCTATTTAGCACTGCTATCAATGAACAGGAGAAAAAAGACATTCAAATAATCTCACAAAAAGTTCATACCCAACCAGTCATTAAAGGAAGTTGTAAATAGAGTAGCTGAAAACCCAGCAAGCTGCACTGTCTCAAAGAGTTGAGTGTATGACCATGCATCTGTGTGTCTGGATGCATGTCGAAGACCATAGAAAAAGTACTCTGTGTCATCCAAGATAAGAAGCTGAACCTGAGCCCCCAGTCCTATACTTCAGCTAACACATAATGTGACTGTTGGAGCTGCAAAGAAGAAATCCAGAGCAGGAGTAGGGATGTTGTATTACCTCCATATTGCATTGCAATCACTTCTACTGGGACTGGAGCCCAGGACTGGTGTCAACAATCCAGTAAGGCTGTTGATGACCTGAAGATGATTCAGTGATGAAGTATAAGGCCAAGTGAAAATTTGGTAGCATTACCTAGAAGATTAGAGTTTAAACTTTTGGGGACCAGTAGAGTACTGTAAACACTCCTGAATTCCCATGGGCCCACAGCAAAGCCATCCAGCCCTGACACATCTGTGAGTATCCCAAGTCAATATGGGCTGCATGGGTCTGCTGGACTTCCCCTGACCTGGAGAGCATTAACAGTTGGAGGCCAGTGTGTGACTCCTGGCCCTGAGGCGTAGTTTGACTTTGTGCCTATCTGATGAAAGTTGAGTAAAGGGGACTTGAACATAGTCTAGGAAACATCTTAAGCAGGTCTCAAGCTGAGAGTGCTCTGTTGCTCTGCAGGTGGGGCCAGGGCTGGTTTTCCTGATCTTTGAACATGCTTTCCTTGGCCATGGGATCATCCTGCAGACGGTGACTCCCCTGGAGCCTCTCCTGCAGAATGTTGTCCACAAAATCTACTACCAGAAGAACATACCGGCCATAATCCCCAAGTTCATCCTGAGAGCAGAGTGCATACAGGTAAGGCTTCTGAAGCCAAAGGTGGTCCCCTGGAGCTTGGTGGCTAAGAAGTGGTGAGAAGGAAAAGCAGTTGCCCAGGTATACGTGGGAGCAAAGCACTTGTGGGCAAGATCCTTTCAGTGCTTGGCACAATCTTTCAGTTCTAGTAGCCCAAAGAACTAAACTGGAGGTTTAGTAAAGAGGGTCCCTGCAGTGGCTCATCTGTTGAGGATGGCAGAGAGGTGCTATTCCTCTCCTGTGCATGGGGAACTGGGGCACAAGGATTAGGCAACCTCTCCCAAGCTGCAGGAAGTCCTTGAGGGAATTAATAACATCATCCGGATTTCCAGCACCTCAGGTTGGTGACCATCCTACTTCCTTTGGTAAGAACTGTGCCAAGAAAGGCTCCTGCTGTTAAATTGTCATGAGATTTTGCAACCCTTCCTCCTCCTGACAGAGGTTTTCCAGGTCCTTACCACAGGGATTCATAGAAGTGGTGGAAGGTGTCTCTGGAGGTCTCCAGTTCAATATCCAGTTGGGGCAAGACTATCACAAAAATCAGGTCAGGTATGGCCTTGAAGGCCTTCTCCTTTGGAGAACACACCCATCTCTCCAGCTCCCTGGGTGACATGTTCCATTATTGCCCTACCCATATTGTTAGGTTTTATTTTTAATGTCCATTTTGAACTTCTTAACCTGCAATCTGTGGTTGTTAGTCCTCGTTATACCACCTGGATTACCAAGAAAAATCTGACTCCATCATCCCTGTAACTCCCTTTCAAGCAGTCAGAAGATTCATGTCATTCCCTTCTGTCAGGGGGTATGTTTGTTCTGACCAGAGAAAGAGTTTCACTGGCACTACAGAAAAAATTGCCAAAAGATGATTTTTAGATGCCCAAACACTATCCGAAATCAAACTCAACTGTTCCAACTTGTATTGTAAAAATACTGGCTTAATATTTTGCCTTCTTACTAACTTGAACGAGCAGCACTCATTCCTGCAGAGACTTCTTCACAGAGGAAAACTCCATAAATCTCACTGCATGTGTGTCTAAGCAGAGTTTAAGCTGTGGATGCTTAATTTATAAAGCCCTTGTTGGCTGGAGCTACCCAATAAATCAAAAATCTCAGGTGGAGCAGCTCCTACTACACAACATCCATTTATTTTTCTGTATTTCCTATGACAAAGGCAGTCTAAGATGAAAGTGGCTTCTTGTTTGGGAGATACAACAGGCTAAACGTCTGCTGACTGCAGTCGGAGCTGTAGCGTTACGAGTTACAAATAGCACGAACAGTCCCACACCGGCCATTTGGGAGAAATGCTAAAGAATAAACCCAGTGTGCGCAAAACTACTCGTTCAGCTTCCCCACCTGAATGAGACCATCCTTCTCCCCTCAGTTTGAGCGTGATATAACCATCTGGAATAACAAACAGTATCTGCCCAAGCCGCTGCTGGTCAGAGAGGACTCCAGCATCCAGAAGCACCGGCGCTGGTACGCCCAGTTCTACAGCGACAAGAGCACGAGGCTCCCGGCGCAGAAGGAGAGTCTGGACTGGTGAGGACCTCGTTGCACGCTGCAGAAGGTGGCCAGAGGCTCTCAGGTGGCTCCTGCCTACCCTGGCTGGTGGGCAGTGGTGCTGGGCAAGCGTGATCAATATAACAAATACTGGCACTGGCAGGGGGAGCAGAGCCTGAGCCCTGGAGATCCTCTTTAACCTTCCATGTTCAGGGCACCAAAGCTCAAAGGGTGTAACACACTTGCTCTTGTACCTGTGCTGCAACATATGAGCTGAGTGTGAACTTAAGATTGCCAGAATTGTTGTTAAAGTGCCCTTATCTCTCTCTGCTGCTATCATTTTGATTAGTTATATGAAAAGCTTTTCACGGGGCCTTTTATTGCCTGGAGTGTCCTTTCCCAGCCAGGCCTGCTGTTGCTTCTGAACAGTCACTTTGGCTGGGGCAGGATTCAGCTCTCCAGAGGAGCCTTGGCTGATGTCTGCATGGCATCAGAGGTGTGATTGCAAAGACCACAGACATATGCCGTCTTCCTTCTCTCTGGCAGCAGGCAGGGCAGCATGAGGTTTAGCTGCCCACCATGCCCTTACCTTACCTGTGGGCTTCATCAAGGCTAATGAGCTCTTGCATGATTCAATTCCTCCTGGAGATACTGCACCTAGTTGGGAAGCAGAAGGACAGCCCTGGTGACCAAATCACTTTGACAACTACTCTGCAGGTCAAGGATGTGAATAGGATTCTGCTTTGGTAGCCCCTGGGTTCCAGCAACGTCCTGGGTACACAGCTGGCTGTAAAAATTTGTGTCCCATGGCAAGACCGTAGACAGGATTTACTGTGATCAGAAATGAAGCTAACACATGGAAACTAGGCTGCAAATCTGGTGAAAACTGGTATAGATTCTCCTGTGCTTTGTGCCTACATGCTCCAAATGAAGGGCTAAATTCTGCCTTGCTGCATACCCTAGAGAATTCCGTAATCTCCACAGACAGCCTGCCCTGTACAGTTAGTAGGACTCTGGCAGTCACTCTTTGCCAAGAGCCAGCAAGAGCAAATGCTCGAGTCCAGGAGCTTTCCAAGGAGGCCGGTGTCTGCTGCTCTCACGCGCTGTGCACTTGCCCATGCCTTGTGAATTCTGCACTTTGCTGAGGCTTCTGGTTCCTCCTTCACCATTAACACATAGGGCAGGACCGGGAGCCGGAACATGCCATCACAGCCCTCAGCCAGTGCAGGGTCTATCGCCCACCCTGGCAGCATCCCAGATAACGTTCTGCTGTGCTTTTGCCTTTCACATCTAGCTACTGCACTGTGAATTTTTCACTATTAAATTTTTTTTTAAAACTGATGTCATGTTCATGGTTTGTTGTTCTTAACTGTTTTGTGGGGTGTTCTTGCATGGGAGAAGTGATTCTGCAGCTGGCTCATGCTGTCCTGCTTCAGGAGCCACAGAGGACCTCCAGCAAGGAACTTAAGGAGATAGCAGGAGGTTGGACAAGGAGCATTGCCCAACCCAACAGCCTGAGCCTCCCATAGACCTGAGAGCAAGAATATACCTTAGAGGCCCTGATGACCCTCACCTGGGGCATTCATCCACTCCTTGCCCATGGCCCCAGAGTCCCGTTTCAGCCCAGCTCTGGACCTTCAGCCCCTGCCCTGAGCTGTGCTGTAGGAAGTCCCTAGTTCAGTTGCAGACATGCCCATGCCTGGCCGATCTGAACTCTGACCACAGACTGACTTCTCAGTTTGACCTCCCTCCACCCTGTCCCACCACTGTGAACCTGCCCAGTGATTGCTGGGCTGCGTCTGACGCTTGCAAACCCTCACCAGATCCTGACCCTGAGCTGCAGATTGACTTCCCAGCTTGACTCCAGACCTGTCTCATCACCATGAGCTTGCCTAATGATCTGGACTCCTGATTGAGCCTGGCCATGATCTCTGGGCCTGCCCCATCTGTCCCACTTGGGGGTGGTAGGACCCTTGGCTCCCAGCACCCCATTCTGTATGCATCAGCCATCCTCGTGCTGACGGGTGATGGAGAAGCAGCAAGAGGCAGAAATTGCTGCTACCAGGTCAGAGATGTTAATTACATGGCCTGGGTCAAGACGTACTGTTCACTCACGTGTTGAAGGGGGCACATGGCCACCACACGCACACACACAAGCACAGAGGCTTTACCTGCACAGCACATGTTGAGGTTTGCTGTGCGACACACCTGTGCTCCCACATGCAGGATCTCAGGATGAACGAAACTCCAAGGAAGGCAAATTGTTGAAGATCAGACTAGAGATGGCAAGTTGAATTATCTTTGCTAGATTCATCAGTCCTTCTGAAACTAGAGGAAACTATGGGATACCTCCAGCAGAACCTGAATTCTGAGCTACCATTTCCTTTATTACTAAGACTTAAGTAGTTGAGTCCTGTTAAGGCAGAAATTAGAGAATCAGGAAATAAGACAGGATTAGCTTAAGCCTCTTATGTTCCCATTTGCAATCTTATCCTTTTAAATGGGTCTAGCAAAAAGGACAATTAAGTGCTGGGAGACCCTGGCATGCCAAGGACCACCGTCCTCCAGTTTTCTATGCCTTTTGGCCGTACATTGTCCACTTCACATTATCAAGATTTTTCAAACAAATCCTAACTCCTCTCTGGTTAGGATGTGAGGACATGTAATCTTACTGTTTATTGAAATCACTTTTACCTCAAATCTACTGCAAAGCAGCCATTCCTACTGTTATATTCTGACAGATGTATTTATTATTGTGGCTTATCTTCACACCTGCCTACTAGCCAAGAGAGTTTATCCAATTGCCAGACCTATCATCATTCCATGTCTTCGGGTTTTGTTTTTTTTTCCCAACTAACAATTTCACTACAAATTTTCACTACAAATTGTTCTTGTTTTTTGCTTGCTTTTTTGGGGGGTGGGTAGTGACTGCAAGGTTAGAAAACCCCAAAGGATATCAAAATAGGTCAAAGAACAGGCTACATAAAGGGTGACGAACAACATACCTTGGATTTTCCAGCGGTAGGCCTGGTGTCCTCCTCCTTTGACCCCCGGTCTATGTACATGTTCCACTTGGGACAATTCCCCGCTCATTTCTGGTTCATCTGGAGGTGGGTCTCGGAGCTCCAGAGGCATCAGCAAGGCTGCGTTCCTGCATGCAAAGCTGCCAGTGATCCCTATTCCCCAGTGCGTCCTTGTGACGCTGTGAGACACTGATCCAGGTCAAGACTGACAGAGCCTCCAAGCAAAGACTTCTGTCCCCTTTCGTATTTTGACCACCATTATAAAATAGCTGTCCAGGCCCTTGTCTTGTGCAAAGGAGCGGGCCTGCTCAGCGCCTGCTCAGTGCCCAAACGCCTCTCTTCTCCCGAAGCGAAAGTAACTTCACAGGTGGATCTGCTGCACAAATGAAAATCTCTGACCACGCTGGGCAGAAACACGCTACGTGTGAGTTAAGACTCTCTTGCCCAGGATCAGCTTGCACGGCTTTAGCAGCAAAAAAAAGCCAACCAAGCTGAATCTGCCCTGTGTGAATACAAACACTGCATTACAACGCACCAAACTGCCCGTCCAGTTGACCAAGGAGACCTGGTTCACTTTCTGCTACACATAAATGTCTTACTGGTAAAAGGAGCAGGTTCACTGCACTGGCAACCAAGCGTGAGAGAGAAGATGCTCTGGAAAATGCTTTAGGGAGCTTTGGACGCACAAGGGATGGAAGGAGAAGCCCACCGTAGAGTTTTATGGCTGATGAGGTCCATCAAAGAGACTGCTGCTGAGATTTAGGTCACTTTAATGGACGTTTTCCCTCTTCATGACAAGACGCTTGGCACTGGGTGATGTTCCGTTCATGTGCTTGAAAAATAGAAAACCTCAGACACTTTTTTTTTTTCCTAAAGGTTGTTTTATTGTAAAACCATAAATACAACACTGACATGAAAATCCTCAAGCAACGGATGCTTTCTTACAGTTACAGTTTGTCTTCTGCCTTGGCATCAACTCTGAAAAGAATGTTGCAGAAACATGTCTCTAAGATATCTCCAAATAACCGAGCTCTGGCCTGGAGTGCTCAGCTCGTTTGGAAGCTAAGTGGAACTATTCCTCCTCTCTCGTGGAATATTTCCATTCAGACAGCAACAGACTTGTAAAAACAGCAACATTTAAACACCTTGATTTTTTTTTTTCTTTAATAATCCTTTTCATTTGACGTCAGTCTAAGTTTCAAACAGCACTGAATTTATTTAGCTGTAAAAAACCAAACCAAACCAAAACAAAATCCTAAAAAGAAAAAAAAAATCAGAAGAACTTGAGTTGGCCTCAAGTGTTCATATATCACAATGAAAATCAGCAACTCAACCCCGTGCAATATTGCTCTCTATTGAGTCATTCGATCCACACCAACAATACATGAGACTTCAAACAGGTTTTGTTTTGTTTATTAACACAGCAAGTGTGACATTAGATAACCTTTTAAATACAGTACATGGTACAGCGCGGGGCCAGCTGCCCGCACTTTTCCCCATTATGAAGACAAAGCCAGCGGTGGCGGTTTATAAAAATATTGTGTTGCTACAAAAGTATAAATTAATGCTACCGGTATTAAGAAATATTAAACACATAAAACTTATAAGGATTAAGAAAAATATTCATTAATACCTGTAGAAAACTCTGGCCTAAAAAAGATATTTTTTGTATATTTTTTGTATATTTTTTTGTATTTTTTAAGATGACATGAGATTCTTGCACTCGCAGGTAGAGACACACGCAGGTGCATCTGTGGTATTGCCTAGAACATCTGCATCTACAGAAAGGAAGGAAATGCACACGAGTTACTGAGGGGAGGGAGGGTGAGGAGGGAAAGGAGAACATTAATTGTTTGCTTCATGAAAGAACAAGAATTCAGCTCCCAACAGGAGGTTTCGAAAAACGAACATACGAAGGAGGAACAGCTTCTCTTTTCAGACTGGCTGCAAACAAGGATTTCCTGATGGTTTGGTTTGTCGGCATGACACTTTCTAGCTACGGCGTGGACCAGAATCCTCACGGTCTGGACGATGTGCGTTCCTCCTGGACTTACAGCCTTGGCTAGTCACCTGTCACAAATGTTTCAGTTCATTCCATTATCAGTTTTCCTTTTAAATAATTAAAAAAAAAAAAAAATTAAAGTCCCAATAAGTTTAAAGGGACCGTGGAAAACAGCTCCCAAGACTGTTGCTCCTTCCAGAACACATGCCTCCTTCCTTGGGCGGAAAGGTCCTTCTCCATAGATAGCAAGGAAAAAAAAACAATAAAAATCCCTCCTCCCACCCCCCAGCCCACTGGAAAAAAATAAAAAACAAAACCAACCCCAAACCAACCCATCCTATCCACACACGTTGCAGAGACCGCCACCAGAACCCCCAGAAGACTGAAAATAAGCATTCAAGGCTGATGAGGCTGGAAGTGTCTTTTTAAGGAACTTTGGTTGTAAAAAGCAAGGGCTTGACATGCCTGTACTCATCAACTCCTCGGTAAAAGATCCCTATCGTTAAGGCTGTGCTGCTCACCCGGGTACCAAGACCTGCTGACCACTGTCAATGACGCTAGAAGGATGGGAAGGAAGAAAATCCTTTCAGTGGTTGATGTTGTGCATCAATGAGCCACAGATGTGACTCGTCTCGGAAGCTATTCTATAAAATTCAAACTCAGCTGCCTACAGATCATATAAACCCCAAAGGGTCTACTGGATACACCGATGTCTAACGTGACCAAAGCTCTCCCGACAAGTTATAAAACAAAGGACTCTAACAGGAATAGTAAAAACCCGAACTAACCAGCCAAATAAAACCCCCAAAATTAAACAGAAGTCCCCCAAACATTCAATATATAAAATTAAATTTCAGGGCAATACACTCTCATTGGTTTACCATTTCTGGCCTAGCATAAGCAAACTATCCCACAGTACTAACGAGGCGTTCACCTTGGAGCTGTGCTTGGGTTTACCCCTCCGTATTTTTATTAGTTTTGTTCAGTGACATTTCCAGAAGCCCCAGGAAGATGATAACCCACGGCACGGGACAGGTCCCATACACTGGAAAAAGGGAGTTCTTATTGCTACGGGGCGACACCTTCACAAGTATCTGACACAGGACCTTGAGTCTCAGCTGGTGTTTCTGGGCATTCCCAACAGATCCCATGGATTCAAGATCATGGTGTAGCACAGAAAATGCACAGCAGAAGCAGCAAAACATGTAATGCTCTCCCCACCCCAATCCTTCCACCTTGGCCGTACGAGTGTTGACAAGACATTTGCTCCTCAACTGGTGTTTTCTCCTCTGTCCCTTCTGCTGGCCAGCTACCTCCCTCCTCTAGGAAACCCGGTTAATGTATTTATCAGAGCACTGGGAACGGTTTGGTGCCGGTGGTGAGCGGGAGGATGCAGAGGAAGATGCTCTGTGGACCCTCCTGGACCTATCAGGGAGGACTGGACTCGACTTGCAGCAATCATTTCCCACCTCTACATCCAGTCTCTTTTCTCTTGGCAAGGTCCAAAGCAGCTTGTGCCTTACGGGGTGTGCTCCGTGTACAGCCTTGGTTTAAATTATAGGGCCCAAAAACTGCTCCCATAACAGACTCCCCCCAGATAAAGAGATTTCTCCTCCCTGAAAAGTTTTCCCGGAATCTGCCTTTAGTGTCTTTTTGTTCATTTTCATCTCATCACTCCTAATTATTCCACAGGGAACAACCTGTCCCCTCCTGCGTGTGCTCCCTCTGAATGCTCCCAGGAGCTCCTCTCCACCTCCTTTAGCCAGAGATGCAATTAGAGATCAGAGTTGTTCCTCGGCACAAAGCAGCACTCCCAGCACTTGAGGAACTTTTTGGCTGCTCTTTTACCATCTTCTGATTTATCGGTAACTTGCTGCTGTCTAGAAATGCACACAGCATTCTCCGAGTCACACAATGTCTCAGTCACCCTGCTCTGTGCAACACTATGTCCCAGCTTGCCTGCTGCGGGATCCAGAAGCTGGAAATGGTCCCTCAGACTGGGTACGGCTGAGTGGACTCATCCACCAATATGGACATACCTGGTAATTTCTTCTCACGCTAAACCTTCCATGTTATTGCAAGCAGTTGGAAAAAAAACAAAACCAACCTGAGACGTCTCACCCAATACTGTATTAACTCAGATACTACAATTGAGAGCTCAAGCAACTTTCAGAAGTGTCTTCCCTCTATTTTCAGTCATTCCCGAGCTTTGAGAGTATCTGCCACCACTTCATTTGCAAAAGGGTCATGACTCCCTGAGCTGCTTCTGGACGTATTCTCTGATCAGCAGGGGAGAACACCCAGCAAGCACAGTTAAACCAGTGCAGGCGGTTCATGTGGATGCTTAAACCAATTTATCTCAAAGTTAAACTGGTTTAACCAGTAATTAACAGAGAACTGAATTAGACAAAACCTGAGCCCACAGTTGGCTTTCACAGAAAGTTTTCCAGATTGCACTAGTTCAAATACAACCAAATCAAGTTTTCTTAGACATACAGCTTGGACAAAAAGAAAAGTTTACTTCCATCTGAAACCGACCCAGGCGCAAGACACCGAGCCCATCTTGCAAGAGAGAACACAACTACTGTCTACTGCGAGAGTCACGAGGAGAAGCGACAGACACAGCAGACAAATTTGGGCTCCATGTTCTCCACTGACCCACTGGCTGCTGTACTCACACAGAAGAAACCTTCTGTTTTGAAGAGTTCTGCCTTTGTATCCTACTTTCTCAGTTTTCTAGTAACAAGGATCTTCAGACAGGACTGGAAGGCCCTTCATCCTTTACAGTTCATCTTCTCTTGGTGCTTGCACCCCACCTGAAGATCGTAACACCGCCCACAGCAAACTGCGAAGTCAAAAAGACAAGTCTGCAAGTCAGGCACAGAGTAAGCAGCAGAACCAAGTGACTGCCTGAGGACACACAGAGCGTTTCTGTATCCCAACGCATTTCTCAAGTGCCAGTAAAGGAAACAAACAAGCAGAAGGCAAATTCCCAACATGACCTACCAGAGGAGGATCCCAGTTCTGAGGACTTCTCCTAGCTCAAAGGGAGCAGAACCTCATGACAGCTCTGGCCAAACTGGGACCCTCTCCTCTCTGGTCTCCCACTGCAGGATGGACAGTGCTCCGTACAGCCAAGTGCTGCTCCATCCCACCGAGTCCCTCATGGAACAGAATCATAGAATAGTTTGGGGTGCCAGTAGCCTGGCAAATTAAGAGCTTCCAAAATTCATACCTTTAGGTAAAGTAACTATGCTCCCTAGAATGCAAATCCAAATCTTGAGGAGGGAAGGAGAAATATGAGCAAAAGCTTGGCATTTAGGGTAAATACGTGTGCTCCAAACGGGCTTCTCTCCTTTTAATGAAGCCTAAGTACATCAGACAAAAGTCAGCCTGTGAGCAGACACAGCAGCTCTGAGCAGAACACTGTGTAACCATATTTAAGTCTCATGAGGAGCTGCAGCTCCTTCCACAGAGTTGCTGGAGAAGGGAGCTGGGCCAACCAGCTCCTCTTCTCACCAACTTTCCAGACTGCTCCATTTTAGGGCTTTACGTTTGATTTTGCTTTTTCAGCTGCTAAGTCAAGTTTCTAAGTTTTTGGGAGAATGTCACCTACCAGACAACACCACCTGTTTGCTTGATGTCCATCATTAGTGCAACTATAACCAAAGTTGCCTTGGAGGTGACAGGTACTCAGACAGGGGAGAGGGCCAGTCAATCCCTCTCTTTGGTCATCACAGCAAGAAACTTCCAGATCTGACGCCAAAATCACACTGTAAAAAGGGGAAGAGGAGATGGGCTGGGAGTTAAGGGTGGCTGCAGCCTTTCCACTTGCATGCCCTGGCTGTGCAGCCACGGTCCAGCTCACTGCGGTGCACAGCCTGGCATCGAATGGTTGCACAATCACCGCGGTTTTACCCCATTCTCAATTCCAGGGCTTTAGACCTGTGCTGACTCTGCTTCATCCACTTCCTCACCCTTAATGCCTTGCAGACAGACAACACAATGAGCCCGAGCTGACAAATCCCAGTCATCAACCCGTCCCTCAACGAAGGAGTGTTGGGGTTTGGACCTTTCTTTTCAAAGAACACAAGAGTTTTGCACATTCGCCTGAGCATCGAAGAGCCCGTGAGGGGCTCTCAGAGTCTCAGGTGAACCAAGCAAAAATGTGTAACGTGCCATTAGGAGAAAGAACTACAAATCCTGTCCCCAGTTCTGCCCATCAGCTGAGCACGCGGTACACAAAAGCTAATCTTGCTTTGGATTCATCCTCCAGCCAAGTTTTCTTGCTGCAGGATACCTTGTGCTTTTCAGTGGGAACAGCAGCACAGCATCAACACTTTGTAATCAGCACACATCTCACTTGGGTTTTCTGTTTGCAGTTTGAGATTTAGTTATTGTTTGTTACAGGTTCCTCCTGCCCTGCAAATGCAAACAGATGGGTCAGCATGGGCCCAGCTGGTGGCTGGGTGGGCAGGATTTGTACGGGAGAAAATAAAACCAGCAAGAAGAAAAGTTGACCCTACAACCAACACCTCCATTTGCCAAAGCCACTGCCAGAGAAATGAGATGTCAAGCGCCTCTGCCTTGGCAGCTCCTCTTCAAGTGCTGCTACCCCTGCAGTTGTCAGTGGGGTTGCCGACTGTGTCTATTAAGATATCCCTATGTAAAACTTACACTTAGGAGACAATTAGTTTTGCCCTGATGCCAGTAACAGTGCCGAGAGGTCAACCCAAAGGCTAGACTCAAGCTAACAGTGGATCCTGTTTCTAGGCTGAAAAGGGCAGGAGAGCTGGGTGCAAAGAGCTATCCGGTGACCTTGACCTAGGGAAGGTCTCCAGCACACGAACTGTTCCCCTGTCTGAGCCCCACGGCAGTGATACTGTCCGCTGGTGCCTGCCAGGTTCAAAGCACCCGCACGCCGAGAGATCGCGTTTGCCATTTCTCATGTCTTGGGACTCGCAACTTCTATTACAACCAGACGGGCAGGTGGGATCTTGGTTTAGCATCTGTGCAACAGCACACTTCAAAAGGGCCCCCGTCTCCCCACTGCCTTGTCAGCAACCAGAAAACACCCGTGCGCTGCTGAAGGGCTGCAGCTTCCAGCCAGCCTGCTCGGAGCTGAGCAAGTCCTTCCTCCCCGACCTCTGTTGTGACCATGACTGCAGCTCCAGAGCACGCTACTGGAAGCAAGAGAGACTACTTCAAAAATAAGAAGAATATGCTTGAATTTGCCTCCGGGATACAAGTCTCAGTGATGAAAAATTAACAGTTTGGCACCAGAGCTTGGGAATTGCCCGCGAGGCACCAAACCTGACAGCCAGCAGAGATCCTGTCCAGAAGCACATGTCCTGTGCCTATGGGCACTGGACACAGCAGAGCACTGGCTGTGGTGGACAGCAGAGTGACTGAGATGCTTTTGTGTTACGATGATCTCTAATTGCATTTGGGGTGAGCCAGTAAATGTGACCATTTAAGGGCCGGTGGCCTTCCTAGCCAGAATGATTCAGCAACATAACAAGTAGTGTAATGCACTGTAGGTATTAAAAAGACATTCGTGCTACTAGAGGAAACCATTCCAAATAAAACGGGAAGATATTCTTTGCACTCGATCAGGAGCACTTACATTCAGAAGGATCTTTGAGCCCATGCACTTCTCTAAGCTTCCTTCAAACCCCAGTTTGACAAAACTGATAATCTTTGTTCCCCTGAAAAATCATACACCTTGGTTTGTCCTTGGCCTTGTGAAGGTTGTTTTGAGCGTTGGTACTGAGAAACTTCTTTACAAAAAGTTTAGGTACAAGGGTTCTCAATGGCAGCTGGCAGACCGCAGCAAGCTTGCTGGCGGCCCGCAGACATCCCTGCTGTCACCGCTTGCTTACTTTTCCTGGTTTCTAGCTTTTCCAGATAAGCAACTGCTGTGGTTCCCATAAGGATATTATTTAATCACAAATGGGCTGGTCTGGAACAAGTTTGAGAACCCCTGATGTACAAAATTCACAGAGGAGCTAATTAACACTGGGAATTCAGAAAAGTTATGCTGTAAAAAAATAAATCCAAGAAACGTAACAATTACAGACATTTTCTGCCATGAACCATTTCTCTTAGTTTTAAATCAAACTTACTGTCACTAGCTAACATGTTAAACTCAAAACTGGGAGTGGAGACAGAAAAGTAACTTTTGTTCTTTTGAAAAACCATGTATGAAAAAGTTAAAAATAAAATTTAAAAAAAAACCCTTAAAGTCTCCCTTCCTGATTTCTAAAGATACCGGTGTTCGTAAAACACAGCTGCCCTGATAACATGCACCGTATGTCAAGAAGGCTGCAGACAAATGCCCTCAAGGTGTACAGTTATTCAAAGGAGCAAAGTCCAGTGCAGAACTGGTCTGTTCACTGTAGTCTGATTATCCATGGCAAGATGGCCCAGGGGACAAGAGGAAAGGTGGGGTGGAGGAGAAACAAAAGAAACTTCAAGTCACTTTAGATCTCAGCTGCCTGAAGACTTTAGAACATCAGCCTCCCATTGGTCTGCCCACTTGAAAACATTAGAAAGTCTGTCAAGTCCACACACTATCTATGGAAAGGAGCACGTTCCTGGCAGAGGGCTGTCTCTCTCACGTGCTCAGCTTTCCTTTCAAACTTAATTTTATATATATTTATATTTTTATATATATATAAAAAAGCACTTGGTTTCCAGGGGCATTCATAATGAGGTCCACAGTGTTTAGAACTTAAAATTCTTTTTCTTTGTTTGGAACAGTGTTTTAAAGTTTTGTTTTAATTAAAAGACAGTCTTAAAGCATGTTGGACTTCAAAAACATGAGTTTGTTCATGTCTTCTGGACTGAGTAGCCGTCTCCTTTTGATTAAGAGAGCCTGCTCACACATATTTACACATTCGCTTCTGGCACCAACAGCAGGCACTGCTAAGAGCCAAAAGGCTAGCTTGGCTAGTTTTGTATGCTTTTGGGTAACACACGACCAGTACTGAAACAGGTCAGGGGTGGCCTGGAAGAGAGGTTCTTGCAAATAATCATAGACTTCATTTTTCCCGAACCAATCTTCTTCCTGAGCTGCTGTGGCTTCCCCTGCTGCCCGAGGCTTCTTGGTTGAAGGTTCAAATTCTGTTTCTTCTGCCCAGGACTCTTTCACCTCATTGATCAACTCACAGACCTTGCCAATGATCTCTTCGTGCTGGTATGGTGGAACGGGCCGCAGCTTCTGCTGAGGGTCTAAGATCATGGCTACCTTGTGTGCCGAATGAACTTTGAAGTTCTCCTTCAGCGCCTCCAAGAAGAGGTGGCAGAGTTTGCTGACTACGCCAGCGTCGTTAGCTTTGGAAGTGAACAGTTTCTCCAGTTTGACATAGGTGGGCAGTACCAGCTGCAAAGTGGGCCGGCTCTCGTTGCTCAACTCGATCACTGCCTGTTTTACCGGAGCCAAAATGGCTGCTAGGTTGCTGAGCAGGTGTTTGTTCAGGTTTTGGATGAGGTTCATCTTCTTGGCCCTGCTGTAGAACTCACAGATCTGCTCGTAGCGTTCGTGGACGAGCAAGAGGGAGTCGGTGACTGAGTTCCAGCAGGGCGGAGGAGAGGTCTCTTCCAGGGAGCCAAAGGTCTCCTTCGAGAGGCCTGTGGATCCCGCTAGGTCTTCACAGACATTCAGGAGCTCAATCACTTCGTGCATATTGCGAGCCTGTAGTGTTCGCTTGTTCAGCACACTCTGCACTACTGAGTTCAAGGCACAGGCTGAACAACGCAAGCACATGCCTGCCTTGGAGAACGCAGAGGAATTGACTTTGCAGTCTGTGACATACACTGTCCTGATCTCTGACATCACAAACTCCGAGAGCACGTTCTGTACCCAGTGGTGGATAAAATCACCATTATCTCGAATGTCTACGCCCTTAATTCCCAGGACGTAACTCTTGATGTGGTTGCCTTCCACCTGATAAGCTGTCAGGATGTAGCAAGAATCGGGGCCGATGCTCTGTGAGTGGCAAGTGACACCGATGCCAAGGCATGCGTTGCTGCCCAGGGCGCAGGTGACTTTCACCTTCACTTGGTTGTACATCCGAGGCAAATGCTTCAGAGCCAGTGTGTTGAAATTGCCAAGGATTTCGGTGACAGAGAAGGCACCATAGCGAGCTCCGCTATCCACCAGGGTCTGTGCTAGCTTGATGAATTCCTTCCCGCTCACCACACTCAGAGCCCCGAGGTCAGTGCACATCACCCTCAGGAGCCTCTCGGCAATGTTCTGCCGCTCCTTCTCTGGGATCGCGCTGTTCCCTACCGAACCACTCGCAGATGCTGCAGTGAAATAGAAGGAGGGAGAGAAAGGACCAGGTGAGAATTGCTCCTCTGCCACAGGAGAGGGGAGGAAGTCACAAAACAGTTCTGAGAGAGAGACCCAGAGAGGTGGAACATGCCCAGATGATGGCAAAGACATCTCCAACCCTGGACTTCTTCCCCCAAGGGTTTCTGGACAGAGGAACCTCCAGGGACAGGCCTTGCTCTTGCTTAGAGTAGCAATGAGTTCAGCTGCATACTCTCCCTGGTGTGGGGACTGAGACAGAGCACACACTATCTACTCACAGTCCAGTGCCTTAACCAACGGCATCTCTGCGGCGTTCATTGAGGAACCGCCTAGGTAAGTTGTATTCATGTGTGCCATTCGCTATTCCTGTCTATGGGCTGGTGGTCACAGCTTAGCCCAGCTGGAAAGCTGGACTTCTTTCCATTTTTGTGATTCAAGCCTTTTCTTTGAGACAGTTATTTTAAGAGGAGTTGTATCCTCCACCATCTCGAACAGTGCTGAAGCCCAAGTTTCCATTTCTTTCTCTGAACTCCAGCAACCTCACTTTTTGTGGTGGATTTTGGGCAACCTGAGTGTCATTTTTGGCCATACCAGAACACAAAAGCACTGTGGTTTTGTATCGCCCTTCCCCCAGGCTGCTCAGCTCAAGTGCTTTGGAACAGATTTCCCCCAGGACTGTATTTTACCTTTTCTCACGGTCAAGCACAAGCTCACAGGATGAGCTGGGGATACAGCCAGACAGCGGCTGTCTGCCAGCACAGGGAGTGACAGGTTATGCTTATGTCACACCATGAAAACTGGATTAATTTTTTAACCCCAGGCCGGGAAGTCTGACCTTGGATCTTTTTTCCAGGAGTTCCCAAATGCATCTTCCTTACAAACCTTTCCTACCACCTCCTCAGGGTTCCCAGTACTTTTTGCATACAAGTGCTTCTGTAATGGGAACGGGTGCTCTGCTCTGCAGGATAGTACATGAATTATGGGTGAAATCAAGTGCAGTTAGGTGAGGACAACGGCCTTGTGCAACGCCCATCACTCCTGTACCCTTTCTGACGGTCACTTGTTCAAAGCAGACAGGTAGGCCTGAGACAGAAGAGCAACCATTGCTACGTACTATTGTTGGCGTTATTTCTTTGGAGCTGTGGTTTCCACTTTTCTTCAACAACAGCTAGAGGTGATCTGGGCTGGCTAGAGGCAATATTGTTCTCGTTGTCAGCTGTGGGGCAAGAGACAGGGAGGCGTTAGAAGCACAAAGTAATGATCCTTAAAGTGCAAAGAAGGGGAAACAGTACCCATCTGCTTAGCATTTACTTATGGTTCCCTTAACTAAGGTGACACCAATCTACTCCGTTCTCTCTAGCTTTTAAGCAGTTTTCAGCGAGATGGCACAGTACCGTCAGAAACCCTGAAAACTGACCTCGGACTTGCAACCTATCACCTCCCAAAATGTGGCTGAAACGACAGTGGCTTTTTCTGTGCATCATTGCACAGAATGCCACAGCACACTGTGAGAAATGTCTCCCAATCAACTGAAGCTGCACATCAGGAGGAATAGATGTTCCTTGTGCAATTTGCTTGCTTTCGAAATGAAAGCAGGTGTAACAAACATTTATCCTTCTTTTGCTTTACTGCCTCTTTCTGCACCACAGGTGGCTTCCCTTTTCTTTACTGTTAAGTACTTCATTTTTCAAGCTATGCTTAACTCCTCTGTATCTAAGGATCTTATTACAATCTTCATATATGGTTTCCTCCCACTGTAGAGAGGGTAAATCTCCTCTCAGGCTGCTTGCTGCTGCCTCAGACTGGAAACAAGAAGAAAAAAAATCCCCAAGTTTCTGGATTGTGACCAAAGATTATTCCTCCCTATGGCTGCAAAGGTACCAACTGGCCCAGGGGCCTTTGTGTTTGTGCTCCCGTTTCTGTGTATGTAACTGGGCTAAACACTTGGGCTGCCAATCTCATGGGATCTTTCAAGGAAATGCAGCCAAGATCAGTAAATTCCATATCGTATCCATGTGCTTTCTTCTCACGTGCCCCAAGAACTTCTCCCCACCCTCCAGAAGAAATTATCTAGTTCTTAGTATGCTTCACTATGAAATTGTGCTCTGAAATAGACTGTGAAGCAACGATAAAGTGCACAATGAAGACAGGTGGAAGAGGAAGGAGAAAGATGGAGAGACTGCGACCAGGCTGAACAGAAGGATGGAATTAAAAACAAATATGACAAAACAGGTCCTTTACTCATCACACCTAATTTTGGACATCCCTATTAGACACGCCTCTCTTCCCCTTGGGGCTCCATTTACACTCAGCGGTGCAAAACAGGCTTAAGAACGTGATTCATTCGCCCAGGCAGAACTAGACGCCTCTTGTAGTTTAAGATCCATCATGCCCCGAACTCACCTGGAGTCAGTGACTTCTCCATCCATTATAAAGGGAGGCCAAGTTGACCAGCTCAGGTGGCAATGTCTACAGCCCAGGCACAGCAGCATGCAGTGAAATGAATCCTGCCCCAGCGCTCCAGGCAGCAGAGCACTAATTAAGAGGAATGCCTTATTAAGGCACACACAAGAGCTTTGCTCTGCAGCCCAGGTTGATGTGGTGCTGGGCAGAGCAGTGGGCTGCCCATCAGAACTAACAGGAGAAGGCAAAATTGCTGTCCTTCATGTGTGGCAATGACACGGGAGAGAAGGGAGGAGACCAGCAAGGACCTAGAGACAAGCAACGGTGTGATGGAACTCCAGTGCCCTCTTCCTTAGGAGCAAGTCCTCTCAAATTTGAGCAGCTCTGCACGTTAACTGCTGGGGCATTCACAAACCTTGCTGATCAACAGCCACAGACTGCACAGTTATTATTAGGTCTACACTGGCCACAAACTGGATCAATACTTAAGAGCAATCCAGGATATGACAGAACCAGGTCAGACCCTGGTGGGACTGCCTCAGGGGTGCTATGTGCCCAGGGAGCTCCCTGGTCGTGGCTGGTACCTGGGGAGCACTGCCATGCTCAGGACTGCAGCCAAAGGTTGGTCCTTGTGGGAGTGGAAGAGCCGTGAAGAGCAGGAGGTGGTCCAGTGGATGCCAGTGATCAGATACGACACATCACTTTTTCCCCCAGCATTTGCCTAGACTAATTCTCTTGAGCTAATGCCACCAGCATCCTCAACTCCAAACAACTGTGGGTAGGCAAAGGAAAATGCTGGATTGTTGCCTACTAACCGTTCATGGTTCAGGCCTTCCTTGTCTTGGTGAGGGGCAGGTGGGGGGATAAAACCTCTATATTTCCTCCTCTCAACTTTTTTATCTATTTCATAATAATAGGGGATTTATTATGTACAAATATCCGCTGGCATTCAATATAGCATTAATGAGATTTGTGCATTTCAGCCTCATCTTCCTTATCAGGCAGTCTGTGAACTACACAGATCATGGTTCTTTAATTTCTCTTCATGCCTCCAATCCTTTAATCCAGGTTCAGCCTAGTCGTCCTTTTATTTTTTTAGCTCTAGATTGTAGGAAGGGCATTATATGGTACCACTCGACCTGAACAAAGTACTCTAAAGGGAGTCAAAGCTGTATATTGTACAGTGTAATTACAGAACAAATTCCTTTGCCTGGTGTTCTGCTGTTCTATTTCTGCCTTTCAGCCTCCAATTTACATTCTAATTGCTTCTTCTCATTGTGTAGCTGCTTTATGGACCTATAATCTCTCCTTATTACCTCCCAGCCTCCAGGCTCAGCCCTCTGAATGACTCAAGAGCCAGTATGTCCCTGCTTTTGCTCCTTGAGGCCAGCATCACATTCCCGGTCTTCAGTCACTTGTGAGAGGGGCTCAGTGGATGCATCACATTTAGTTGGAAGAGATTAGGCCTTTGCATCAGACATAGTAAGCCAAACTGGACTCCTGAACATGTTTACGGGGGGCGTATTTAACCCATATGGGCTTCTTATATCTCTGCATCTCCATAATGTAACATCCCTTGAGCCAGGCACATGGACTGGTGTAAACTGCTACTACACCAGTGTCCCCAGTATGTGGATCCTATGCCACCAGTTTTGCTGACTAGTGCAAGGTCTCTGCACCCCCAGACTTCAGAGATGTTGTGCTGATGCTGTTTCTTGAATATGGAAATTCCCAAGCTCCAACAGGCTAAAAGGCAACAAACTGGGACCAGAGTAACTGCAAGCCCTGTGGAGTTTCCACTGCTGCTCTGCTCAAGTGCAATATCCAGAACCGGACACCCACCAAAGCTGCCTGTAGCTTTCACACCTCTTCACTTTGTTTTACCCTCATCCCACAGTAGCAAACACCGCGCCGCTCGCCTCCAGCTGCACAGACCTGGAGGAAAGGATGCCGTTCCCTGCAGAGGAAGAGGCCTGAGCAGAGGACCGGCACGCTCCGCGCACAGACGCCACAGCAGAGGATGGCTTTCACAGGGGGCAGCCGCGGTGGCCCCTGGACAGAGCACTTAAAGAAGACACAGACAAGGTTGCTGTCACTGTACCACTGAGATATTCAAGGGGAAGCAGGCAAGCAGAAGACAGTGACTTAAAAACAGAGCAGGGAGAGATGAGAAAATACAGAGTTTATCAGGAGTGATCCTGAGCTGGAGAGAGGGGATTTACCCATTAATATATCTCTGCTGACATTACACGAGTCAGGTCACAGACACCTCCCCCCATTCTGTGTCCAAAGTAGCCCAGGTGAACAGCCCAGAGTCCAGGGGTCATTTGTAAAGAAGAGAGAAGGAAGAAGCTGCAGACAGCACTAGCTTAAAATTTTCAACAGCTCACACCTTGCCAGTGAGGTGTCATTCTCCCCTTTGACACTTTAGCCTTGGTCCCTCCTCTGCAGCTCCTCTACTCGGTGTCACCAAGAGCTGTAACTCAAAACGCTGCATTTTAGTACCGGGGACCGGAACAAGGAATGGGACGGTCAGGACGCAGCTTGGAGGCAAGCAGAGACTGCCGTCAACAACCAGCAGGGACAGACCCCAACACCACGGAGTGACGGCAGCCACGACCCTGAGCAAAGCTTCCCTGCTCCTCGGTGTCTCGTGAACTCCAGTTACTCCAAATTAAGCAGCTTGTGCTCTCACAGAAAATAACACCCACAAAACTCATAACGTCTTTTAACAAATCACCCTAAATGTCTATCCATAACATTACAAAGATGATAAATAAAGTAGCTGCTGACTAACACACAAAGCCTGCACTAAGATTTGCCAGTGAGAACTGAACTGAAACTGAGGAACTGTGTAGATGAAGAACTCAAGGAACACTCATTAAAATTAGGACTAAACCACAGAACTTTGATTACAATTACTGTTACAGAATGGAAAATATGCTTTTCCTCAAGCCACTTGACCTTCTGTGCCACTCTACCCAGGGCTTACCTGTGCAGTGAGCACCGAACAGTGCAAGCACTGAGCGTGTATCTCAACAGAACCGCTGTCTGATGGAGAACACAGGTCTGTCGAAGGTGAATTAATTTGTAAACCTGTGTTAATTCACTTGACTTTTCATTCAAGAGGAAAAAAAAGAAGAAAAAAATTGCCAATAGAAAAAAAAAATCCTGTTTCTACATTTTTTAATATTCTGAATGCTGTCTTTGAAACAGCTTTGGCTTTGAAATTTTAAAATCGTCTCTTATGTACTGAGATAGAAAACAAAAAAGGTGGCTTAGAAACAAAGTAGTGGGACTACTCCTCAGAATTTTCTTTTGAAGAGAGCTGAGAATGAAATGAACACAACTGCTGAAACAGCAAATTCTTCTTCTGAGAACACATTTCAGTCCTTTGCAGAACTCCAGGAGACACAAGCACAGAGAAAGACTTGTGTGAGCAAAGGCTCTGCTGCCCTGCAAGCATTTCTGCTTTGTTTGCTTCACTGAGAACTATCCTCTTTGCAGGAGGGATTTCATTTGCTGTAGGAGTGACCCATTAATGCTTACGCAATGAGCATTCCCTAGATACCTTTGGATAAAGGGAAGGAGTAGTCTGATGTGCTCTGTGCCAGCACAGCACGTCTCCTGTCTTCCTAGGGAAAGGAGTAATCGTTACCATCTACCCTGAGCCTTGCGTTGTTGCAGCCACTGCTACCTGCTCCAGCCTTTGAGTATCTTTTTTGCTGCAGGTGTAATTACTGGGGCTTTGGAAACCGTGAGCACAGAAAGCTCTATTGACACACAACGGGGTCAACATCAGGCATCAGCGCAGAATTTAATTCTCCGCTTTAAGCGAGTCGAAGTGCCCAGCTTACCTGCATGGGACTGCATGTGCTCCAGGAGATTGTTATAAAACTGGAACTGGATTCCACAAGCTCCACAGGTGTAAGGCTCTGTTTGGGAGAAATCAGTTCAGAAGAATTATACAGAGTATGCAGGGAAGCAGCACACGTGCATACTTCAGCTTGTACAGTATGGGGCAGCGCCTTAGGGCCCGGTCCTTGTCACTTCAGCCCATGTGTGCACGTCACAGCGGCTCCTTAGAACTGAAGCCACAGGGCTCGGGCTGTGATTCGGGAAGGCGCTTGGGCACGTCACTGCTTCCTGGGCTGGGGTCGGGCATTTTTCCATGTGCTTCACTTTACTGCCACGAGAAGGCCCTGGATGGCAGAGGGACAGCTCGTGCACTAAAGCGAAGCGCTGGCTGGTGAGTGTTTGAGGGGGATCTCAGTGAAGCTGCACAGAGATTCGAGAGGCTACGCACTGACCGAGGTTTACTAGCTCATGCCTGCTGCAGGCTGTTTTAAGCATATCCTTCTTCTTTTTAAGCCTGAAAGCAAAGCATGGTGATTTAATTTTACATCCAGTTCTGTCAAATTCCAGTCTCTGCTGCCTTTCCTGAGTAAGACAAGTAGCATCGGGTTGTGAAAAATCCTGTTGCTCAGAAATTGGGGCATGGAGAAGTGCCATGGGGGAACTCAGCTTGGGATTTTTGTGGCTGTCAACAAGTGCAGCGAGACTGGGGAACGGCGAGTGCCACTGGGCTTGGCGGCAGCAAGTCGCCAGCATAAGCAGAGGTGGAGGGGAAGAAGCCCAGAAACCAGAGCTGTGCAAGGCTGAGAGCAGAGCAGGAGAGCCATGTTGCCAGAGTAATATGGATGAGCTGGAGTCAGGAAAGAGCTGGGTGCAGAGCTCCCTCGTGAGCTGAAAGATATGTTTAGTTCTGTTCTAACGAGTGTGTTGAAAGTGCATTTTTTCCACTGAATTAACCTAATAGCAAATGTTTGCAGTTGCTCGTTTAAACAATATTAGTTGAGTGCATTAGCTGGCAGATGTAGTATCAAACTATAGTGGCTGAAATATGTTAACATTGCAGTTTGCTTCTATACCTCCTGACATACCAGCACACGGCCACCATTTATGCTGTGGCATTTTGTTTCGTAACAGCAGAATGGACAAATGCAAGCATGTGGTATATAAACAACCTTGCATACAAATGCCTGGCACATGCACACAGAGCAAGGTCTATTGCTATAATATACCAGAAATCTTCATCTACATTTGAAGGGAAAAACATATTCTGCATCAATGAAACTTAAGAAATCTATTGCACGTAAGCAAAAGCACCAGCATCCAGGATGGAAGAACCAAAACACAGGAAAGCACAAGCCTGACTTGGCTATAATCTGTAAGATGTCTATCTCAAGTAGCAAAACCCAGAATTCATCAGATGGCTACAGGAAGCTGTGAGGAAAAACATAAAAGAGACCACGAGCGGTTCGTATAAGCTATAATTCTATGCCGTACGGTTGAGCACCCTGCTGTGCCTTTCCCACAGAACCTACAGCCCTCTGAAATGATGGAGCCAGCTCCATCTGGAGGAGCGGTGCTCAATGCAGTATTTAACTTACTACTCCTGGGTTTTGCTGTGGTGAGGAAGTTCGGAAATACTGTACTTAAGTAACTGCTTGGGAAAAAAAGGGAAGACTGTGGTGGCTGAGTGGCACACTTAAGAATTTCAGGACTGGGGGAATTAACATGGACTGGCTGTTTCTGTTGAAATCATCAGTAGTTGTGGTAAAATGCCACAAAAGGTACAATGTGATATAGGTGTTTATAGACTCCTTTTATAATTATCAGAGAGGAGAAGACCCCACTCAGGTGCAAACCATCACTCTTGGACACATATTGCAATGTCGGATGACTTGTGTTACAGATATACCTATCTGCCTCTGCTGCTTCTGGAGCCCAGACTGCTCAGATGGAGATGTCTCAAACTAAGTGGGTTGATACCCCCTTCAAGTGTCAAAATTAACATTTGATTAATCTAATGAAAGAAGTCACACTTCAAAGAGCCTGCTGAATGCTGCTGACAGGTTCCTGGCAAGGTCAGAAGAGCTTACAAAGCTACCACCCCTGTTCTTTGCCCCGCTGCTTTACTGGAGCCCCTTCCCCTACAACAGAGTGGTGAGAACAGAACATGCTGCACATCTTCAGATGTGCTTCAGAAAGTCTGAAATATAGAGATGTCACACCACGGTTCCCTGGGACACTTTCAGGTCTTTGAAACATAAGCACGCACATGCATTCCCTTCTGCCAAGCAGTGGTGGAGCAATCCATCCTTCACTGCTGCAGTCCAAGGACTCTGCTCTGCTCCCAGACAAGGACACCAACTCCACAGTTCCCCTAGAAGCATGTTTCCAAGCAGCCACCAGAACAACTCTTCCCTACGCTCAGTCACAGGGCACCTCACTGGGAAGAAAATCACTCACACCCATCACTCTCCAAGCAGCACATTTTTCAGCTCAGAAGATGAAATGCCAGCCTATTACTCCTCTACCCACTTCCAGAAAGCAACCTCTTCACACAGCCAAGACCAGAGCTGTGAAGCTGGGACAGCTGGCAGAGATGCTGCATTTTCGGCAAGTCTTGGGATACAGCTCGAGCTCTCCCGTGGGATCATGTTCAGCCATGGCTATGATGCACTTTCCTACAGAAGCTAGAGAGCCTGTGCAGCAGCAGGGAAATGGCTCTGCCTCATCCCTGACACATGCTGCTGGGCTGGGCGCCTTGCAGAGTAAAGTTCTGGGCATCTCCTGTCCTCCATGTTCTGCCTCTTCTCGCACACGACTGAGCTGCACGCAGGAGGCTTTGCTGCAGAAGGGGTGGAAACAGGCTCTGAGTCTTCACAAAAGGATAAGAAATCATGAATTTGGACCCTCAGAGACTTCAGGCTACCACGTGAGCCCCGCTGCCTCTTTGGCTCTGTGTTGTTGCTGTACATTTCGAAGGTTTCTGCAAGCCTGTAGCCTAAATTTGGCAGTGGAAAGTCTGTGTATGAAATGGCAAATGTTGCGTGGGCCAGACCTGTCCACACAGCACCGGAGAAGAAGGGCAGAGGGTACAACATTGAGTATGTGACAGGTAACTGGCTGCACAGCACCTACGCTGCTCCCCCACTATCTGTTCACCCACAGCAGGTTTTTCTCTTGAGCCGTGCAAGCTGTGGCTGTGCTACCTGCTCCTTCCACTGCCTGCCACGGCGAGCAGCAGAGCCCAGCGCTCAGAGATGGCTGTCTCTGAAGTGGCAGTGCTATTCTCTCTCCAGTAACCTGAGGATCACACTGTGTGGAACCAGGATCGACTCCGAACAGCTCTTCTGAGGCAAAATATTTGAAAATTTGGAAGGAGGAGGAAATCACTCTGAACATGTCCTGACCGCCAGCAAAAAAGGGCTACTCTACAGCCAACTGATCTCAGTGGAGTCTGACTCTCCTTCCCGAGGTTTCCCACAACGCCGAGGAGTTGTGTAGCGGAGAGCACAAAGAAATCCGCTGCAAGCAAGCAGTGCCATTGGAACTGCAAACACCCATCCTGGGGCATTTCCAAGAGCAAGCTGTCTGAAACTCAAGCATTGCAGCATCCCCAAGCAATGGCATTTCATTCTCCTATCAAGCACAGAAGAGCAGAAGAGCTTTCCTCCCCCAGAAGAAGAGACATTTGTCTGTGGTGCACTGGATTTTGGCTGCTAAGCACAAAGCAGTCCTTTTCCCCAAAAGCATCCTTCCCCAGGAAAAACGCCCTCCTTTGAGAGCCAGGTCTCTCTCTGCTCTGAACAAGACATGCTATCATGTCACCCTTACTGGTTGCCCAGGTCCTCTCTGAAAACACCTTTCCAGAAACCGAAAGCACCAGCAGCTGCTGAAGCCTCTTCAGTCTCTTGAGCCACACAGAACTAACATTCCCAGTTGGTTGCACAATTTAAATCATCTTTCCCCAGGGCTATTATTAGACACTTTTATTAGTGCTTTATATATACCCAGTGAACAAGGCTTCAGAGTAAGGCAGCAGGCTGTATAAGCCAAGACAGAGAAAAACCAGCATTTGTGCTTAGGTTAAATAAATCACTCTAATTCCCATGTTAACTCTCACTGCCACATCTAAGCCAGAGAAAATAGCAAAGCCTGGTTAGAGGCCAGGAGTGAACATGAGTTGGGAGCTTTTCACAGAAAGTTTCAACAGAAAACGCCCTGAGCTGCCTGTGCACAAGTGAAACACAGCAGCCAGCTCAACAACTGATGGCAGCACAGGGAGCAGAGCCCCGGGCAGCTGTCTCCTCAACAGAAAGGACCTGCATTTCAACACTTCTGTCCACATTTTGATGAAAAACAAATGCAGAGGAACTGTAAGGGAAACTTCTCAGTGTTGTCACCCAGTGTTTCCATTGGCTTTAGCTCTGCAGTGTAACTGCATCTTCCCATACTTTTGACAAAAACTGATGAAACAATATATACAACTCAGCAGCAGACTCCTAGAAAAACGCCATCACGCACCAAACTAAGTGAAAACAAGACTTCTTTCACTTCCACCCATCTCAGACAATAAACGAGGTGCTACATAAAGAGAAGCTATGAAGCATGCTTTGAAAAGGGAGTCCCTGAACACATCACGGTTAAATTCGTTGGCACTAATTTGATTTCTCTTCCAATGTGAACTCTCATGTTCTGAAGAAAGCTCTCACTTCTCTCTCGCTTCTTTCTCAGATTTTTAAGTGGAAAAAGACCAAGTTTCCTCTGCTACCGAGGCCATGCTCTGAGTGCAGCACTCAGGGCTGTCCTACACGAAGGGACGGCAGTCCTGGATTACAAGGTTGGCATGGATGGCACCACCCCTAAAATCCAGACGCAGGCCAAACAGTAACCAAACATACTGTAAGGCAAAGGAAGACAATCCACCTGTTGAAAGCATCAAGGACACGGGGCAGAAAGTCGAGCAGAGACCACCTGCGTCAGTCCACCCCAAACCTGCTCTCCTTCCCCTGCTGTTTGCTCACCACCATGTCCTGGGCTCCCACTTCTCAGCTGTGCTCTTAGGCCAAAGGGAATTGTCTCTGCAGAGGTGTTTAGTGAGCTGAGTCACGAAGACAAGTTTTCCTGTGCGTAAATATAACTCATTTTCAGACTTCACACCTTGGTCTCTTAGAACACATACTATTGGCATACTTCACAGAACTTAACTTGCAAAAGGTTGTAAGTGAGTCTAAATGGTCTAGCAGCCATACTGCACAGAAACACCCTGAAGGATTTCTGTTGCATTTAAAACTGAAACCAGAGCCACAGAGGTGAGGCATTTTGTTCTTTGACACCTGGACTCACAATAAAAAACCATTTATTCATGAAAAATGCTAAGAGGGCAGGCCAGCATGGCTGCAGGGTGGAAGTCCCCGCCTTTGCGCACCACAGACATCCATCACACTTACTTTGTAAAAGCGGGAAAGGGTTTGAAATCAGGGGACTTGCGGTTTCTGCAAAAAAGAAAGAGATTTAAACATTGAGTCTGGCAGAGATCTCGCTGCATGCTACACAGCTCTGCCTATCTGCATACTGATCCTCGTCCTTACTCCTCACTTCCAGACCTCAACTGTGGCAGGATGGGGAGTCTCCGTTTACTGCAAATTCCGACATGGCCAGCTGTGAATTTTCTCTCTCAGTGTCTGCTAAGTTTCTCATGGCTAGGAATCTGCGTCTTTCCTCCCCATTTTGAAATGTCCAGAGACCACTACAGTAATGGAAACGCTCAAGTGGGGAAGGCCAGTGGAAGACAAGCTAAGGGGGCAAGAAAACCTTTACAAATGCTTTTTTTGGGGCCCCAGATGCAAATTCCCAGACTGACTGTGCAGCTTCCTCAAACTGAAGCTGGGAAGGAAAACCAGGATGTTTTAGCCTCAACAGATGATATGCCAAAGGAAAGAGTTCCTAAGCAGTGCACATTGCTTCAGGCTGAGAACAGACATTTTCTGTCTAGCACACCTTGCAGATTGCCCCTCTTTAAGGTGCAACTGAAAGGAACAGAAACCCTGGATGCTCAACAAGCCCTTGGTCAACCAGGGGCTGTCTGCATCCACCCTGGGGTGCACTGGAGCAGGAGCAGTGATTCTCCGCACCTCAGACCCTGTGCCGTTTCCTACAGTTTCCAGGTGAGGTCCCTTAGCATCAAACCCCTGCAGAGGGGAAGAAACCATTAGTGTCAAATATTCAGTCATCAATTCAGTGCATTTATTGAATGCTCCCAGGTTCAAAGTTATGAATTGATGCATCGGTGAACGAGGCTCGAAGGGCTGACAGATTGGGACTGGTTTGCTTGGAAGGAAAGCGTAACTCATTAACCTCAAAGGTCAAACACAGTGAGCTTTTGTGCTAAATATTTCAACGTGATGAGGACCTGAGGTGTTGAAGAGGGCTTGAGCTGGCAGGGCCAGCCAGTAAGGAATGAAAATGAAGGCATGGGCGATGCTTGGCAAAGACATGAATAGACAGTGCTATGGAAAGGGTATGCATGGACGGCTGATGGCTGAACACATTCCTATTAGCCAATATTGTACTAGAAGTGCTATTTGCAGCTGACGAGGTCTGTATCTGGAGGAAGATCTTCACTGAAACAGGTTCCTAACCTGGTCCTAATGAGCAGCTGAACAGGGCAGGCTCCTCTAGGTACCATTCTTTCACTATTTGTGAAAGGCACTATTTTTGCCTCTGCTTTGGGAAGTGTTATATGTATGGATGCTCACTGGACCATCCCACGTCTTCAGGTTTTAAAGGGCTCTTTCAGTATCCCAGAAGCAAGCAAGCTTTTTGAGGGCCAAACCCTGACATTTTACCATTCCTCCAGAAGCGAACTTCATCTGGAATAGGCACACAGCAGTGGCATGCACCACTTAATACACCGCAACGAATTCTCAACATGCTCTCTGGTTGCTTTCCAGCCAGAAGTGCTAATGTGGTCTCCTCCTTCTGCTTGACCTCCAATACACATGAAAACCACTGTCAGCCCGCAGTAGTTCAGGCCACTTGCTAAACATTCCTACTATGGTCTTTCAAGTGAGGAAAAACTGCTGGTATTTTTCTGGTCTTTATATTATGGGCCATTTTGTTATCCATGCACTGTGATGTCCCTGCCTCAGCATAGTCAGTTCCACTGATGCCAACTACTCCGAGAACAGTCACGGAAGTGTCATAGTGTGAATGATTAATGATAATTTGGCTTGCTTTAGGGATTTGCTCATCTTTCACTCACAGATTCTCCATGCAAAACTGAAACACGAGTTCACCATTTTTTGCCCATACATCGGTCTTTCAGTGGCCCTTTTTGTCACATCCTGTCCAGCCGCAGCGTGGCACAGTATCCATGCTTGAAGACAGCAATCCACAGCTGGTATTATTGGCTGTTTGTTCCCAATTTTACCGACTGCTCACACTCTTGCCCCAGTCTATTGTCTCGATGTCCCTCCCGGTGTCTCAGAGCTCTTGAGCAATTGGCTGGATTTCACCCAGAGAGACTTGCTGCTGAGTGGTTATTTTAACCCAGATCTCTTTCTTCCTGTCTACAAGTTGCTTGTTCAACATGACAAATCTAGAACAACTTAAATGAATGTGGCACCAGAAATAAACAGTTCATTCCTGGAAACCTCAATTCCACACAAATGCCCAATGGACACAGCAACTCTGATTTATGTGACTGAGCAAAGCAATACTTTCTTAACTGAAGCCTTTCCTATGTTATTCTTCTTCTAATGGTGAGACTTGCACTCAGATGGTGATCCTTCATCTGTGCATCAATTTTAGGTTGCCTTGAAAAATGCAGTTTTATGCATGTGCAATCTGTTGCTCCATCATCAGCATTACCTGTGCTCTGCACAGCTTAGTCACGACTATGCGGGAGCTCACATAACAACTGCTCCCCCCCTCCCCTTCTCCTCTCTCCTCAAACTAATCATTAGCAGGCTTGGACCTCCCAACTCAATGGAAAAGAAGCAGTAGCAGGCTTGTACCATTTGCAAACCAACCAATAGATAAGAAAGAGATTTACCAAAAGATGAACCACTTGAATGCGACTTGTATTTTGTGCTTTGGTCCAGCTGACATAACCTGCAAGACAGTTGGGTGAGTCTCAGGAGGCAGAGGCGTAGGGGGCTGGCTGTGCTAACATCAGACTGTAATCAACAGTCAAGAACTCTAATTCCCTGAGCATTACAGCTGCACTCACCCACCAAAAATCCTAGCCTCAAAGTCACGTCTTCCCAGAGGAGATCCAATCAGATGGGCTATATGATCACTGGACTACAAAGGAAGAGCAGAAGAGGATGTGTGGCCAACAGCAGAGAAGGAAGAAGATCCCAGTGTTTGTAACACACCTAGCTGACTCCTCCTGTACGTGCACCATGACCACCTAGGCTTTCAGTGCAAAACAGCTTTTTTGGACGAAGTTTGGCAGCAGCCACTGCCGAGTGCCTTAGCTTGCCCTCCCATTTGGGTGCACTATGGGACCTGGCCCTGGAAAGGCAGGAGAGGAACTGCACTCCTATTACTGCAACAGAAGTTGCACGGGGGACATGAGCAGATGTCACGTCTGCTCCCATCACCACCAAACAACGCTTCAGAAGAGATTTACATCACGAGTTTAACGTTGATTTGCACTCTGCCTTTTTGCTGCTTTCCATGAAACAAAATGTTAGCTCTGCTCAGTTGCTAAGCAAGAAAGACATACTACCTATTTCTGTTTAAGAGACTACCCTGTTTAGCACGTGCTAAAAATACGGGCTTTATGTGGCAAGTGGCGAATGAGACATTTCTAATTATCCTTCCACTCGAAATAGGTTCACGCTACAACTGGATGGAAATTAGGATCCATAATATATTGTAGAATGCTGCCTATGTACATTTTCACTAGCTAAATATAACTATCGCAAGTGTACTTCATACATAGGAAAATAAAGTGTACTACTGAAAGATGTTTTGCACTTAAGACCTGATTCACTAAAAAGAAATACAGCATGTAGAATCTGGAAATGACAGACAAACAAGTCTGTAATTTCTGAAAATCCCACTAAGCATGTGCTTAAAATTTGGTCCTATGTATTTAAATTTTAAGAACTGGCACTTCTCAGTCTTTTCCAAAATTTTTTACTTCTAAATCGAAAAGAGGAAATTACCTTTTTTTTGGTTCCAATCTCACCTCAGCTTGGCATGAACTGATACAAAAAGGAAGATATTTCCCTTGCCCCTCTATCCAGCCTGAAATACTATCCAGCCTGAAATAAATGCTGCTGGAAAGAAAAGCTTCCCTGTGTAAACATGAATGAAAAGCACTGACATTTTAAAAACTGTAAATACTAAAATTTGTTCCACTGGAACTTCTGAAAGTATTAGTTACCTAATGCAGCAGATGAAATTGAGACATATTTATACAGCTTAAATCAACCTTGAAAGGTAAAAATATTTCCCAGTTCCCTATATAATTTTAAATGTTGTCTCTTTCACATTCATAACCTCTAGCAAGTTTAGACAGCAACAAATACTGTCATTTTCAATTAGCGTTTTCCTTTTGATGGCTGCATTTTAAGGTATCTAAACTAAATACCTTTTTTTTCCCCCCTTTTTGCTTTTTTTCTTCTTAAAGTCTCACAATTTCCTTCATCCTTCTTGACAGGTGGTATAACTGCAACTTCTTCATTTTACTAAGGAGTCATCCATTGTGTCCAAAACAAGAGATCAAGGCTGGATTATGCTGTAAACACTAAATTAATAGAATCACAGATTGTTTTGACTGGAAGACATCTTAAAACCCATCTAGTGCCAACCCCCTGCCATGGGCAGGGACACCCTCCACTAGCCCAGGTTGCCCAAAGCCCCATCCAACCTGGCCTTCAACACTGCCAGGGAGCCAGGGNCAAGCGCACATTGCCAGGTTGTGTTGAGCTTCTTATCTCTGAACGCCCCCAAGTCCTTCTCCTCAAAGCTGCTCTCAATCCATTCTCCGCCCAGTCTGTAGTTGTGCAAACTTGCTGAGGGTGCACTCAATCCCACTGTCCATGTCGCTGACAAAGATGTTGAACAGCGTAGGTCCCAATATCGACCCCTGAGGAACACCACTGGTCACTGATCTCCACTTGGACATTGAGCCGTTGACTGCAATTCTTTTGAGTGTGAACGTCCAGCCAATTCTTTATCCACCAAGTAGTTCATCTGTCAAATCCATGTCTCTCCAATTTAGAGAGAAGGATGTCGCATGGGACAGTGTCAAATGCTTTGCACAAGTCCAGTTAGAGATGGCTGTTGCCCCTGAGGCTTTCTAAGTCAGACAAAAAGTGAGACAAGGAAGAGATCCAAAAGCCTGGGAAGTAACACATGTGGTTACACACTACATCACTGCAGTGTTCCAGTCAAATGCCGCTCTACCACTCCGGCTGCACACAGTGGAAAAAGAAGGCAGCAAGCCTTCACTACCAAACACCATACACGTATTTGCCCCTTTCTGGGGCTCCTTCCTTCCCAGGCTCTGGCTGATAATCACTAGCTTTTGCAAGAAGAGTATTTCAAAAGCTGGCCTTCAAATATTGTTTGGTTCTTGAGCAATTAGTACAAAAAAACCCTGCACATGTCAAGACTCAGCGAAATGACCACCACCACCACTTCTTCAAAGCAGTTCTTCAACTTCTTAGCTGATTAACAGCTTACACATTGCAACAAGCCAACTCCACCTTTCAGGATCAGGTCATGTCATTGTTTTCTGGACCTTACTTAGTTCAGCAGTGAATAATCGCAATGTTCATATGACTTGGGACCTCTGCCTTGGCTGCCTGCGCTCCAGAAGTGACACAAGGAAGCAATCTGCCTATTTTAGCACATACTATTTTTACAGCACTGTGAAACTTCTAGTTTTCCTCAAAAACTAGGGGCTGTGGAGACACTTTCCCGTTAATTCAAAGGACACTCCCAATCACGAGGTGGATGGCAGCTAAACAGCCCCTCTCTATCCTCTCTGTGGCTCCATCGTGCCCTGCTAGGAGATGGACCTTCTGCTAGCACACAGGACTCAAATGCAACCACAAAGTAGTGTTTGTCATTTAGAACAGGAACTGTTGTTCTATGGGCAATAAGATGCCAGGTTACTTGGATAAGGATAGCAGGTACCTGCATTCACTATGACAAGGACTGGGGCTGTGCACAGGGAAGAGACACCTGAAATCCAACATTTCCCATCCTAGTTCTCTTATTCCCACTTAGGATTCCCTACAGCATTACATCCAAGTCTATTTTAGGTGCCTTTATTTGCTGACCTGCCTGCTCTGCTTGTCCTCCCCCTCACTCCAGACATGAAGCCATCTGTGGCACTGCAAGTCGAGATGGTGACACAGGGAAAGAGCATACTGTACCCGGCTGAGTGCCCTAAAAACAATCCTGCTGCTCTATTTGGTATCACTGCAACTGGGCCTGTGACACAAAACTCACATCCACAAAAAACAAGTGGTACAGAGAATCAGGCATTTTACAAAGCCAAGACACACACCCTTCAGGCTGCCTACATTTACCTCCCAAACCTGGGGACTATTTACAGCAGCAGGTGATAAGTCTGGTGATAAGCAGCAGATGGGAGTGGGGAGGACGGAAGTGTCCGTCCTTCTGTCATTCTCAACCACATTATCACCAGCTGCTTCCCCGCCTGTGCAAAATCTGCTGGCTGGAGCACAAGAGAGGACAAACCAACAATGCCAGAATTACTCCCAAGAGTTCACATCAACCATGTGAACACTGAGCCACGCAGAGTTTGTCCCACCTGCTGAAACACAGCCATGGAAAGAAGGAAAATGTAGAGGTAATGATACGTCAGCTCTTCAAAAATGAAGTTACTGAGAGCTCTGCTTGGACACCTGAGCATGTGGATGCCTGCAGAGCTTTCCATGGCCTCGCTAATCACCAGTGTCATTCATAGTGTGACATGGGGATGCTCACTTGGGCTACTATCAATGAGAGCATTTAGACTGACTCCTGAGAACAAGAAGAAATAAAAGAGAAGAAATGGCTTGGTGCAAGAGCTGGAAAAGAGCACTGAATGGGACACATAGGAAGCAGCACAAAGATGGAGTCCAGGGGGGGAAAACAGGGCTGGGGGAAGAAGAGGATGCGTGATAGATAAGGGAAGGGGGAAAAGGGAAGAAGCCGATACATCCCCATGCTCCAGTCTGGCTTTGAGGAGTGTGTCAGCTGCTTAATGCAGAAAAGAACTGCTTCCAACCAGAGCCCAACTCCCCTCAAACCAGCCCTGAGAAGCAAACTCAAGTTCCTCAGGTTTCCTGGCTCCAACAAAAGCTTAGGTGAGCACCTTGCAACTCCCCTGCAGCCTGCCAGGCCCTAGACTAAGCCATTAAAATAAACTGACCATACATGTGGTGCAGACAGAAACACTTCTTGCATGAAATACGATGAGGAAATCATATCAAACTCACTACTCAACTGGCAAGAATTTCCAGCTTTGTTTTATTTTTACTGTGAGCTTTTACTCATGTGCTTTAAATGTTGTAGTTCAGGTAGAAACAGATTCAAAAGGATGAGTGTGATGTGAACTGGTACAAGGAGATGGCAGGGAGGATCTGTGAGATGTGTCACAGCAACAATGGGTCAGTATTTAACAGCAGTTCAGGCAGAACTAAAGTCCTGGACTATTCAATACACATGTATTCTCTTTCTTTGTGTGTGCTTCTTGTCAGTGGTTCCTCAACCCCCTCCCATGCTACAGGTTCACTTCTCCTCCTGCAAAACTTAACAAGAGGAGGTTCACAGCCAGAAGGTTTTACAACGCAGCTCTCTTGGCTTTAGGGATGAGCTGTTTGATACTAAGGAAGACAATTCTGTCCTTCCTCTGGAAGCTATACAGGGCTTGACAGGAATAAAAAAGGAACAAACTAAGGCTGCTGCTTTCAAAGGGCCCCAGAAGAATCAGGAACCCAAATAGTATATTGGCATTTAAAGATGTGCACTTAAAGGCTTTGAAACCCTTCAGACAAACGACTCTTACTACCCACAGAAGACAAGACGTGAGGAGCAGACCTGCTGAGAGGCAGAGCAGCAAGTCAGGCTAGTAGCTCCTGGCAGTCAGTGAACTAGGCTGTTCTGTGCCACATCTAACAGCCTGGCTGGCTGACTGAAGACAGACTTAGCCAGCCCCTAAGGACCCCGGACTGCTGCTACCCAAGTGGAACAGGACTAAAGAGTACAAGGGCCTGAAACACAGAGACAAGCTCACCTGATGGGTTCTGCTTACACCTCTTTTCTTTAGGTTTTTCTGTCCCCGAATGAACAGCTGTAATTGTGGTGAATTTAGTACAGGATTAGTACAGGATTGTTCCCCAAAACACAATACACAATATTTTAGTAACAAACAATTTTTTTCCCATTCACTATCACTCGCTTTGCTACTGTACATGGGTTTTCCAACACCACTTCATTCCTTTTCAACATGGTTCCAGAAAGCCCCTTATTTGCTTCAGAGGCAGACATAACCCCCCAACAGACGTCGTGTAACCTGCTCCAGGGAGAAATCCATTCCCTTACCTGTCCATTCCAGCTAGCGATGCTGCAACACCACACATTTTGGTACTCTTGAATGGGGAATGGAGGGAGGCCAGCCTTTTCTGCTGGCATGTTATTTATCTCTGCATCAAGATACTGAAATTACATTTCATCCGGTCAGTCTGTTATGCTCCAATTAGGGAGCATAAGAGAATGGCAGTGTCCCACGTGAAGGCAGGGGGATACACCGGCAGGATAAAAATCTTGTCAAGAAAACTCTATAAATGGTGTACCTAAATAAAATTATCTAGGCCAGTGGTTATGTTTAGTTACTACCACCTGGAGTTAAAACTCAAAGGAAACTCCAGAAGTGAGGTAAATTTGAATTCCTTGTAGCACATGTATTCTGGTTCCACATCTACACATCTGGTATGCTGTATGTATGACCTCCATGTAGCAAACTCACAAACAGCTGGACTCCAGTTACAGTGATGCGTAAATAAACTGCCACATTTGGCATCACTATAATATACAAACTGCTGTTCTACTCACAGTGCTCAAACTTTTCTTGCTTGTTGCAAATGGCTTTGCTTCACAGGGACTTCACTGATGCACAGACAAACAACGAGCACTGTTTTATCCCCATCCATATTCCCCTTTCTCTACATCTTTGCTCCCCAATGAAAAATTCTGTGCTAAAGTACGTGGACCTTGGGAGCAGGAAAACCACATTGTCATTTTTTGCAGGCTCTGGAGTGCCAGGAACCTGGGGAGGATTGAGAAGAGGGCACTACCCCAGGAAGGCTAGCTGCCTGCAAGGTTAAAGGACCTACCCCAAATACAGAAACAATCACCAATCACAGCTGAATCCTGCTCTGGAGAGAGACGTGGTAAAGCAACAGCAGGAGGGAGTGAACACACTTACCACTGGAGTTCTGAGAATTGCTGTTTGTTTCTTCAAAGTTGTTTTGCGCTTTGCCTTCCACTCTCCTGCTGAAAGCACTTTCTGCTGGGTGGAGAACAAAGCAGGGATGGTGACTGGTCAGTACTGGACGCAAAACCACACAGACAGGAGGCAAGACAACATGCTCCTGCGCCACATAAGCATACCCTGAATACAGCAGAAAGGTCAAATAACTCATTTTGGAGGCAAATGGGCCAGATTCATTGAAGGGATAACAGGTAGATATTTTTCTTGAATGGCTTCTGGCTGAGGTGGCCTGGATTAGCTCTTAGGGAGCCCATGAACACCAGTCCTGACTGAACCAGAAGGGTCATGGCTTCCTCCCCTGCAAAAAAACCCAACCCTTATCTTACTCTTACTCTTCCTTAAGGCAATAAGGAGCCCTTAAAGCCTCTGGCACAGGTGACCAGGTCTGCAGATTGAACTCTGGTCCTCATCACAATGTGTAGAGTGTCACCTCCAGAAGCATTCTGCCAGCGCAGTATCTGCATTCCCTTCCTCAACACCCTCCCTGGAACGTTCAGGTGGAGGACTGAAGGGCTGTCTCAGAGCCTGCCCACGATGTCTGGAAAAGCTACAGCAGATCCTCTGTCCCTCTGTGCTTTCCAACAGTGAACTCTCTCCTGCACCCCTCCCCGAGGCCGAGCAGGCAGGCTCTGCTCCTCCGCAGCCTGCTGCCTGCCAGTGCTCCTTCACACTCTTCAGCAACAGTGCAGGGCAGTTTCCCAGTAACTGTAATGGAAGGACTCCTCCAGCATGCAGAGGTGGTTCCTGACCCTGGCGGTAGCTGCAGTGTCCTGAAACATCACTGTACAGCACAGCTGAGGTGCCTTCCATCCTTCTCAAGCTGGTTTGCAATATCTGGGCAGATGTGTTTACTGCAGTGACTCAAAGGATAAACTACAAATAAATAAAGGTGAACTGGCCAAACTAAGGTGTATGGTCTGTGCCATATAGATTCTTCCCATATGTGGACTCATTCATGGAGTCCACCGTCACCCAATGGGTTCATCTGAGCAGGGCTCAGCACCATGAAAATTGTCTAGGGAGGGACTTGGGGGACAGAAGTCCTTTCAGGAGTGACAGGGACCATTCAAAACTGGTATCAGACTACTATTTCGTGACGTATTTCTGCAAACCACTGTGGAGTGGTGAGGACTGCTGTCGTGACTTTCACAAAGAGGCCCCAGCTCCCTGCAGCCTCCCAGCCTCCCTGCGCTGAGGGTGGCTCAGACTCATCAGCTTTGCGTCTGATGGGGCTAGAAAAGACCTGAGCTGCATGAAGTTCCCAGCCCATGAATTTTGGCCCAGCCAATCCATAGCAGACCCTTGCAAGTCCTGAGCAGGCTTCTCAAATTCTCTATCTACTACATTCCTGACTCTTTCTAAAATGCTGGAGAACAGGAAAACTTGGTCAAATCACTTGAAAAAGAGTCACATAAAACAGGGCTGAAAAAGAACTGGAGACATTATCTATTTCCTCCATTGACAGACAAATAATAGGAATGAGAGACCTTAAGTAACTAGAAAATCAGATGGCACAGTGGGAAAAAGAGACCACAACAAATGGATTAGGCCAACCTACCCCCCCAAAGACCCAAGTTCAAATCCTGGCTTATGTCACAAGTAGAAGTGAGTTGGAGGTCTCCAAAAATGTTTGGAAAAAATCTGCATCATAGTTTTGTCCTCATCCCTTTTTTTTTTTCCCCCCAAGTCTTGCAATAAGAAAAAAATGGTTTAATGCACCTCCTCGGACTTCCTGTGTCCTTCCCACACAGTAGAGGGCAGGTGACACAAGTAGTCTCTCGCTCCTCACACGTGAACCTTTTGCATGCAAAGCCAAATTATCTGCATAGTAAGTGCCACTTAGTAACTAAGTGCCACTCTACTGAGCGTCTGTGCAAACACTGTCAGCAGAGCGGTACTCCACCATCTCTGATATGATCCAGGCCCACACTGAATGCCTCTAACTGGAAGGCATCCCTTCTGGAGACTGTCTTCCTGAGAGGTGTTATGGTCAATGCATTTGTACCAGGAATTCAGGAAGCCACTCGGATTGCATTTGTACAAGACACTGCCTTGAAAGAGACCACAGAAATGACACCACCAGGTAGGTAGGGTAGGACCCCCAGACTAATATTTGTTTCTTGAAGATCAATCTACCAGGCTCAAGCATCATGCGTATCCTTCCTCCATACAGGAAAACAACAGCTCAAAATTTTTTACCCAATGTACTGATGTACTTTTAGATTAGACAAGTGGTGTGTGTGTGTGGGAGTGCCTTTACAAAAAACATCTCCCAGTTACTGCTCAGATGAACCTGGCCTCTGACACAGGAAGGCTCCCAGTTATTCCACTTTTGTGAGAGACATGAAACTGGAAGAAATTGTTGCCAATTTAAGTAAATAATGAAGAAAGTTTCTCAGCTTTAATTCCTAATTTGGTTGAACTGGATGGACCTCAAATTAGTAATAAAACCATATAAACGTTTAAGAGGTGCAATAACAATATGGAATTTCAGGACTCACAAGCTGTAAGAAGACAGGTCAGTCACTGCAACTCTGGTAGCTGTGGATGTGTGTGTCACCAAACAAAAAGCGTCCTTGTTCAGCATCCTGTGGGGTCTCCCACCACAGCCACGTCTGCTACTCGGCATCTGTCTATGCCAGACATTTCAGGGGCGTTTAAACACCAACTGATTAATCAGCCCTTCCTCTGTACTGAGATGGAATATGGATCTATCAATCCCACACATTTAAGAGACTGCTTCCCTGCTGCCTGGACATGTGAGCGCTTGGTCTCACATCCTATTTATTAATAGTTATTTTTCACTGCTCCTTGCTTTCTTATTTTTTTAAAGTTTGATCAAGTTTGGAAGGATGAAATGGGCACTATGGAGGAACAACCTTAACTTGAGTCATCTAACACTGTCTGTAATGGTTCTTTTTGCTGCTGGAGCCCAGCTTATCTCTCGGTGGTTCCTGTGGGGAGGGGATCACTGTGAAAACACCTGTACTCCATTTCACTTCCTCAGGCACAGGCCTAGCCCTGAAAATAGCACCTTGAGGGAAACAAACACTAAATGCTAAACAAAGCTGAAAACCGAACAAAAAACCCCATACCTGACAAGCTATTACACCAATTCTTGTCAGGAAGCTCTCCTCAGTTTGTGACACCAGGATTTGAAACAGGGTCCTTTGTACCGCGTGGTTAGCACAATGGTTAAAAAAACCCAACTCGTCACTGGGAAGAGGTTATAAAGACCTACTGCTGATGTAAATTTTTATTTATAACGTGCCAAAAGAGTAGCTACTCTGGTACAGTCATGGATGGAGCAGACTGAGTCCAGGAAGGGTCAAAAGCCAACCCAGGGCAGGATTGGACACTAAGCAGTTAAGAAAGTTGATGGTAGAAAGGCAATTGGTACCTGTGATGGCCTTGCTTCCTGGGGATCCAGAATTTGGAGCGCGGAACATCTGAGATTGGGATGCCGGTGGGACACCGGAGGGGGTGCGGTGCAGGAGGGTAGAACATCGGTTTATTGAAGCCGGTGTTTTTTTGCTGGATTGGCTCGCCTGTGTCTTCACTGCCACGAAGAGTGGAGATCGAGAGAACTCTGGATATGAACACTCAGAACTAGTGCCTGGACAGTCAGTCAGCTCCCAGACCGTGTGCCTCCTGGGAGGGTTGCTTTCTAACAGTCATACTCATGAATCCCTTGCATGGGGACCTGCAGCGACTGTGGATCCACCGATCCCATGTAACAAAATTGTTTTCCCCACTCACCCGAGGGGACAGAGTCCTGAAACTTGTTAGTTCCCTTCCACACCTTTAACGAGACCAACCCACGCCTCCTCCAGCAGGACTCACCCCATCTGTCCAGGAGCACTATTTGATTGCCATGGCCTGGCTGGGTCTGCCTGCATCTCTGTCCTCCATTTCTATGTATGTAAGAGTTTGAATTTTGAGAGCAGGTTTTTAATGTGATACTCAGAGCTCTGAATAGGGAGAAATTTACATCTTTGTTACTTAAGCCTTCCATAAATCTTACAGATTTTCAGCTACATTCCTTGTCTCATTAACCAAATACCAAGGAAAGGAGGCTGTTGGCAATGGAAGGGAATTAGAGTTCTCATCCTGCAAGTCAGGAAAGGCCTTTTGGCCCCCATCTCCAGACAAGTACTGGTGACATGTGAAGAAAATCTGAGTATTACTGGGATATGCTCTTTGAACCTATCTGTGTTTTGGTCTCTGCAATGCACAGCGAGGATCACCAGGAACTTTCAATGCCAAAAGTTGTAAGAAAAACCCTTGGGAGGACCGCCCTTTGTCTAGGCCTTATGGATTAAAAAAACAATTACAAAAATGCAGAAACAACATAGCAACGCCCTTCATTTCTCAGTGGCTTCTTCCATGGAAATTTGGATACGGCTCCTGAAGCCAAGTCCCACTCCAACCTCTGCCATGAAGAATCAACAAGAAACAAGGTTCACATAACCCACAGCCCAAGCTCAGTACCAGTAACTTCTACAGAGTGGTATTTTAGGATGCCGGGTGCTGGATGGGGAACACCAGCACCTGCTCATCCTACACAGTGTAACTCAGAAATAGTTAACCACACTGCGCAGTTCTCCATCATGGACTGCTGTGGCAACACAACAGCCTGTCTCTGAAACAGGGGAGGAGAAAAGTCACCCGGACTGGGACTGGATGCTTATTTCCAAAATCCAGTGGGACATTCATTATACACCTCGAATGTGAACTGCTCTCATCTTCCCTGTCAGCAGCACTGGAGAGTGAAGGCGTGTACATTCAAAGCTGCCTGCAAACAGATATTCGAAACAGTTTGATGTTTCTTTTGATCTGTTACACAGATCCATAATGACATTTCCTGTAAGTGTTAGTGTACTCTGCAGGAGATTCTGCACCAGGTTTAGGTCAAGATACTTCTCCTCCGCTTGGTCTCTGGCCAGCTGAATAGGCAGGAGGCTTGCTTTTGCTTCTTAGACTTCCTTTCAATCTCCATGGATAATCCTCCTCCAGTTGCTGCCAAACTGCCAGCAAAAATGTAGTCAGAAATGACAATTTCCTCCTTACGTGTCATCTAGTTTCCCACGAGGCCCATTCCCACCAATCGCTGCTTTATTTCCAATCTATACCAAGAGAAGGAGCAATCAGCCAACTATTTAGTGTCAGAAACAAAGAGCATCATTGTGAATGCTCTGCAGTCCAGATACTGCTCTCTTGAGATCTGAAGAAAAAAGTCTCAATGCTGTGAAGACCTCCAAAATGACTTCTTTTTCCTCCCAACTTAAACAAATAGTATGTCTTCAAATTCAGGCCCCAGAGAGAAGGCTGCTCCATCTGACACTCAGCAGAGACAGAGTTTGAGCCAGCAAGGCAAGACAGACAAAAGAATATTAATTCTAGCAGTCTAGAGGATACTAATAATTAATTGAAAAAAAAGTTTTAGTCTTTACTTCATCAGATGACAAATTCCCTCTGAAGACTATGCAACACAGGTAGAGACGATCATGTAGCTCCTCTGTTCTGCTCTTGAAAAGTCATCTTCTCAGTGGAACCCACTGCCTCAGGCCATTGAAAAGACCAAGTTCAAGATATTTCCAAAAATGAAAATACCGAGTTGACGAATGGTTACAAAAACATCCTGCCTCAAAATCTGCAGCTAGACAGCAAGACTGGAGACAGCATTGTGGACAAACCATCCTATAACTGCTGCTGTCAAGGTTTTTAAACTTTCTCAGAACGCATCTGAGATATGCTCCATTTGAGGCTGACATCCTGGAGAAGGAAGGGCAGGAGAGGAGCAATGTAGAGGGTAAGTCTCACTGAATGACCTCAAATCACCTTGTAAACTGAGTGCAGTGTGCTACAGCCACACAGAACGGCACATGGTGCACTAAAGAATACAGATGACACAGGCGATACTGGAAAGATGGGTTATTCTGCCTTGGCAGCAAGAAAACGAGCTTGTTCATCGTCGTGCTTGGTTGTGATGGCTGTAGAGGAGCTCCCAGGGTGATGATGTAGCTAAAAAAGACTAAGGTACTCTTTTGGTTTACAATCAGGGTACTCTCAAAGGGGGTCAGGAAGAAAATATTAGCTCTCAGTTCATTCACTAGACCCAGTGCTGGTGCATGCCCTTCATGAAGGTGGTTAACAGACTGGAGAATATTCAGGTGAGAAGGCAAGAGGATAAAAAAAGGACAAGAACAGCATACCTTACAATGGAAACATCAAGTCACTCCTTTGGCATCACTGGGAGGTTAGTCACCATGAAGTGACTTGACAGCAGGCTATACAAGGGTCCAGAAAGGACAGAAATTTGGTGACTTGGTCCTCCTTCACCTAGCAGACAAAGTTATAAAAAGGATCCAGTGTCTGCAAGCTACAGGGAGACAATTTTAGTCTTAATTTAGTGAGGATAATAATTCATCAAAATAATTACCTTAAGAGCTTGCTGTATTTTCTGTCACTCCTAACAGCAAGATTAGGTATCTCTCTAAAACATCTACGTGACCAATTAAATCGAGGCAATCCTATAGCATGCGTTATTCCAGTCAGTCCAGAGATCACGGTGGTCCCTCATGGCTTTCCTGTCTTTCCTAAGACCTTCAAGCCCTGGGGATGGCAAGCTGAGGCAGTAAGTAGAAAATCTGGCAGACGTTTCCACATGCCTCCTCGAAAAATACATAAACCCACACACTACCACGATGCACCACCACAACAGAACAGAGATCAGGTTACCTCAGTAATTTTGCTTTTTCCAGGTAAAATTTCTGGCTAATAATTTGTGTATCACATTTTTTCAGAAAGATCTTATCAGGATGGATAAGGAACCATTCAGATGGTTCAGATGGAATTATACCATCATCTCTGGAGAAAAACCTATCCTCAATATGACGGAAAGCAATTTCTTAACCATGGCCTGAAATTGAATATGCTGAGTGGAAACCTCTGCTACTGGAAACAGGTCATTCCACAGGAAAAACCCTGTGCTCAGACTTACCAAATTTTTAATGTGCTTCTTTACACATATAAACAAATATTGCCAGTGGAGCCTGTTGCTAAGGCACTGTGGGATCAGAGTGGGAAAAACATCTGAACTCACAGATTTCACTCTCTGAGATGGAGAAAGCAAAGACACACCATCCATCTGGAATCTGGATCTGTTTTTTCTTGGTTAGGCAGGACCTGTGTGGAAACTGGAGGTGCTACCAAAAAGGATCCCTTTCCCTAAGAGGAAAAGCAATGATGGCAGCTGCCTTTAAGAAACACTGCATTTAAGCACTCTTGATGAACAAGTTGTATCCAGTGTCCTTCACATTAAGAAAAGTAACTGAGCAGAGAGGCTTGATGAATTTCCTTGAGCGTCTCAGGTGTCAGGGTGGATGTAGGTCGGTCTGTCCCCTGCGGAGCCAAATATGATTACAGGACTGGCAGGGTCTTCGACAGGCAGGGTTCATCCTGCAGGCCCTGAGAGAGGTGAGCAAGGCAGGACCAGAGGTGACAGCCAGGTTCAACCAAGAGTCCAGATCACCAGGAAGTTCATGGAGATGAGACAGGCCCGTGGTAAAGCTGGAATGTCCATGCAGTGGTGAGGGGCAGGATCAGCTCTGGTGAGGATAACCAGGGCCAGACACTTATCGGTGATCCTCAGGGAGGTCCAGAGTGATGAGACAGGGTTGATGTCAAGCTCGGAAGTCAGTCTACAGGTTGAGGTACAGACCAATAGGATCCACAGCCAGGCACAGGCAAGTCTACAACTGAGCTGGAGACCAATGTACTACAGTGTAGCTCAGGCAGGGACTGATGATCCAGAGCCGAGCCGAAACAGGCGGCTAGAATGTGGGTGGAGGCCTTGTGTGAGGCTGGTCAGGGCCATCAGGACCCTGACATCAGTTTAGATTTTCATCCTGGAAGCAACGGACATGGATAGCTGTGCAGATTTTAGTGCGCTCACCACATACCTACATGACCAGGGAGTCTGTCGCCTTATCTGCTGTTACCAGAGGAGGATGTGGTGAGTGAACACTCCTGAGCCTGGACTTAACAAGCTGTAACCCACTCTCAGTGGCTCTTCCAGCCAGTCCACATCCCAAATGCACTAGGTTTTCTCCACACTGTAAACACATTTAAGAGCTAGCACAATAGCTTAGCCACCTGCAAATGTGGTTAAATCAGCTCCATCCTGCAGAGCAGACCAAGCCTGGAGCAGGACAGAAAGAAATCTCTGAACCCTCCCCCTGTGCTCCTCCATTCAGAGACATTTCTAAAACTGGGGCAATGAATGTACCTATAATCCACTCTTTCTGGAAACAGCCTCTGACACCCTTCTTGGAAAGAGTGAATAGGCTAATAGAACAGCACAAGAATATGTATTTTAAAAGAGTAATAGCCCAGTTCTAAACATATGAAAAAGCCCCTACTCCTCACTAACAAAAGGGAACTTTTGAAGGAGACATTTGGCATTAACAATTCCAGGGAACCCCACAGCAGAGCTCTTTTCCAGACAGCAGGTATCCAGCAGCACTGACCAAAAATTATCTTGCACAGTCCTATTGACCCTGCAGGATATGAGTCCTTTTTTTAGCCCATTTTCAATAATTTTTTTATCCATTATCACAGAAAACCAGAAAGACAGGCTCCGGAAGGGAAGCTTGCACTCCAGCAGAGAGACCCAGAAAGGTAAACTGGTAATGCTGAAGTGTTTTCCTTACCCGCTCCCCCTACAGCTAATATTTCAGCATTTGCCTTATAACCACAAGAACGAGACCACGGTAAAGACATAGTCTCAGCTTTACTTGACTGCTAGGGCACCAGAAAAGCCAGTTGTGCTTTTCAAAAGTCATGTGTTTACAGCTGCCTCACAGGACCTTGGTTTATAGGAATAGCAGAGTCTGAGCAGTAGAAAGGTGGGAGGATGTACTGCCTTGGGAGCTACTCATGCCCTCTCCTGTATGCTCATCAGGGCTAGTGGTTTGTCTTTGTACATCATAAATCTTACTGGTCATGGGAACTAGGAGAGGAAAAAAAAAAAGGTTAAAAAAAGGAACAAGAAAATTTTATGGGAAGGGGTTAAACGTTATGAAAATATTATTCTGATCTTAAGTGTCCTCATACTTAAAGATGTTTGCTGAAAGGACTGGAAACCCCTCTGCATGCAGAAGAAGGTAAGAAACTGTTCTTGCTGAGCAGAGATTCAATGCACAGTCCTTACAGCACACGGCTCCTTAGCTATACAGGGTGGATTAGAGACACCAAAGCCATGGTGTCTGAGGGCCCATCTGTACTAGGAGATTGACCTACTGCTGATCCCCACCAATAGCTTTTCTGAGGACCTGGAAACACCGGAATTAAGAGGTGGAGTTTGGATGTGCAGGGATCTTTAAGAATAACTGTTGCATGTGCAATCATAGGCACTGGGATAATTCCCTTGGGCAGATGGGAGATAATAAGACTAACTTTGTATTGATGGCAGTAGAGGTATTTTTGCCCTACAATGTCTACCACTATCTTGGTCTATCTCCATGCTCCAGAGAACCTTCATGGGAGCCACCAAGCCTTTCCCAACCTTAAAAGCGATAGTCTGGTGGACTATGTTCCCAATTTATTGCTATATATGTCTAAAACCAAAGCTGCCTTATTGTAAGAACTTAAACCCCTACCTAATGCTGGATCTGGTGAGGAAGGAGTGTGCGCTCCCTCTGCTGGCTGTGGAAGAGCAGCTAAAGAAACCCACAAGCTCAGCTCATCCTTCCTCATCATCAGCCAAGACGCTGGCAGCCCGACAGACGGGCAAAGAACAACCACGCTGGCTCACAGCACTGAAATTGCAATAAAGCGCAGGGCAATGCTATGAAAGAAGTGTGGAGTTCAAGTGTAAAGAACTTCTCTGCATACTTTTAAAGCATCCAAAACCAGCGTGTCGCTAGATTTTCTTTCAACTGTTTTACTATAATTTTGCACTGAATTACACTAATTGCTCATTAAAACCTCCCCTTTGTCTGGGGAGTGCAGATCGTAGTGTCCCTCCAGAGTGCAGATCGTAGTGTCGTGTAGTATGCTGAGAACTGCCTTTTCCCGAGCTCCCTGAAATAAATATTTTATTGCCTGTGATTTAGTAGCAAGCTGCCAAGGTAATTTACATGATTTTGAAAACCAGTTTTAACTCACTGTCTGAAATAATTTCTCAGAAGCTCATAAGAAAGATGCTTCTTCCCTAGCATGTACGTTCACTTATTATTTAGGGGACTCTAAAAATTTTGTGCATTGCTTCAGTTAAACAACAAAATAAAATCTCAAATCCCCAAGAAACATATGTAGAATTGCATGGACTTTGGTAAAAGCTCAGTGACGTTACAGACCTAACAGTAACAGTGTCCCTCTGAGAGGAGATTCCAGCTCAGCTTTACAGTGCCCTGGTCAGCACATGATCTACGTCCTGCCAGTTGCACTCCCGCAGGTCCAGTGGAAGGATCCACACGAACGAAACTCTCTCCTGCAACCCTCGTGTCTACCACCAACCGCTGTAAATCACGGTCTGTAATGAAATAGATCTCCAGCAGGATACTCACTAATAGGTGCATGCAGTGCCACATGTTCTTGGTAGGGAGTGTAGTATTTGTACTGCTTGCCACAGAATTCACAGGTGTAATTGCCAGTTTCTGTGAGGATGAGACAAATACAAAGATCAGAAAGGAGTGTAGCACCCTCTCACCCTGACTTCCTGACTTTTTACACAGAAACTGGCCAGGTGACAAAAACTTGAGCATATTCCTCATGCACTTAGAAATTATCGGCCCTGTAATTCACACATCCTTTTCCCCAACAAAGGGAACAGTTACAGCCACTGTCCAGAGTGATGGAACGTGCATTAGAAGTCTAGTAGAACTGACCAAGCTACAGCAGATTATCCCAAAATTACAGCAAGTAAGTATGCAAAACAAAGGAGAGAATCCATTTCTGAAGTCTGTATTACAGATGACAGAGTTTTGTCTTCTGGTTATAGACAATCTGTCATGCGTGGACAACAGGAACAGTCAAACTAGGAAACAAGTATCAAGTTTAAGTCTTAATTACAGAGCTTTCATATTGGGATTCTAGATTTCTCTTGCAGGAGGAGGAGCTTTTCTGCAATAACTGTGCTAATTCCTGCTTTGGGGGTACCTGAAACAATGAAGTAGTGTAACCACACACTGACACCCCCCACTCCTGCCAGTGGTTGGAAATACAGAACTAAGAGCAAGCTGCAAGCCAAAGGAAAACCCAGGGATAATAAACTGTTTCCAAAATGGAGAGTTCAGAGAAATGCTTCGGCGAAGTCTGGTCCTCCTTGTTTCACCCAGTTCTGTTTGATGAAACCCCCACAAAGGCAGTGCGAATGCAGTTACCTGCCAACTCTGTCACTACATGTTAAGACCCTTCTCTAATGGCTGCCAGCTTGCTTTGCTCCTGAACCTTTTTCCTCTTCTCTTCGCAGAGATCTTGAGCAGAAAACAACACAAAGCTGCATTTCTTAGGGCCCGGGCTGTTGGTGGTTGGTGTTCATTTGAACCTAAACATATCTTTCAGCACCCCTAAGGTCCCAACACCTCTCTCTAACACAATGCTTTCTGGTTTTCCTAGAGGTACTCCAGCTAATGCCAGATCTGAAACTCTTGTGCTTTCTTTCTCTTTCACATTTGAAGCTGTATAATAACTCATACTTGGACCAATCTTCTGGAATGGTTCCGGCTCCTCCTCCTTCACTTCATCTGCTGCTATGACGGCCTGGTCATAGGGGTCTGCAAGAGAACAGAACCAGCAAGACAGCTGACAACACCCTCAGGTTTTCCTTCTACAGCTGCATGGGCACTGAATGCTCCTGCACCTGTAATGACATTTCAATCTGTAACAAGATTTCAAGACAGGAATTATAACCCCAATGACCCCTCTGTCTGACTTGTCCCTCCTCCTTCTCCTCAGGTGCCCCAGGATTACCCCCGCCTCCAGCCCAGTAACATGTCTTGTAGGTATTTAATGTTTAAAAAATACAGAGAAAGACTGAATGAACACATTGCAGAGCCTGATCCATATTTTCTGATTTTCTTCCAGTGCATCTCCTATCTAATGATGTTATACTGTCTGAAAGTGGGCACGTAGTGCAGTCTGCAAGCAAGTCAGCTAACAAATACTGACCAGTGACTTTCTACCATCTAACAGCACAGCTAGCAACAAATCAGAACCCAACCCATTTTATAAAGTAACTTAATTTATGCCTTGAACAATTCCCTAAATCACCAAAGACATGAAACACCTGCTTCTTTGATTTTCAGAAGCCTGATCAATTGTATGTACAACAAAAGCCTGCTATCTACTAGGGCTGGGCATCAACCTACTGGCTGTAGACACTGGGGGAGGGAGAGAAGATGCTCCCTCTCCCACTGCAATCAGTGACAAAACTCCCTTGACTCTTATGAGTGTAGAATCAGACCTGCTGTGCCTGAACTACTGAATGCTTGAAAAGGGTTGTGAAATAAAGCACACAAAGGATCTCGGCTTACCTGCCCGGTTTTCTGGGGCCCCTTCCACACTAAAAACTAACACAGAATAGAAGAAGGAGGGGAAGAAACAAAACAGAAATTAAATCCTCTTAAATGGCCTTGTTTTCCTCCTGTATTTCACGCACCGCTTCAGCATATTTCAGCCCCACAGAATAAACCAGGCTTTGTGCCCCAGTCCCTCCTCTTCCCAGCAGCATCCACACAGGATCTATTTGAGCATGCCCAGCCCTAATACACAGAGATTCTCAAGGCCTTTGTTCTGACACTGACACAGCCCCACGTGAAGTTCAGATGTACAGCTGCCTCACACTTGTGTTTGCTAAAACACAACCAGACCCTTGGAGGAACCGAGACAAAGTGTCCCTGCAAGACACAAGTGGAAGCTGTTTCCAAAGCCCTCTTGTAACCCTAGGCAGAGCTCCCTGAACCATAGCTATGAAGACACATTTCTGACAGAAGCAGACACATCCATCTCACAGCGGCTTTCAGTCCCCCTAATTTAATTTTGGCTCCCCATGGGAGGAAGGGAGCTTGCAGTGGTGCACTGCAGGAGAACGCTGGCTGTTCTTAGGGCATGTTCAGATGTCCACACATTCCAGTTAAAACCAGCAATTATTTAGACACCATGTATTGTGAAAAACCACTTGCTTTTCTGAGACAGTCCAGCCATTCAAAACCTTCCGCCTTCCAAGCAGCCTCCTTCTAAAACTCTGCCAGCTCTCCCTCCTTGGCCAAGCAAGGAGCAGTAACGACAGGCTTGTAGCACACCCAGGGAGGGTTTGGAGTATCTGAGGGCTCCGAGTCGAGGAGCTTTAGATGCCCAGTAAGCAGGGGACAAGCCAAAGACAGTGTGTTGTTGCTTCTATTTCCCCCAATGCAGAAAAAAGAAACACTGCTTCTGGAGGAACGTGTCTGCTGCTGTCTGAGTGTCACCAGCCTAGGCCACATCTACATTCGCAGAGGAAAAATTGGCCTGTAAGGTCCACTGACAACCGCATCAGTTCACTACCACAGTGATTAACAAGAACGAAACAACATTTCTCAACTCTGAAATGTGGTTTCTCACAGAGGAACATGTTGGGAATAAACCTGTGAAGTCAGAAACCAAAAGGCAACCAACTCTTGCCCAGCGAGTAGCCAGACTGACAATTTACCTTGAGGCCCTCAGTTCTAGCATACCCATCCTAACCATGAACCTCAATACGACAGGACTGCAAGGCCCACAGGTCCCAGCAGAAGGTGTTATTTTGATGCACACAAAGAGAATCAAACGAAGCAAACTTCTTCCTGCAGAGCCTGTGGCTCCACTGACAAAGGCGAGTGAGCCAAGCTGTGCAATGCCCTGTGTCTGCATCATAGGCCGCACGGTCCTGCAGAACCACATTTTGCCTTCCCCAACGACTTCTCATTCTATTTTGGGTGTCTGAGTGTCAAAACAGTACTCACCATCCACGGCATGTAGGTCTCTGTGTTCTTGGAAGCAGCTATAATATTTATATTTTTTCCCACAAATGTCACACGTGTACCTAAAATTGTCTGTAAGAAGAAGAAAACAGGCCACTTCAGAAACTTTGAGGTAAAAGGCAAGCACTCCAGACAGCGCTGCTCAATCAGACACCCCCATGCAGTTACACCAACCCCAACACTCTGCCCAACCTCCAAGGCACACAGACAACCACGATGTCCCTCGTGTGCCCCGTGCTATATGGCTTGGGGCATATCCTGATTTGTTATTCCCTATTCAGGCAGCTCTGCTCTCCAGTACAGCCTCCCTGAGACCTCACAGCAATGAAGACGCAGAGCAGCAGGCCCTGCTGAAATCTCCTTTGGAATTTTGGGGTAGAGTAGGCAAGGACTGGTCAGGATGGTGACAAATTGGTAGAACTAAACACAGAGTCAGGGTATGAGCATTTAGAAGTCAAAAGTCTTAACATGCCAACTACAACACGGACTGGATGTGCCTACACGCTCATATCACACCTGGTTCTCACTGCTGCTGCGTACTGATTACTCACTGCATCCATGATACCATATGGGCACGTTACAACAACCACCACCAAAGAGAACCAACAATCCAAAACACGCGGGACAGTAAGGTGCTCAGTGAACAGGAGGACTGATGGAGCCTGGTTTCATATATGTTTGTACCCTAGACCCCCTTCCTTCATCCCAGCAACAGCAGACACCCTTCACTGCTGCTGTGTGGGGAAGACAGACAGATGTGAAAAAAAAGCTCAAGATGCTCAAGATGAATTGGTTTTGGTCCGATTGGGGACAGCAAATGGCTCAGCTATCACATCAGTGTAAGAGGAAAATTTCAGTTGTCAACTTGGTGGGGTTTTTCCATCTTGTGATGCCTGACATACACCTCGGGGTACAAACTGACATCCAGAAGTAGTCACCCCACTGCAGCTTGCAGCATTGTACTCGTCAGCCGACTACAGTAGCCAATGGGTTGCACTGCAAACAAAGTAAACCACATCAGCTTGTGTGGCCACAAAGGATCTTGAAACTAATGTGTTTCACTTCACAAGAGGAGCAAGCCAGGAGTGCACACATAGCTACCGTGGCTCCACAGATGAGCTGCCATTCAGTAAGGTCCCCTGCAGTAACTCAGTTGTCTGTATTCATGTATCAATACAACTAGCAAAGTTAAAGCCTCTTCCGTAACGTGTTCAAACACAACACACTACACACATTAAGTAAGCTTTTATTTTCCTTCTCAGTAATTTTATATTTTAAATAAATAAATATTTTAAGCTAGTAGGCATTGGTACAGTCTAATCGCTCACTTGGGTTCACTACTGCAGTCCATCAGCACATGGGTTTTCAACACTAAATGAAGAATCATTTTCCGCCCTTTATTCTGCTTGGCAGAATGAAAGTAGAAGCTATGGTGATCTATAAGAGAAAAATGCCAAATATAAAAGGTGTTAAACAGCTGGGCACCGGAACTTTACCCCTGCTACCAAAAAATAATTGTATCTTAATCAGAGCACAGCAATGCAAAGCTAGATCTAAGGGATTTTTAAAAGTCTAGGCTGAACAAGCAAGACAGAGCCCAGACCTATATACTGAGATGAAAAGGATTTGCTGCTTCAGACAGTGCACTGCTTAAGGAAGAGGAGGAGGAGAAGCAAAACATGACTGTGAGAACATTTAAGGGATAGAAGCACTGGTGGGTCACATTTAACTATGTTTCATTATATATATAATCTTATGCAGTCTCCTTCTGTGGTCATACAACTGTGCTGAGGGTCTCAGTCTACTCTGGACCCTTTCTGATGACAGAGAATCTAATGATTGCTAGTGATTATCTGTATATCTGTTGCAAAAAGCCCATAGTCAATTATTAGCAGAGAAAATTCATAATGTGTCATCAGTAATCAGTCCCACATCAATGGGCACCCCAAAGACAAGAAACCAACCTCCTTTTTGAAGTATAATGAGCCATGAGGTAGATGAAATGAAGAAGTAGTAAAGCAGTAGCAAATACCAAGCCTTTCAATACCTGCATTTGGAGGAAAAACTATTATGGCCTTAGTTTGGGAGAAAAGTGCTCAATAATTAAGAAGACTTGTTAGAACAGAATAAAACTAAACTAGGCACACCATCTTAGAGACTCAAACAGGAATGGCTATTTGTAGTCTCTGTAATGTAGGAAAGATTGTGGGGATCTCACTGTCAATGGCTAGGACTGGAGTAGCATGTGCTGGGTGTGATGACCACTTCCTTCCCTAGGCAGCGTGGGGAAAATGAAAACACGATAAAAAGTGTAACAGCACACCCCAAGAGAATAGGGTTTTGCTTGTTTTGTTAGGGGACTGTTTTCCCAAAGGAAGAATGACCTCCAGAGATTATAGTGAAACAAGTCGTTATGAGAAGTAAGAATTTGTTCCAGTTGGTATTGGTACTGATCTCTTCCTCGCCTCTTTAAAGGAGATAACACTCAGCAAATGGTGCCAAGTCTCAGAGACGAGGAGGTTTATGTAGAATTCATAAAGCACCACAAGACTGCTAAGCTCCACCCTCTCTGAACCAATGGTCACTCTTCCAGGACTGTGCCCAAGTGCCAGACTTCCTTCTTACCCATCAAAGCTGTCTTTGCTGACATCCGTCAAATACTTCCCATGCTGTTCCCAGCAGCGACAGCTTTCTTAGCAAGAAAACTCACTGAGCAGAATTAGCCTCTATGCTACTACTTTTCCTGCTCTCGTAGATTCCAGCCAGGGCACCATCCCCAATATGTATAACAACACAGCTTTCAATGGGAAGAGTTCCAAGGGACCTGGAGTGCCCAGGTGTGCCTGCAAGCCCATACTGAAACCCTAAACCTCTGAAGAGATGGTACCCGACACAGCCGAACTAAATGCTACTGAAGCATTCCAGCTCTCTCCTGTCACCAGGTAGACATTAACACAGTGCAGCTCCACCAAAAGCAAAACCATACCAACAGGCACTATTAGAATTTAAGCAAAAATACACAGTAAGATCCTAATTATCGCATCAGCACAGAGGTTCGGTGCTGTCCCTTACTGGTATTCAGGCAATAGTTCTGCAGAACATATCCTTGCTGCAAGCTGAGCAATCACCCTATTACGCTGCTGCAAACCAGGAATTTCAACATGTTTAAAAGACATCTAGATAAAAACCAAACTCCAGCAAATATCATTCCTCCTTCATGCTCATGAGGTCTAAGGAGTAACGGCCTTGTATCCTTAGTCAGCCCACATTTAATCTTGTGAAATACACACACCAAAATACAGATCTTACGAGACAAAAAAGGCAAGCAACAGCCTTGTTACAATGCAGTTCTTCAGATATAAAGGACTGACGTACTGAGACGGCAAACATGCAGGTTTTTCAAGTACCCCAAGAAATAACTCCACGGGATTTGAAAGCATTTTGACCACTCTGCTTGTGAGTGCACCTCCAGTAAAAGGGAACGTGCTGCTCTTTTCTGTCTGTCTCCAGGGGCTGCTGCCGGCTGGGTCCTGCCACACGGTCTGTGCTCAGCAATGATTCGTAGCTGCTGAAATACCCTGCCCTAGGGATGATCGGCCAGGTCATCTTTCTGCCCAGATGTTGCATTAAATATTTTGAGATTTTTTTTGTTGTTTTGCTTCAAACACTGAGCAGACTAGAAAGCACATACTTCATTTTGGCAGGAAAGAGGGAGGGCAGAGAAGACATGCCTAACAGTGGCAGGCAGAAGAGGAGGCTTCCTTCCTTAGGGCACTTGGCCCAGGGCCTCAGCGGATTTTGCTCTAGAAACCTAGCAAGGGAACGACAGCAATCAGAAATTTGTTGAAAGGTCAGGACTTCTGTATCACAAACTAAAAATACAGATCACTTAACCCACCCTCGTAAGTGCAGGAATTGAGACCACAAAAAATGCATACAAACCAGTTTCCACTGGGCTCAAAGAGCTCTGCGCAGCATCACAGAAACCCAAATTGGAAACAGTTACATACATCATCCCGATGACATCCCTGCAATGATGACAGCACATCCCATTACACGTCCAGAATGATGGGGTCTCCACACAGCAGGCTGCAGGAGCTTCTTAAGGACTTCTCCAAGGTGAAGAACAATTTTCACCCGACCCAGAATTCATACTGACCTTTCCAATGGAAGAAGCCACAAAAGCGACTTGATAGAGGAGCTCTCACAGCAACTAGGCACTTTGCAGATATTCTTGAATCCTAAGTGATCCTACTCTTGTAGAGCACTGCAGAAATAGCTGTCTAGTAGGGACAGCCTCCAAATGTGGAAGGGTAAAACTACTGAATGTAAATAAATTGCAACAGTCTGCTAAATTATTTCTAAAATCTAGCAGTGTTACAGGTCCCAGTCAACAAAAAGAGCAGCAAAACTAAAATAGAAAAGAGGACAGTCTGGACAGTACTACTTGTCCTGCTCCATGGTCAGGGCGGCACTTTCATGGCAGAAGGTTTGAGAAGGGCAAAGGAAGCACCAAACTCCAGAAATCCATGTTCCTGGCTCACTCTGGGAAACAACGTTTCCCAAATAGTTCACGAAGTCCCGCAGCATCTCTGAAAGGGGAGGGGAGCTCGGTTTCTTACACTTAAGCCCATTGCAATACATTTATCTGTCATCTGTCTATTTAAGGTTGTGATGTTTCTCACTCCAAACAGGCTTTCTGAGCAAGGCTTACATGAGGAAGTATCAGCACCGTCCCTCCAGCCAGGGCCAGTGAGTCGCGGCAGGACAGTCCACAAGATGGATGAGATGCTCAGTTTCACATTCCTTAACTGTTCCCTGAAAATCTGCTGGCAGATGCTGGAGTCCTTACGAGGCCTGCTGGTGAGCACAGAGGGTTGGAGCTGGTGAATGGCTGCGAGGCAGTACCTGAAAAAAGCATCACCTTTCCTGAGATGTCTGCCTCACTGAAAGGAACCATGAGCAACTCCAATGCTCTTCAGTAAGAGCCAAAGTCACGATGACTAAACCACCTGACGCAAAGAAACAGAACAGGTTGGTGTTTTCTGAGGCATGTGCTGCATGCTTGCCACTGGGAAACACCTTTCTGAGCTGTGCCCAGCACACAGACGACCTGAGCATCCTCCCCAGAAGAAGATCCAGAGTGCAGCTACCGCCTCCTTAGAGCAGAGCAGGGAGAAATAAAGCACATCTGGGACCCTCACTTGTGTCTGTAGATTCCACCCAGGGCAGCACAAAAACAGCTCTGGAGAAAGCCTGCTTCTCCTCCCTTTCTGTAGCCAGAGGCGCACCTAGATGGAAAGGATCATATTTATGGCTTCGCTAGCAGGATATTCCCCGCGCAAGTTCACGGACAATTCCTTTGACCTAACCCTTTGGCATTCTAGGGGCTTCCTTCTAGATGCTGGACTGGCAGTGGGGAGAGGTAAAATTCAAGTTTGCAGATACAAAGCTTGCTGCCTGTAGACCTCCATCTACTCCTCATTCAAACTGCGTTCTTGCACACCAGTTACAGCTTTATAACTGCATTTTACAGCCAAGTAGAGACTTGCCAGTAAAATCGGTTGCAATCTACATCAGAGCTCAACTTAAAGGTGTCTAATGGCAAAATTCCTTGAAAAGGTAGCAGGACTGAGCCCAAAGTCAGCAGCAACCCCTTAAGAGGATTAAAGTATCCAGAGTTACATTAGTAAGGATTAAATAATAATAAAATCCAGAAATTTGGAAAGGACAGAAACTCTCACACACAAAGGCACAAGCCAGCTCCTAAGAGGGGGTTAGGAAAAAACTTCCCCTGTGGGCAAACTATTCCAAGATCACTCATTTCATGAGCATTTACTTCCTTCCCACAAATATTTGGCCTGTGTCAGGAACACAGGAGACATCTAGGCACACACTGGCTTAACCTAGGATGGTGCTTCCCATGCTTCACCAAGGGGAGTCCCTCAGGCTGCAAACCACCAAGCCAAGAAAAAGGTAATCGCAAACCCTCAGAGAGAGGGGCCAAATCCCTTGAAATTACCCCAAAATGGTGCAAGATGTTAGCTCACCTTCAAGCTGGCAAGGGGCTAAATGACAGGTGAGAAGGGATGGAGCCAGAGCCTTGCGCTCAGTTTCTTGCTGAAGCATTTCAGAGCTTAGTCCCAGCTCCTAAGAAGAGCTGCTGCAGATGCATTCAGCAGGGTTGACTTCACCTTACAGCATTTTTTAAGCTGCTTTCAAGTAGGTGGCCAGTGAATTCTACAAATTCTGTGATACTTTATCCAAACCACGTGTCAGCTGAATGTATCAGCACAATGGAGATTTAAATGCAGACCATCCAGGGCTGTATGTAATCCTCCAGGTTTGGAAATTTGATGCCAGACTAGCAAGAACTGCCATACAGTGGGGAATATCCTGAATTAATTTATGAAAGACAGCTCCCTTGTTCATAATAGTCTGATGGTCACATACTGTAATTTTTTTTAAACATTTTGGGGAAAAAGGTGTTTCTGGGTACTACTCACTGGATGTTGAGAATGAAAAGACTTCCCAGGCATTCTCAGGATGTTACACATCAATGAATTTCCTTTTCCCACAGTTAAAAGTATGTTAAAGTTGAATCCAGACAGCAAATACCAGCAATTTAAAGTGAAAATACAATGGCTTTTTACAATTATCACTAAAATCAGCATTATGAACCAGGATATTCAGACTCCATGACAAAATTCAGACACACCAGGCAATATAATTAATGCCAGCAGATTTAGTTTCATACTTCTTCATTCTGGTGTCACTTCAGGGCAGGGCCAGATTTTTTTATTCAAATTGTAACTAAGTGTAAGATAAAAAATTTTGAGAACAGGGTGCTATGGTGCTACTACCAGCAATTTGACAATGAACTGCCTCAATTTTGCATAATTTAAAAAAATAGGTGTACTTGTACATGCCCAACTTGTTGATGCAGGAAGATTTATCTTTTACATCGAGAAGGATGCCGAATCTCTGTCTTAAGTGAAAAATTCAATTCAGCCCACACTGTGGAGTTACGCACAACACACAATAAAGGCCATTTTATTTTAAGCTCCTTTTGGAATCAAAATGGTTTGGCTGGCAGCACGCTACTTATCTACTTCACAACTCTTTAGATTAAATGATGTAGTACTGAGAGTTTCATAAAGAAAAGCAAACCTCATCTTGACTTTTTCCTACTCATTTGTCTGTGACTAGAAATTTTGTTCTTACTGTGATTTCCAGGTGGGAATTCACACAGAGTATCACTGCTTAGTTTCCAAAGTGGAACAGAAAAGTGATAGTTAAATGACTGAAAAAGAGATCCTGGCTCCATAAAACTTCATGAAGAATAAAATCAAATTAAAACAAGCTAGGAAGGATGCAGGACCCTCCTCTCTACAATCACCCAAGACAATCAAGAACTCAAACCTTTTTGTTTAGGTTGAAAGGAAGAGGTCTCAAGAAGGTAATCCTTGCACCACTCTGCCTTTCCCAGTTATGAATCTCCTTAGAAGTGAAAATACTGAGAACTTAAAATACGTAAAGTGTTTTGGGTTTTTGTGTGCTATTCAGGTTCAACTTTGTTGAAATGCCAACAAGCAGCTCAAGAGAAAAAGGTTCAGGCTGAAAGAATTTGGAATAATTAATGGCATTGCTGTTTGTACACCTTTTCTGTTGCTAAATTTCAACCCCTCTTGGAAGATGGATAGTGTATTCCTTTTTAACAAACAGTAGAGGGATGTATTTCTATGTTCAATAAAGCTCTCCTGGCATTTTCAGGACAAACTGACGGATGATCAGAACAGTCTGGGATTATTAAAATTCTTATCCTTTTTTATTAGAATAAATATATTTCTTCATCAATTTTGCTGCCTAGGAACTCTGTAAGAGATGTGTTGCAAAGCATTAACGTCTAGATTTCTGTAAACGTGGTCTATTTGGTCAGTACCAACGAAAGGGGCAGAATTTTTATGGGTATATTAGCAATTTTCTGTATAAGATCATGTGAAGATCACGGATTTATAGACAAAATGAAAGCCTCCTTTTCTAAAATCTTAGATTAAAACTACACACAGAGAAACTGGTCCTCTACAGAGCTATGGAACTGCAGGACTTGCATGAACATCAAAACCTCCAGCATGACTGCATGTGTGTCATGATCCTGAGCACACCTTACGTGGTTACAAAGCAAGACCCCCTAGTAGGATACCCGAAGTGAGACCATCCAAAAAGAACCCCTAGTATAACAGTGATGTCAGAAGAGCAACTTCAAATTTACCCTATTAAAAACCAGGTCCGGGAGCTGTTACCTATTTCACCCAGCCTTAAAAAGACGTTGGTGCTGTAACGTGAAAGCACTGGGTCAGAACTGGCAAACTGCAGCAGAGAAAGGCAAAGGCAAATGGATGTCCCACGTTACAGAAAACCTGAGAAACAAGTGAAATGGGAGAGTGATGAACTCTCTCCCATTCCAATCCTGTAATGTACTCAGAGAAGGAGACTGTACAAGTGAAACAGGAGTAACCTGTGCTATGGTGCAACGAACAGCGCTGCACCGTCCCAAAAAAGTCTTGTTCCAGGGGAGAATGAATGACCCGAGCCCCAGAGCTGCGAAGAAATACGCTTTTGTGAAAGGCAACAACTACAGCACTGAAGGAACATATCTCAGGCCTTAAGGTCAAAATTTCTTCACACCGTAGATCCCAGAACTAAGTTTCTTATTATTTTCTTAATGTCCTCCTGCTGCACCAAAATTTATCACTCTTGGTCTCAGCCCATTGGTCATTTAAATTTGAAGATGAACATATTCATCTACTTGTTAGGCAAATGGGAATCTAAAGAGACTGTACTTACTTAAAATGCAAACACATTAGAAAAATAAAATCCATTTTTATAGCTCTCCCCAAGGAGCAGGAGAATTATTAAATAAGAATACTGGAAAAATTAATCACAAAGTTGTAAATGACTAACTATTCACTTCGGCATGTGTAGGTGGGTGTGCACGTACACACACATCATTTACATTAGGCTTTTAACTGTGTAAGGCATTAGTAGGTTTTATCAAGCACAACAGTGAAACTTTCCATTTTTTGCTCTGGTACCCCCAAAAAGGAAATCAAAAGCTAGAATTTACTTTAAGGAAACATTAAGGTTGCAAATTTGAATATTTAAAATGAATCAAGAAACAGACATGCTAAATGTTCTTCCTTAACATAAAACTAACACCAGCAAACCACTTACATATCTTTCCATCACCAGTCAGAACATTAAAATCACCATATCCTGTATGCATAAGGTCTGGGCAAGAAAACCTTAATTTTGAATATATTAATTTCATGGTTTAAATTCACAACCCTCAAAATGTTTTTGCACATGCAAGGCATTAGCACTCTGCCTCCTCAGCTAATGAGGCATATTCCAGCCCACATCCTTGCTTCTAACCTTTCACTGCTTTTTTAAATAAATTCCCTTTTAGGTTGAACTTTCTCATGCTTAGTCAGAGCCCAAAGGGAAATATGTTTTTAAAAGATCAGGCCAATCATTTTTTATTTATGGGGTTGTGAAATATTTACTATCTATTCCATTTTGGAAAAAAAAATAAATTGCAATTTTCTTTTTTTTCTTCTTGTAACTAAATAATGTCACATAGTGAAGACATGCACTCCTCATGGATGCGCCTGTACATAAGTGATGGGTTTGAATGCACTTGGTTAAGAAATTGGACAGAAGAACATTCTGTTTGCAGCCTACAACATCCTCAGATCCGCAGGAAAGTCAGTGTCCTCCCTTCCACCGAATGTCCTACCTTAGCCCAGCATCCAGATACAATCTAGCACGCAACGAGCAACTATGATAGTACTATGAATGGGAAAGGAGAAAATAAAGCTCACAGACAGCACAGTTATATTTAATTTTCAAAAGATGAGCCTCCTGATCCGTCACCAATTTGATGAGAATTACAGACAGCTACAGGCGTTGGGATACAACCACAAACCAAACCGTATCTTGCACTGAGGCATAAATGCTTTGCTACATCTAGGTACTTGAGAAGAGGGACTGAAGATCTGGCGAAGATGACTCAGACATCCTAAGTTACCCACTAAAAACTGCCACGATGTGGGAGCTTCAGCATGAGCGAGCTGAACAGGATGGCAATGTCCCCAGCAGCCAGCTCTGCCGTACCAGAGCCGTGTGCTCCTCTCTAGGCTCTGGCAAGCCCAAGCTTGGAGTCAAGCTCTGAAGCAGGGATGGTGATGGCACTTGGCTGCTAACACAAACCCAGAAATGCTGGGATGTCCTGCCTGCTTCATCACATACGTAGCTGGGACTGGAGTACCTCTTCTGAAGATCATGTTGGTACCTCTTGTAGTACAAGGGTATCTATCCTTAGATAGTTATTTTTATTTCTGTAACCCTGCAGTAGATATTATGCATCCCTGTCTTCCTTGGTATTTGCTCCTGTATTGTTTTTGCATGGCAAGGTTTTGGTAGCAGGGGGGCTGCAGGGGTGGCTTCTGTGAGAAGCTGCCAGAAGCTTCCCCCATGTCCGACAGAGCCAACGCCAGCCGGCTCCAAGAGGGACCCGCTGCTGGCCAAGGCCAAGCCCATCAGCCATGGTGGCAGTGCCTCTGGGGTAACAGAGTTAAGAAGAGGAAAAAAAAACTGCGCAACATTAACGGTAGCCAGAGGAGTGAGAAGATGTGAGAGGAACAACTCTGCAGACTCCCAGGTCAGTGCAGAAGGAGGGGCAGGAGGTGCTCCAGGCCCCAGAGCAGAGATTCTCCTGCAGGCTGTGGAGAAGACCATGTGAAGCAGGCTGTCCCCCTGCAGCCCATGGAGGATGATGGTGGAGCAGAGATCCACCTGCACTCTATGGAGGACCCCACGCCGGAGCAGGTGGAGACACCTGAAGGAGACTGTGACTCTGTGGCAAGCCCACACCAGAGCAGGTTTGCTGGCAGGACTTGTGACCCTGTGGGAGAGACCCACGCTGGAGCAGTTGGTGAAGAACTGCAGCCCGTGGGAAGGAGTCATGTTGGAGAAGTTGGTGGAGGACTGTCTGCCATGGGAGGGACCCCACGCTGGAGCAGGGGAGGAGTGTGAGGAGTCCTGCCCTGAGGAGGAAGGAGTGGCAGAGCCACCGTGTGAGGAACTGACCACAACCCCCATTCCCCATCCCCCTGTGCCGCTGGGGAGGAGGAGGGACGGAAAACTGTGAGTAAAGTTAATCCTGGAAAGAACGGATGGGTGGGGGGAGATGATTTTAAGATTCAGTTTTCTTTCTCATTACTCTCCTCTAATTTGATAGGTAATAAATTAAATTAATTTTCTCAAGTCTGTTTTGCCCGTGATGGAAACTGGTGAACGATCTCTCCCTGTCCTTATCTTGACCCACAAGCCTTTTGTTGTATTTTCTCTCCCCTGTCCAGCTGAGGAGGGGGGTGACAGAGCAGCTTTGGGGGGCACCTGGCCTCCAGCCTGGGTCAACCCACCACAGCTCCTGTGTGGCACAGCACAAGGAAAACGTGCCAACTGTCTTCTCCTTCCCCAGACTGCACTGGGCAAACTGGTAGCCTTGGAGTTGAAATGCTGCTCAGCACTTTATAATTGTCATTTGCACTATGATTTTGGTCTGTACCACAGCAGTCTGCCACGGAGAGGAGAGGAGAGAAGAACGTAGTCCATCCATTCCTTACTCTCTTCCTGAGGGCCAGTTTTAAGCCGGAGAGGATGCTAAAGCCTGGACTGTATCAAAAGAGCTCAAGAACTCTTCCTATCCCCAGCTGCGTCTTGTCTTCCCTGAAAGACGTATCTGTGTTTTTCTCTGCGTAAACCTTCGACTACACAAACTTTGTACCCCCAACGCAATAACACCACTCACTTCAATAGGGAAAGAAACGCATAATACATTTAAAAGTTGCAATAAACTGGGAAGGATGATCAAGTCTGGCCGTAGAGGGAAAGACAAGATTTCAGTTTAATTGCAGCAAAGAGCAGATAAGACTGGCTACTGGCAGCACAAGTCCCACCTGGGGCTAGCAGGGAAAGCACTGGAGAAGGCCTCACATCTGAGAGGTCAAGGAAAAGTCTACACAGTAAATTTCTAAAGAACACATTAGAAAAACAACCCTGAAGATGTTCTATCTACAAAGCAATGAAACTTTTTGAAGCCCAAATCTACTTTTAAAATTCTCACAAGCTCACAGCTATCAGTGCCAGCCCAAATTTTTGTCAGTGACAATCACCAATTTCATCTAGTCATTTTTAGCCTGCCTTTGTGCAAGGGGAAGGAGTCCTCTCAAGATGACTAGAAGAAAATGTGCATTCAAAGGCAAGCTCAGAATCATGAACTGTAGTTTCAGGAGCAATCAGCAGCTACTCCTAACGAACAGACACTCGCTGCCCTCACCTACAGACTGATGATTTCCAGTTAACTCAGGCCAGCACCCTGCAGCAGGCTGTAAGCTTTTTGCTTGCAAGGTCCTTCCAAGAATTTTCACAGGGTCCCTAACTCAGGCAGCTCCTCCAGTAAGACCCATTACTCACCCCAGCACACGCCATGTTTACCAGACCACAGAGGAGCGTTTTTTTCCTCCCTCAGTAAAGCACAGTTGAAAACCACCTCCTCTGTGGGAGACAAGAGGGAGGCTCCAGACCTGCCTTCTGCTGCCGTTGTGCAGGGCATGGGAGTTACTGTCCCTCAGCTCTGCGACTGCTCCCGTGCTCTGCCAGCTGCCTCCGACTCCTGCCCCACAGGCTGCTCCTGCCTGGGGGGAGGTCGGGGGGCTCCTGGGTGGGGGTACGACACTGCTGACCACGGCTCCCATCTGCACTGCTGCTGTCCTCAGCCTTGCCTCGGGCACCACAGGGCTGCTGCTCGCTGTTGGTTCTGCCTGTTCCCATACACCTTTCTCCCTAATGTTCAGTCACAAGACCATTAAGGGCTCTGATAAATCCATTTTTTTTCCAGTAAATACAGTCACTTTTCTGTCCCCTTCAAAGGGCAGCATGGAGAGACTCCTGCATCCTTCCATGAGATATTCAGGCTGGACACTCTAGTGTCAGAACTTCCCACCTCCCTCCGGAAAAACTTCACACCACAATGGTCTGGGAAGAGCCACTCACCGGGATGTGTGGAGGAGACATAACGTTATCACACAATATCCAAAGACCACTGACAACACAACAGGGCGGTCTGAAATACCTGGTAAATATCATCTACCTGTGAGATGGTAATACTGATTTGCAAATAGGAAAAAGGGTTTCCAACACAACAGAAAGGCCAAGAGACACAAAGAAAAACCAGGTTGTGTTACCTGGGATCAGTCTTGGGATTTTGTGGGATCTGGCCCAGGAGTTTTCAACCGGTGGGGCTGGCCACAGCAAGCATAACTGTACTATGAAAGTTCCTCCTGCTTATGCTACAATATAAGGCACAAGTGAAGGAGGCTGTCAGGCACTGCCAGGCAAAGGATGGTCTGGGCTTATAGACAGGATTCGTATGCTGGGCTCTCAGGAACCTCCCACATGGTGAAATCCGCGTTAAGAGCTGCGTAGGAGTAACCTGCTGGCAGCATGAGCACGGGATCCGCTTTTGAGAAACAGCATAAAATCCAGCTTTGCCTCTTGAACAGAATGGCATGTACACAAAAGCAGGAGCTGGAGACAGAAAGAACAGGATCTACCAGAAAACAACCATCAGTGGTCTTCCAACCTCCAGCAAATGTCACTGAATTGCCATAGTAACAATCTGCAACACCGCTTGGAATGAAAGCAAGCAGAACATTTGAACCACATTGTTTTAGTGGAACTGTTTTTTCATGTTGTCTTCCTGCACATCACAGAATGACTGGCTGGCGGTATGCTAACAGTCTAACAGAGCAAACATCACACTCATGGCTAATACTGCCTGTGAGTATAACCTGCTTTTAAAGTACAAGTTGCTTGTCACAGTCCTCAAAAAAAGTTGTTAGCAGGGCAAAAGAACAGAGCAGACCACAATATCAGTGAGCTCCTCTGAACTCCACCAAACTGATTGATACACTAGAGATGAAGTCAAGGCTCCCAAAATCACTTCTTATTCTTCTCACTTTTAACAGCATTTTATTTAAAAATTCCAGGAATGGTAAGACTCTTCCCCACAATATTAATCAGCACTACTCCATTAGGCTCAGGACTTCTCCCTTGAGAAGAGGAACACTTACTGAGACCCAAATAGCTAACCAGGCATACATTAAGTTAATACACCAACTATACTTTAAGAAACCTTCAGATTTTAGTAATTCTTTCCCTCCCATTTCTCTCTGCATTTGTTTTCTGCTTTCTTTCACAGGGCATAGAAATGCAATCCAACAGCGTAAGGCTGTGCCCAGCAGACATGGACTGGGCTGAAAGCCCAGAGACTTTGCTTTCTTCCTTTGCCATTCACCCGTTGGTTGCCTCTGGCAAGTTATTTTCTCTTGGTCCTGCTGCTTCCCCACCTGCCTGCGGAATACCAAACTCCTCTGTAAAGTGATCCCAGGCTCTTCCAGGCAAAAGGCTCAGAAGTACTAGGGACTAGTAGCACTATTTGCTGTATTTGTTAACATTTGGTATTGTGAAAACAGGTATTAAAAGGCCATTAGTAAGTTGAAATTAGGCAAGTGTCATAGTAACAGTTGCCAGAACAACATTAATTGTGTCCTAGGCTGGTCCAAAGAGGCAGAGACACTATTAGAAAAAGCAGCAGTGAGCATGCAGACAAAAGCTTAGGGGCTTACGCACTCACAGATGAATTAAGGTTTCATGAGCAACCATAAAACTCACAGTCTAACTTTGAGCTCTGCAATCCAGTTATGGTTATTTTGGAGATGTTCTTGTACATAAGTTCCTCGCTCCTACAGAAGAGAATAATACCAAAATCCAATAGCCTGAATATTACAATCCATAATCCGTAGCAGAGTTACAGATCTGGAAAAAGTGAAGGCTACCACACTCCGGAGACCAGGGCTGTGCTGGTGGAAGCTCATACTCCCCTCTGCTCTTGGGGATGAGCCCAGAAACAAACTGTCAGCATGGAGACCATCCTGGGATTTCTTCCTAACCTAAACACAGCTCCCAGGTATAGGCACTGCCGTGGGTAGGACTGCTGCTCCAACACTGGTGCCAGCCGAGCTCTTAAAACTATTGTCCTCAAACTGTGACCTGTGCACTGAATGCAACCCAATAAACACAACCTGCTTCATGACCCAGCGTAGTGCAAAGACCTGTTCACGTCAGAGGTGATGCTTCCCACAGCCGTGTCTCTGGCACACTGTTCCTGCTGGTGCAGGGCTTGTGGACCCCTGCTTGCCACTGGTTTTACTTAGTGATCTGTCAGGCTGCTAAGAACTTCCTATGGTATGTCAGCAGCAGGAGGGAGACTGTTTTTACAAAGGTTGTAACTCCCCTCAACATGACTGGAATTTCCACAGGGAATGATGACGCAGATCTAGCTCAAACACCTTATTCCCGAGGACTTCCAAAAGTCTGGAGCAAACCACGGAGGTGTGTAAGCATCTCAGAAAAGACTGCCAGAATCTTCTACAGGAATAGTCAGTGACCTAGATGTCAGACTGGCCACCTCTGCCTGGGAAAAAATATCAAATAGGAAGTTTTTTTCAAAACCCCTCTCTTCCCTTCCTCCTCCCTGCCAGTCAAAGTTGGTAGCAGTCAGACAAGCCTTTTAATTAACACATTAGCACTGTGGGTTGCATTGTCTTCTCTCCACATGTGGGAATTTTGGTCTTGGACTTTGAGCCAAGGCTAGAAAAGTAGCTCCCAAAGCCATGCAACTATGTCCCCATGAGCACATCCTCTCCTCAACACCACAGATCTGTGTCCCTTCAAGAATGGGTCCAAAAAATAAAAAAGGGGGAGTTCCAGAGACAAAATCTATAGACTAAAAACCCCAAAGGCCAAAAATAACCAACTAAGGGCAACAGTTTTTCCTCAAGGGAGTCTTGAAAGTGCCTTCCCAGCTGGAAAGTCTAAACACCACTGTCTCCTCTTTAAGCAAGCAGCAAACAAACAACTGGCCTCAGCTGCACCCCAGCTTGCCACATGGCTCCCTTTTTCCCAGGAAAAAAAAGGACAGGCCAGGCCAGCCCTTCCCACAGCAGCCCCTCCTTACCACAGTCCTTCGGAGCTGAAGGCAGGGGCATGTTACAATGCAGCTTCACCCACCACAACAGTAACTCATCCTCCCAACAGCCCAAGCACGACTCGCTCCCAGACCCAGTATGGCAAGGTGCAGACTTTGCCTCCGAAGAACCAACACAACTCATCGCTCTCAGGATCAGTCTTTGGAGCACAACACAGCCAACTGACACCAAAGCTCCATTACTCTTGGGACCAAGCCCAAGGCACCCTTGCTGGGATCTGCAGAGGCAGCAGCTCAAATGTCTCCCCACTTGACACACAAGGTTGCCTTCAGCAAAACTTTTCAGGTGTCCGCTGTGGCTGTGAGTAACAGCTGCTTCCAAGAACTCAATATGGAGAAAATTTCAACAGCAGTTCTAGTTATTTGAACTAGTGCCAAGGATCCACTGCTGGTCAAGGGAGCTCCTCATACACACCAGTTTGGGATGGATGCAACCTATGCCCCAGAGAAAAGCACATGAAAGAAAATAATCTTGCTGTATCCCTTAAATACTGAGAGATTTTGGAAGAAGGCAGCAAACCATGCCTGCAGAGCCCATGAATCTAGAGGTTCTCAATGAGATAGAAATAGCAGAGGAAGATTTGAACAATGCAGAAGTCTGTAATGGAAAGGGTGTAAACAGCCAAATCGGGTCACAGAGGAATAGCAGTGGAGCAGCAGGCAAAACAAAAATAGCAGGAAAGGAAAGATAAATAAAAAATTTCTAAAATACACGAGGAGCAAACAGACTGACAAGGAAACAAGAGAGCCATTGAGTGGAAAAAGGAGAAGAGCCATGCAGAGGCAACCAGGCAAGGCCAGGGATTTAATCCAGCCCCAGAGGGGAAGGCATGGGAAGGAAAGAAGACAGCTGAACTATTTCACTGCAGCAGCAAGGAGGGGAAGAGGAAGATGACTTGGTCAGGAAATTACAACCATCTGCACTTAGGAACAGCAACACCAGCCGAGCAGTTTCACGTTCACTCTGAAGACAGGTGACACACCCAGCCTGCTCTTCCACTGGGGTGGATGGCTGCAGTGGACCTCCCGTCCCCATCTCCTTGCCCACCATGCACTGACTCCCTGCTCTGGTGGCTTGGTCTTGCCTCCAGCTCTTTCAGCTAGATGAAACTATTTTGGGATAGCAATGAGTGTGGCAGGTAAAAAGGGGGTTCAGCAACTCTTGAACTGGGGAGGGGGCCAGATTCCTACAGCCTTGCATGAAGATGGAAGTAGTCCCTGCCTCTCTTCCTGCTCCATCTCCACTGCTACCACGGAAGCTCCTCTGAAGTGTGGTACAGAGAGCAGCCACTTGTTGTTGTGCTCCCCCAGAGATGACTTCTGCCTGTGACTTTCCGTTCTCCCTCACTCCCCAAGATCCATCTACCACAGAAGAGGCAGTTATGGCCACAGAAATCCTTCTATGGCTCAAACAACATGGGGTTTGCCCACACAGCAGAGGCATGAATCCTCATGTTTTTTTTCCCTCTTACTCTCCATACCTCACTCTGCCCTGTCTTTCTGAGCCAAAAGAAGGTGAAAAGCTGACTTAAGAGAAAAAAACATCTGTTTGCACGAGGTGGTTCCCAAGCTCTGGCAAAAAGGATATTATGTCCAACACCCAGATAACAAGCCCAGCATGCACACAGCCTAGCCCAGAACACAATAGGGCCCTGTGTCAAAATTCAGAGCAAGAGGGCTGGGAGATAAGCCTGGAAAGACTCAGGGTAAGTAAAAGACCGATGGGCAGCAGAGCACTTACTGAAAAAGAGACAACAGAGGAGGTGACAGAAGCCTGGGAAGGCGTCTCCATCCCCTGCATGGAGCTGGACACCACATGTCACTGGGTCAATGGAAAGGGCCCAGCTGCAGAGCCCATCTCCCCTTCAGCAGGCACAAGCAGTGGGTACACACTGTGTGATGGCTGGTTGGTACCGAGACGTCTCAGCTCAGGGCCGAGGATCTTCACCCCCCGCCTGCAGTGAAGTCAGTCCAACTGCCTTCTGCAGACAGAAAGCCAAGACTCCCCCATGCTAACCCCAACTCTTCACCTACCACAGAACGGGCCTGAAGAAACCGCAGTTCAAAAAAGGTGGCATGGTTGTACTTTTTAATTAGTATTTTTCTTTACTATTTATCTAACATTTTCATATCCACCCAGGTTAAGTTTGGTGCTTCCAAGCTGCTCTCTGTAACTACCAACGCTGGTAACTTACCTTTCCAATGGAACCTGTAGCTCTCACCTACCATAATCATAGCAAAATCCAGGTCAGCAGAGACCTCAGGAGGTCTCTGGTCTGACCTGCTCAAAGCAGGATCTGTTCTGAGCTCAGACTCAATTACCTGGGACTTGATCCAGGCAGGTCTTGCAAACCTCCAAGGATGCAGAAGACATAACCTCTCTGAACAACCTGCTCCACATGAGGAAAAGCTTTTCCTTCAACACAGCCTGAAGCCCTCTTTTTACCACTTTATGCCCATTATCTCTCATTCTCCCGCCACTGTGAACTGCCTGGCTCCATCTTCCCCCTCACAGGGGCCGCCAGGCTGCCAACACTCCCCCCGCTGCCACCCCGGTGCACCAGCCCCGCTGCCTCAGCTCCTGCTCACCTGGGGAGGTGAAGGACCTGTGCTGAACACACTCCAGTTTATAATGTCCTTCTTTGGGGCAGGGACACACACCCACCCCACCCCCCAAATTCTAAGTTTAAGGTTTAAAAATCCTGCAAGACTTGATCACACTAGAGGCTGGCAGCACCCAGTCTCTCCTCTGTGGGGGCTGAGGCAGCAGGGCTGCTCATGGCTGCCCGTCATCACCTCACGCTGCCCATCTCCCCGAGGCCGCAGGGCCGCGCCCGCCCAGCCGCGGGCACCGCTCCCCTCACAACGGGAGGACAACGACAAGCGCCCGCGGAGGCCGCCGTGAGGCTCCCGCCCACCACCGCCGCCATCTCCGCGGCCCCGGCCGCCCTCTGCCGGCCGCGCCGCCGCGCCGCAGCCCCGGCTTGCGGGAAAGGGCTCTGCCGGCCCCTCAGCCTCCTGCCCCGGCTCCTGAACCGCCCGCCGCACCGCTCCCCGCACCGCCCCGGCGCTTCGGCCGCACCAAGCCCCGAGGGGGGCGAGGCATACCGGGGAGCTGCGGTCAGCAAGCCTGGCCAGACCCCCGAGGGGAGAGCGCCTGCAAATGGGCCCTGTGCACCGCAACGCACCCACAGTGCTCGCACACGCCAGGCCCCAGTCCCCCCTTACGCACCCACAGCGCCATGAGTACTTACTGCCTTGTGAGGCTCCTTCACCTGAGGCAGCTTCAGTGTCTGCAAAGAGAAAGAGCTGCACTTAGATCTGATGGCCGACTCTGCCCCATGTCCGACAGCGCGGGGCTGTGCCTCGGCCGACCCCAGTGCCTCACTTGCTCGCTCTCCTCTGGCCGTGGCTCCTCAGCACAGTGCCCACCATCACAGCCTGCAGCGCCTGGCCCGGAGCCCCTCCCTGGCGTGGCTGTCTCTGTGAAAGGCACCGGCTCCCTCGGCGGGACAGTGGCTGCCAACAGACAGGCTGAGAGAGGCCAGCAGCCATAACTGGGGACAGGCTGCGGGGCAGAACCGGCCGCCCCAAGGGCTGTCAGTTAAATGCAGCTGCACCGCAGTCCTTGGGAAGAGCCCCTGAAACTCTCCTTTTCCAGGTCATGGCAGGGACCTGGTTTCAAATTGGGACAGCTAGAAGGGACACCCCTACCCCGGCCCTGCGCAGGGAGCCCCAAGAGGGCTCTGGGGAGGCGCGGGGCGCGAGGGACTGCCCGCAGCCCTGCTCGGAGCAGCCGCCTCCCCGCTCTCCCCCCGCAGCTCTGCCCAAGGAGAGCCCCTGCCACCCGCCAGCCCTCCTCTCGCCTCCAAGGGGCCCTGGCCGAGGGCTGCACGGACTGGACTGATGCATCCCAACAGTCCCATTAATGGAGCTGATGGCGACGACTTTCATCATTTCTACTGAAGGTTTGCTAAAATCGCCCATGTGCTGAATTCCTTGGCCAGTGCTGTCAACCCAGGAAAGCAAACAGCTAACAGCACACCCATGGGAGACGGCACAGCCTGCTCCGCTGCCCGGCCTCCCCTTCACAGACCGTGACGGCAAAGCCTCTGCAAGAGATGGGCCATGAGAATCCCCCCGGGGCGATTCTATCCTGGTCTTACGGGGGCACGTGTGAAAAGATAGGAGAAAAAGCTCCCTCTGCTATAACGCGTGGGCCCGCAAGAAGCACGCGTTTGAGCCCTCAATGAAGGCAATGGGCAAAGCTGCAAGCTGGAAAACAAAACCCAATGTTACAAGTCAAAGGATCATAAATTATTAGGATTTCCAAGTCATTTTGAAGTGTTTCATATTCATCCTAAATTGCATATACTGTATGTCACATTATCTAATAACATAACTACGTTTCAAAATATTCCGTATGTCTCTTGGAATCACGCTCACATTGCTCTGAAAACCACAGCTGCAGAATGTCACAGCACTTTTGAATTTAAAATTTGCAACCTTAAGTAATGAACACTGTTTGCATTTAATTTCCTTATTTCTTAAAAATAATAAAAACAAATGATTGCAGATTTGCGATTTTGTACATTTCTACTTGATTAACTTGCCTGATTAGATCACTTTTCCAGGCAACGATATTAATTTGGCACAACTTCATAAACTGAGGGGCCAGATCACAAACCCTTGGTATCATATGGAAAACCTCGACAGTCAAACCCCGGTATTTTTCCACAGCTGCTACTTGTTTGAATTACCACCTATCACTCAAGGAAAAAGCTTGCTGTGGCACAATGGAATTCTGCAAAATGCTGTCCTGGCGTTCACAGACAGCGGCATAAATAAACCATAAAAGATATGTACTATGCGTGCACCAGGCCATTTATGTCATTTAAATAGCTTTAAAAAGTACTTTAGTCAAACTTAACAAGAATCAAGCAACACACAAAGGTTTAAGGAGCAGCTATTTCTGAACTGTGTTAAGAAATGTTGCTAGTCTTAGTCATAAGACAGACTAAAGTCTTCGTGAATTAAAAAAACCCCAAACCTAAAAACCCCCTAACAGCCCACTCTAAATCACCTTTGGGCTGAGACCAAGTAATTACAGCTTTAAAACAAAAGACCAATTTCTGAGAAAGTTGCAAAAGTAAGTGAGAGTCGGGAGGTCGGCAGGAAAGCTGGAAAACAAGCAAATTAACTCCTGGGTCTCAAGTAACTTTCTGCATCTCCTATAAAAATCTGCTGCAGACTGGGAAATGTAGGCAGTAAGAAGTGGATGTTTGGGATGCAGCACAAATGGCAAAAGACTTCCCCAAAATTCTGTGATTTTTCAGCAGCAGAGAATCATACAAATGAAATTCAGTTGTCTTTAGCTCAGAAACATCATCTCTCCTCAGAATGGTTATTTCGCTAATAATTTTCAACTTCTCACCTCAAAATCGTTTCAGTCGCAGAACTGCTCCAACTCAGACTCCAAAAATGTGCACTTTGGAAAAACGCATTTTTCCATAGTCACAGTTTTGAACGAGTCATCTTCCTTTTCATATTTTTGGAATCGAGCAGAACCCATTCTTGGAAAATATTAATCCAAAACTTTAAAAAGCTTTGAGAAATTTGGGTGGGTTTTTTTAACAATTGGTTAAACCAGAAACTTTGCCTGAAGCCAACAATCCCCCTCTAGCGCATTCTGCACCTATTCTGCTGAGGGCAGAGCAGCCCCTCGGCTGGCACACCCATGCGGGAAGGTAACGGAGAGCTGAGCGGTTCAGAGGAAGGCAATGCAGCAAAACTAAATAATGTAAATAAATAAGAAAGCAAAACAACTTGAGCAAAACCATCGTTCAGCCCAGAAAAGCTTATCTGAAAACAGGGAACTTCCAGCAATTATTAGCACAGAGGCAATATATCCTGCGAGGGTTAAGCTTGAGCCTTGCTATTTTCTTTCATTTGCTTTCTGAATTCTCTTTTGGGTAAAAAAATCTCCCTTGCTTGGCCTCAGCCCAGAGGTTTTTAAACTTACTTTTTCAAAGTATAATCAAGTAGTTTCAGACTTTTTTTTTTTTTTGTTGTTATCTAAAAGTGAAATAATTTTCCTGACTCAAAACATGCAGATGTTTTGCTGCTCATGTTGCTTAAATATGACCCAACCATACAAAACAAAACTTTCTACCTGACTAAATCCTGAAGGGAATCCAAACCTTTTAATGACTTGAAAAACCCCACACAGCTGAACAAAAAGCACTGCAAGCAACACATTTTTAAGGCCTGGGTTGCATGTAGGCGAAGCGGGAACGTTTGTCAGTGCCGATCGCTGGGACAGAGCCTTCCATCGCCACCGGGAATGCGAAGCCTTTCTGCTCCCGCTGAACTCCAGCAGCTCTGCAGGAGGAAGGAGCCGCGATCCTGCAGGGCTGCACAACAGCTCACAAAGGAGCCTTTCAGCTCCACAACATAACTTTTTTTGTTGGGCTTCTTTTCTATTTTATTTGTGCGTTTCGGGGAGGCGAAGGGGAAGGAACGCAACTTTTTCGTTTCTTCCTTGATAAAACCTAGCGAGGGAATTTCTTACCTACGTTTCTGATTCTTTGCAGAACCCTTTGTGCGGGGTTTTTCGTGCCTGCACCTCGGCTTTCAGAGCAAAGCAGAAAAGGAGCTTGCCCCTGCAAGGCAGCACGTCTTGGACAAGAGCTGCCTCCACCCTTTGCACTTGCAAACTGCCAGGAGATCAATCGCTCCCTGAAATTCTCCAGCCAATGCTGAGCACCACAGGGAAGGCCCAAGAAACTAAGAAAATGCCCTGTTTTCCAGTAAGAAACCACCCATTCCTGAAGGCAGTCAAGAAAAAAACTCAGCCTGAAGAACACAGGTCACCTCCAGCACAGCTGCTCTACCATGCAGAGCTGGAGAGGCGGCAGGAGCAGTTATAAAAAAAATCTAGGAAATTTCTCCCAAAAAGGATCATTACAAAGAAAAATGTGATGTCGCCAGCGCGAAAGTCTTAATGTGGAACTGAAGGATGAGAAGAAATTTTGCACAGGGCAAAACAAGCAACTGGTAAGTAAGGACCAACTGCAAGAGCAGAGAGGGCAACGGGTCTCTGACCTGTGCTGGCCACCAGCTGCCAGCCCCGGGCTCCCCTGCTACAGCTCCCGACTGGACACCGGGATGTTCAAAAACCAGCTTCCAAATATCCCAGTCCAAAGCAAGGACAACTCGGGATCTCCACACCTCCCACCTCAGGGACAGAAGTTCTGTCACTGAATGATGACAGTGGGGCTGGCTGGCTGGGTTTTTTCAGTTGTTCTGCCCCAAAAGTCCAAACCAGATCAACACAATTACTATCTGCTCTCCCGTGGGGTGAACTTTTTTGCATCACCAGCTCTGTCCATCTGCAGGCCCAACCCACAGCTTGGCCAAGGACCGCTAGTGACACAGGAACCACACAAGAAAGCAAAATGCAGAGGGCAATTCACAGGGAAGGGGTGTATCCTTCAGCAAATCAGAAAAAGCAGGTATTTCTGCTTGAATGCCCAAAGAGCCCTGGAAGAAAGCACCTAAAGAGAAGAAAAAGGGGTCCGAGTTTGCTCTAGCTACTCTGATGCTGAGCTGGTGAGTCTACCCCGGATCCATCAAGCCTTTGGGGAAAGGCAGAAGTTAGGTGACTGATGGGTGGCCCAGACCTCGGGGAGACCGCGGCTGACGCTCAGAAAAAGCATCAGGCAAAGAGAGACTGCCAGGTCCTGCCGCTGCAGTACGGCTCCTTCCTTGCCCAGCCAAAAAGAAATTACTCAAAGATTCAGGGTCTGAGTTTCTGGCAGCTGATAATTGCACGTAACAGGCCAAGGGAGCTCAATTTTCATTGCTTCAAAGACAAGCAGCCCTAGGAGAGCTGCCGTGCCAGTGCCTTGGGGTTTTACCCAAGACACGGACTGCGGATACGCAGGGAGAACATGCAGAGCACAGAATCACATCCTCAGTGTACGTGTAACCACCGAGTTATCTCACGTTTGTTACGATGGTGCCACACCAGCCGCTTCTTTATGTGATCCCTTACGTGTGGCAATAAAGGCATCTTTCGCAAAAATTTCTCTCAGTCCAGCACTCTTACGCTATTTCCAGCTTTGCTACTGGTACAGTTCCGCGTACAGTTCTCACTGGAGAATATCACACAGGGCTTTCCTCCCTATAATACTTTCTTCTGTCTTCCTAACTATAGATTACGAGCAGATTCAATGGCACGTTATTCCTCCGCAGCCAAGTACTCTTCCCGACTGCTTTAACTGCCAGCTCAGGTTCTGTTTCTGGGAGAATCACATTTACAGAGTTGCATCGAGTTACAGTTTGATTTCTTGCTGAAGAGTGTACATGAATAAATATCTCATTTTGATTTTTATTGTCTTAAGGCAATTCAAATGCACTTTAAATGTTACTACTACATGCATCAATTTACAGCAACATAAACCAACATTTCCTAAGTTTCACATACATAAATTGTGCTTCTCCACCACTGATGTGAAAATTACTAATAAATTTCCACGTTCAAAATGTTGAAAATTTCCATCTTCTATAGCTACATGTTAAAAAGGCTTTGGAAGCAAAAAGTAAAATCATGTCTCCGCTGAGTTCAGGACAAAACTATGGATATCAATTGTACACGTGTATGTCAATGCATCCAGACCATTTACTATAAAGCTTGATTTCATGATTAAAATATAAATTGATGTATAAATACGAATCAATTGGATGACACACTAGGAGGTGACCTCAGACTAATATAGCTCCTAAAATTCCAGCAGAATTAAAGATCCCATAGTGCTTGGGGAAGAGAAATAAAATAAAAGCAATCTTTGTCCCAAATCTGAATACTGCAATTATTATTGCAAATTATTGCAATGCTGTGATGCAACAGTAAAGCATTCTGCATGTCAGCAAATAACTGCTGCTCACTATTATTTTATGGGGTTTTTTTCTTAAACTGCAGGGTGAAGCTACTTTGTAGTTACATTTAAAGGCCTTTTAGGAATTTTGTTGGCATTTAGAAAGGAATACCAGCATTGAAAAACAATTCTGCATGTATCTAAGGCTACAGAAGAAGCTCTGTGATGAGAAATATGCAGCCATGCAATTAAAGGATGTATTATGAGATCATGAAAAACTCTGAGAAGTTCAGGACTCATGTTCACTTTTCAGCTGTGCATTAGCTGACTTCTGAGAGTTCACACACTTAAAATTTAATATTGCATTACCCTTCAGCATTCCTGGATTTTCAAACTTTTCACTGGGAGTGTCCTTTATGCTCCATTAGACATTCCAGCCAATCGTTTTGTTGAAGTCCACGTGTGCTGATACTGGTAGTTACAACTGAGGAGCTAAAGCAGATGCTCCTCCAAGTCTGACACACAGGCTTCATTGCCCAACTCAGGTGAAAGAAAATAAAACCACTGAAAGGCTCGTGAGCCTAGTTTCAAGTCCCTGTTGTTCTGTTATTTCAGATACATATTTTTCCAAATTATACAAACTACACTAATTGTACAAAACACCATGCAAAACTTTCCCATTCCTGCAATTAAGCAACATTGAATTGGGCCAGTCTTACAGAAAACTCAAATAAACTCACTCCTGACTAAGCACGAGGTACTTCATCCAAACAACATTTGGAAAATGACCTCGGCTGACAGCCGGGGCACGGGGGCGAGTTCAAGTATCAATTTTGATTTTAACATAAAAACACAGCGGTACAGCAATGCCAGTATCCGACTCGATATCCTCCCATCCTGACTTAACAGGGATGGACTAAAGCACCCGGCTGGGCAGGAGCACCCAGGAGATGGATCTCCAGGGAGATGCCTACCCCCGCGGCCGTAACTACACTGCTGGCGTGCCGCATCGTTTGCCAGGAGAAACTTTTTGATTTGCAGCTCTTCCAACACACCGCCGTGCCCCGCGAGAGCCCCATGCAGTAAATACTGCACCGAACGCAAGAGCCGCTCCTGACCTCAGAAGAATTATTGCTGGCGTAGAGAGCCGCAAAGCTTAGACAGCCCCAAAATTCATCCTAGGACTGGGCCACCCAAAAGAAGCATTACTGATGAGCAGGGAAGCAGCAGAGCAAGCTTCGAGACCTTCCTGAAAATAGTCCCTGAACCTGAATGTTCCCCCAGGATTCCCCACGATTTGAGCAGGAGTGAGATACCTCTATGCGCTCGCACGTGGGTCTGGAAACAGTTGTAATACTTGTATTTCTTCCCACATATTCCACACTCGTAAGACCCTGAAAAACAAGACAGAGAAGTATACATCACCATATTAGATCAGGAAAAACAGCCTCACCACATACTTATCCATAAACTGGGGACAAAAGAATGCAGTTTGCAGCAAAGTAATTTTTGGAAGGTTCATGGAGATAAATGCAGGAAATCACTATCCCAGACTCGATTCTTTTTTCAGCCTTATTTCAGATTCCTTGGCATATTACCCTGAACTTGCATTTTTCAGTATATCTTTATAACTTTGCTAACATGAAAGGGCCACTCTCAAAATAGCCTGACTTATAATTTTATAATAATGACTAATATTTCCTATGGACAGAAATAACCTTGAATTACTTTTCAGTAAGTTCCTAGCATAGGGGAAAAAAAGCTTTTCAACCAAAAAAAGAAGGCACTATGTTATGTTGAGGCACTGAGTTTTCAAAATTTCTCAAGAAATGTCCAATGTACAAATTTCTCAAGAAACCCACAGAGATTTGGTAAATATCCACCCAGAGGAAACCAAATAGATACAAATAGAACTTTTGACCTTTTTAAGGAAAAGCGCATGACCACAGTAGTCTCTCTTCTCAATTTGTGTCTCTAATTCCAGCAAACACACATCTGCAAACAGTCATTTGAAACGAAACCGTAGAAACAGAGCTGGGAGAATCATTTGTAATGATGAAATTATGCAATGAATTTACCCTTTTCTGTTTATTGGACAGGCGGACAGAAATTTCCTTAGGTTTGTTATTTGATCCAAACTCTTTTTTTTCCCCCACTCCAACATGGTGAACAGGCTATAAATTCACCTTTCAAGCTCTCACTTGCAAAACGTATTGCATTTCTTAGCTGTCCATCAGCAGTTAAGTAACTGCGATCCTATCTGTGCTCTTCAGCAGGGCGAGAGCAGCGCTTACTGGAAGAGGAGGTGGGAGAAAGAAGGGAGGAATATCATTTCGTGTGAACGGAGCATTTCATTTCCATGGACGCTTCCTCACACAACCTTGAAACAACCTTTTCCTGGCCACGCAAAACAGTAAAACTTAGGGATGAGCCACAAACAAGAACAAAACATTCACATCCAAACGCACATCCAGATAAATATTCCCCAACATCATTTTACAGTGATACTTACCCAGCGCTACTCAAAGTGAGGAACAAAACCAATCATGTTTTTTGAACACGCTATACCCATGTTCTTTTTTTCCTTTCCCATGTCCTATTGCTTACAGCTTGGGAAGAAAACGACTCTCCTTCCAGTCTGTAACAGCGCTGAATTCCCTGCCCATCACTGTTAGCATCACTTGGGAATGTCTTTTCAGCTTGGAAGGCTACTTTGTCATTGATGCTGAAGGAGGCAATTCACTACAGTCTGGCACACAAGAGTACACATCTGAAAAAATACTCTAAAATACTGATATTATAGTCAGTTGACTATGTCTGGTCTGCTCCATAACCTTGTAATTATTGTAGCTAGCTGTATATTATATATAGATACACATATACAGGACAGTCACCACCCGTGGTCACTCCACACAGCCTTTTCCAAGTGAAATCCCGGACACCAGCAGGTCGGCAGGACCTGCCAGCCTTCATTTTCCATGCTCAAGGACTGATGACATTCACCGCCAACCTCCAAAATCCTTTCCTGAAAGCTGTCCCAGCTGGAGCCTCAAAGCAGCACCGCCAGAAGACGAGCGCACCCACCGTCACTGGGGCCCTACCAACCGCCGACCCTGTGCGGCAGTTGAGGCTCGGCCGTACCAACAGCAGAACGCGACTGACGCCTGCTCACACCCCAAACAGCGCTGCGTGCGCGCACAGCACCACGAAACCTTCTTCCATGTTTCTTATATTCCTCCCCTTCCTCTGGAGATGGTCTGTGGCACATAAATGCCTTTGGTTATGCAGAGGTTCTTCAAGAAGAATATAAGCTGTACAAGTAACTGTGCGGTGCCTTCCCTCTCCAGTACAAAACCACACCGGTGCTGCAGCCCTCACGCCTGGAAAGCAAGGGCAGGAACCGAAGGCAGCAGAGGGACCAGCGCGTCCCACGGCCAGTGATTTTGTGCGGATGTCCTAAAGCCTCCAGGTCTGAAGCACAACTGGTTGGAGTCATCGTCTTCGAAGGGGGTACCTCTACCCACCTCCTACATGTGGACAGCAGAGCCCTGCCCCAGCGGGACGGCGAGTTTGTGGAGGGTGTAAAGGAGGATCCAAGGGAGGATCCTGTGGGCACCGGGACAACCCAACAGCAACAACTGTGTCCTCAGCACACCACGATCTGGGGGGCACAGATCCTTGTACTAGAGCAAGGAGGGATGACTTGCCACAATAAATGTGTTATTAGAGTGGAGGAATGATGATGTGGGAGAAAAAAAAACCCACGGCTACATGTTAAGGCCTTTCAAAGAACACACCCTTGTTGCCTTGGACACTGCTACTGTGGCTACGGTTTATCTCGGACTTTGTCCACACCAGGATGTGTCATGCAGGTTAAAACTGTTTACAGTAGGAGGGGAGATGGGGAGGGTTTTGGTTAGTCGGTGCATTCAGTTTTGCCAGGCTTTTTCCCAGCCTCGCAGTTGGAGTTTGGGCAACGCAGCCATCACATCCAGAGCTTTCCCTTGCTCCTTGATCCCTGGTTAGACTTTCACACCCTTCCATCACATACCGGACGTGTATCTCAATGCATGGTCAAAAATCCAGGTCCCTGAATATCGATTTCGTGTATATCCAACGGGAGAGCCACGTTCCACTGCTTTTCCATCTAAATTGTGCAAAAAAAAATCAGAAAAGAGCCCTTAAAGTGGATGCATTTCCAAAGATTAATGATGGCTGAAGCCTATTAAAAACCTCCAAGACCCATCTGTCCCTGTGGCTTGGTAACAAGATGTGAGAGGTCACACAGAGTTTCTTAAGGCTTCTGCAACACTATTTTATTTGATACAACTAGGAGGAATCCAAAGCGCTCTTGAATTACGTGTGCTGAGCAGCTCAGCAACAGAGACATCAGCATCATGGCGCGAATCAGGCGTGTGCATGTTAGGCTGACAGTCTCAAAGCAGAAGGATTCACTCCTCACTTTGTCTCAGAAACATTTCTGATTTAAGGCATTACTTGAAAAATCCTCTCCAAAATGTTTCTCGTAAAGCACAGACCAGATCGAGAACGTGAATAGTCCTGCATAAAACTTCTCCTGATCAACTCGCAGATAACTCAGTCCTCCACAATACAAATACTACCCTGATGATATTCACAGTATTAGAAAATGGTATAACATGAGCCAAATAGTCTCTGCCCCTTTCTCTTAATTACAACCCAAGTGCCATTTCTTTCCCTCTCCTTTCTAGGCAGCTTCACGCTGGACTTTCTGCCTTTCTGCCCCGACACCCCTTGCCCTGAGAAATGTCCCTGTGCTGGAGCTCTTCAAATGACCCTGGCCCAAGGCCAGCACGTGAAGCCAGCAAGAAAAAAGCAGGAAAGAACAGGAAATATTGCGTCCCTGCGCTGTGCAGTGCCAGGAACGCAGCACCTCGGAGGCAGGGAGACCCGGCCGTACGGGGGGTACAGCTCGGTGGACGGGGAGGGGGAGCGGGGGACCCGCAGCGGCAGCGATCAGTCTGCTGCTGCCTGGACGCAGGGATGCAGCCAACCGCTCCGCCGGCTTTCCTTGCTTGGGATGCCCCGGGGGGAACCCCGGGGGGGGTGCAAGGCTTCTGTGGAAAAGCAGATGAAAGGGAAATGGTCCAAACCCACAAACATCAGCACCGGCTCTTCAGCTGGGGGGCTGCAGGCACTGCCACCACCCATCCCGCTTTGCTGCACCCGCTTTCATCCATTGCGGGGTTTGGGATGCTCCAAGCGGATGGAAAGAGAGTCTGGAGTAGTCCAAAGTGCAGGGAGAGATGTGAGCGTGTGACCAAACCGGAGGCAGCAGACACGAGGCCTAATTTGATGAAAACACTACAAGCAAATAGCGGCAACGGAGCTGGGAATCCCTGTTATAATTTGCTGCAAGTAAAAATATAAATATAGCATGCTCCTGCAGGAGATGTGTGACTCAGAAAAGAGACATAAATCTTCTAACGCGAATTTCAGCCAAGTCCTGAAGCTGAGCCCTGCAGGAAAGCCGTCTGTCACTTGGAGCCATGTGTGCCCTGAAGCCTTCAGCACCGTGGCTGCGGCTCAGACATTTAACTGAGCGTCCCCGGCGCAGCATGAAAGGAGACAGTCCGGGGGGTCAGCATCCCGATTCACCACTTCATCCTGCATCATGAATTACTAGAAGAAATAACCATTTTTGACACCTCCAATCTCAGCCTCCCCAATGAAGGTGAATAAAATCCTACCAAAGCCTTGCCCTTCTGCACGGCTGAAGTCATTTAGATACCGGGCAACCAGATCACATCACAAGAAGGGCTTCAAGGACAAAAATCTCCTGGAAGTACCGATGAGCAGCAGCAGAGAGCACAAAGCCTTTGCTCCGGGGGCAGGAGGTACCGGCATCTTCAGCCGTTCACGCTCTTGGGCTGTTCCAAAGCAGCAGCCAAAATCGGCAGCGAAGCAGCAGGCACGGGACATTTCTTGTGCGAGTGACACAGATGTCCGCAGCGATGGAAATAGTGCCTGTCTGTGGTTTCTGCGGGGACCGAGGGGACCAGAAGAATTGACTGGGAGCCAGTTTCAGAAACCACAAGGAACTGATATCTGGGCACCACGGTCGGTCCACACAGAGCACAGTATTTGGTGGCCAAACAGAAAAGTTATTCAGAGCCACCTCCCCAACAAGCAGGAGTTATGTGAATGGCGGATGAATGGGGGCACTTACAGGGCTCTTTTCACAAAGGAATCGGCCGCCAACTGCCAATCGCCTCAGGACCAAGTTGCCTTTAAAGAAACCCAGCACGAGGCTATAAAATAACAAATATGATGCACATTTCATTTGACAAGGCCCTTCCAGATAGAAGTTCTCCAGTTTACTTTCTACAGCTTTCAACCACCACTTGTTAACTAGTAAGTAACTCTCTGTCCCTCTCCCCATGGTGCCTGCACGTTCAGTAGTGTCTCCTCTCACCCCAGCCTGTCCGCAACGCTCTCCACAGGTACGACGTGATGGCGTACATCCAAGTTAGCCAACAGCAAAAGCCCGTTCCTCACTTTGCACGACAATATAGTCAGCTCAGGGGACACCATCTGCAGAAGAGCTGCTGCCACCCAGCCAGAAGCCATGGGGAGAAGAAGGTGCCACATCTGCATCTGCTGATGCCTTTCTTCAAGGGCTGGTGACCATGGCTGAAGGAGAAGCTCCTCCTGCCTCCGATCAGCAGCAGTCTCTCCACCCATCCCTCCTGGGGTGCTGGGGTCACCTCCGCATTTCAGGGTCGCCCATGCAGCGATCAACCCCTCAAGAGCTGTGGGGACAGAAAAGCTCTGAACGTACATAGAGTATGTCCTCCAAATTAGAAGATATTGAAGTAGGAACAAGTTAGCGACTTCTTAGGCTTTCCCTAGATGTTTTGGCCCTGCATAAACATCAGTGACCTCCCACGTTGCCATTTGTAGTAGCTGTCCTACTGGGGAAGGGAGGACAGGCAGGGCAACGATGCTCCCAATACAGTCGCCAGCTGATGATGCTCTTCAGGGTATCTTTTCAACAGTGTGGACAATGATCAAGTGAAAACCAGGAGAAAATCTAACATCAAAACCTCTTTTCTCTCCCCCTACAAGACAAACCAACCCCAAGAGCAACAGTGAGCAGCTAAAATTAGCTTTCTCCCAAGTCCCTTGAAGGAAACATGATCCAACTGCTCTTTCTTCTTTTTATCAGCAACTTCCTTTGGGAAGCTCTCAAAAGTCTCTGCTGGGACCTGCTCCATGCTGGAGCCAAGGGATGAGTCCCTTCAACAAGAGTGGTGCCTCTCCAGGATCCTGCAGAAAGCTCCTTCCCTGGAGCAGGAGGAGAGAACAGTCTGATGTTCACAGAAAAAAAAGAAAAAGCTTCTTCTCATCACTGCTCGAGGCGGGGTGGGGATAGGAAGTACTGTTTTGGAAGTGGCACACCACAGCCAGCCAAGTCAAAATTATTCCTGTTAAGTTACTAGCGATCAGAAAAACAAACAAACAGCAACCTGTAAAACCTTTTTTTGAGCTAAATCTAATTATTTACAGAAAGAATCCATTTTGCTCAACGCAACTTTCCTCAAAACTTTCAAGTGTTTCTCAGGCTTTCCTCCCGATTGCCTCCTCATCTATGCCCAACACACCTACCACCAGCGCTGGGTTCACCATGAATTTTGCAAGTGACTCATGGGCAGGTCATTTAACACGTCCAAAGAAGATAAGCAGCTTTTTCTTAGTTACCCTGATCTTGGTTGAGTCTTTACGGTTAACCACATACAAATAGAAAGCAAAAATTACAGAAGATCAGTAATCCCAAGCCAGGGCCCCGAGACTGATGTGCACCTTCGCCCCAGTCCCTCCGGCAGAGCCGAGTTTCCAGGAACGGCTCTCTGGAGCTTCCTTTCTCTCCCCAACATCATGGACTCAGGGAACCGACTGATGGGATGTGTTATCCCATAGCTTACCGAGCGTCTGCTGGTTGCGGACCCCACCTATGACCACGCAGATCTCCGCGGGCACGTCTCCCGGCCCATCTTTTATGTTCTTCTTGGAATCTTTGGTGTCATCCTGCCAGATCACCTCTTCGATATAGTCATCTGGTACCTCTGTTTTCACCTTCACCTCAGTCATCATTCCAGCCTCTTCACTGGGTGAGGACTGAGATGTCACCGAATCGGAGCCCTCTGCTTTTGGGCTCCGCGGGCTCCTCTTCAAACACTCCCTGAATGGGGGGGAAAAGAGGAGAAAATATGAATCCATTGTCAAGCACTCACTTTCTAATCATAATTAAAGGTACTTTCTTTTAATGCAATTTATTTAAAATAAGTAGGGATAGGTACACGTGTCTGTTGTATAGGGTAAGTAATTAAAATGTAACCGGACAAAAGTAATAAATCCATTTGCTAGTAATGACAACAACCTTAATCATCTCAAATAGCAGCAGTCATAAAAAGACTGGACCACTAAACAAGAGCGCAGAATTTCACCTGGTTTCTGGCAGACCAGGAGCACGACGCCATCAAATATTCTGCCAAGACTAGTCCATACATGCAAAAGAAAAGCCATACATCCTCCAGACATTTTTAATTTGGAGCTATCTCCACCCTTGTGCACTCCTCCATGGGTGAATCTACCATTTTGTTTGGCCTTATTGAACATACATACGCAGTGATGATCCAAGGCCGTCATCTGTAGTATAATGACATTTAGGGAGACTGTTACATCATGGACAGTATCAAAGATGACAGAGAAAGCGTGATGGGTTGGGAAAGGCAGAGGGAAGAAAGGAGGGGTCCAGTCTATTTAGAAACAGTATGTGTCTTCATCTTGGAAAGAGGAAGTTGGAAATTTGTGGGAGAAAACAATCTAAATAAATAAATATTCAAAAGGAAGGAAACTGGACACCTCAGAGCTGCAAAACAACATCAACAAGCCCTGTGGACGCCAAAGGCAGAGGGAGTCTGCGCACGACAGACGAGGGCCAGGTAATAACCCAGTGTAGGTGCTTTTCCAAATGCACCACCCCACCGCTCGTTACAGGCTCCTTGTTTTTAATACCAGTTATTAATAAACTCCAACATGCAATGGAAAGATACAATAATCGCTGGTTCAGTCTGTGCAGAAATCAGAACTAAATACGTAACAATAGCTTAGACTACCCAGAAACAGAGATTTTGAAGACTGTGATGTATTTAGAGTTGTGTAAACACTGGGAACAAAGGTGTTTGAAAACATTTTAAGCAGAATTAATAGACAAGGTGAAAAATACACTAAACTTATGGATGAGAGTCATTAGACCATGCAATAGTGAAAGAGAAGGAAATCCCACTGCTTGGAACGTCATAGAAATCAGACCAAAGAATGAATTAAAATGTTAGAAAACTAACACCTGCAATGGTTGCTGATACCGGTTATGGAGCTGGTAGAGAAATCAAAATGCTGCAACCGAAGGCGAAAGCACCCAGCGGGTAATCCTGGGAGGATGGAGATGAGAGGAGCAGATGAACGAAGAGAACAATCTTCTACAATAATTACTGCCCAACCTCCTACACGGACATGTAGTCGCTATTTCAAAATGGGTCAGTCACATCATATTGCCAGATACTTTATTATTCATCCTTTCAGTCTCATTATGGAATTAAATGTACAATTAATAGTCCCTAAACAGCGAGAATTAGCCTCGACCTGCCTCCCCACTCATTCCCATCCTCCTCACACATACTCCCCCCATGCTCCCAAAATCATACAGGGCTTTTACAAGTGAGAAAGATGAATTAATACAGAGAAAATGTGGTTGAAAGCTGGACCATCTTTATGGTAATATTATTGGATGTCCAAAAAGTCCATCGATCTCACCCGGCAGTGGCGCGGCTGAGCACCCGTTCTAAAGCCAAGGGAAAGGCAGCAGCCAGGAGCGCAAGTAGGAAACACTCAGCAATCAGAAAAGGGTGGGATTAATTGCAAATCAATCAAACCGAGAAGGTGTGAAATGCAAAACGCTGATAAAGGCAACAAAAGCAATAGGGTGGTGGTGGGGGATGAAGACCCTCCCTCCCTGGGTGAGGACCGTGGAGGAAGATCCATATCAAACCAGTGCAATTCCCACTGGAGGGCAGAAAGGTGAAAGGCAGCTTTGCACCTACAGTGAAGGCAGAAGTGTTAGAGACGGTACAGCACCCTGTACTTGCCAACGGTGGGCAAAACAACATAAAATTCAATGCAGGAGCCAAGTGACATGGAAATAAAAGCTAATATAACTAGCAGTGAGGCTAAGGATACGGCTTTCTGAGGAGATTATAAATTGAGTAAGAATCTGAGACCTTCTGATGGCACCCAGCTTTGCATCGCGTCACGTTCAGACGTGTAACAAATCAGCAGTTTATGGCCAAAGGGAGCAACGGGCCACGTGCTGCAAGGCAAAATGCTGTCCTCAACGTGTACGGGTCCTGAGCAGAGGTATTTCCACAGGGCCCCTGAAATGGCTGACGTGGGGCAGATTTATTAATGCTCTGGAATTAAATGTAACGTCACTGACACTAAAAATGACGGGTGACCCATGGAGGGGTGGAGAGCAATGACTGTGGAAGGGACACGAACACCAGCAGATCCATCCCTCCGTACGCTGGCTCTACCCAAGCCCAGCAGCTGTAGCGTAGTCAAAGGTGCCCAGGAACGTGCGTGCACCCACGAACAGCACCCACGGTGCTCAGCTGTGATCCCAGCAGGCAGGTCACGCTGCAGCCGCAAAGAGCCACGCTCTGACCTAAGGACTAACACGATTCTCAGATATGAGAACCTGAGATCGAACAAGGAGTTAATTTTCTCCCCGTACGAAGCTGCGGTGAAGCCCGTCCCAGCGTGCTGCAGGCAGACTGAGCGCCCTCGGTTTTAAAAGGTGATTAGAAAACCTGGAGACAGTTCAAAAAAGAGGCACAGAAACGCTTCGAGACTGGGAAAAGATACTTTATGACTTTGCAAGACCAAACAACTTCAATCCGTTTCTCATGCCAAAAGGAAGACTGAGAGATGATTTGATTGCAGCATATTATCATCTTCACGGGGAGAAAATACTGTCTGTCCTTAATTTGGCAGGGAAGAGTAGAGTACAAGCTCATCACTGGAAGCTGGAACTGGCTGAAATGAGGCATAAAATATTAGCACGGATGGTGGTCCACTGGAACAGCCATTTTCCAAAGGATGTGCTCAGGGAGCACGAATGTCTCCAAGTCTTCAAGCCCAGAGCATCCGTATCTGGCCGGCCCCGGGTCGCAGACCGGTGCAGATGTGCCCTGCCCAGCTGTGGTGGCCTGAAGCTGGAGGAATACGTAAACCATGAGACCCGACCAATGGTCCCTCCGGAGGCCTTGCTCTTCACACGCACTGACTTTCTGGATCCAACTCTGCCAAGAAAGTAACTTCCCAGCTGAGCAGTCTGCTCGTAGCTGGGACCTAAACCTGCAACTATTAATTAAAAGCAATACTATTTCTCTGACATCGCGCCGTATGTTATAAGCCTGAGTGGATACTCGGTGTACAGAGGGACATCGGCCCCAAATATTGTAGCAACTGTCTTCTGCGTGATTCCTGCAGATCCTTTCAAAAACAAAATACGCAAAACCATAAAAAACCGTACCACTGCTGGATTTTTACACCAATCTTGTAACAATTTTACAACAGACACCTCCTCTGTCTTCAGATACTTTCTAGGAGAGATGAAAGCAGCAGCCAGCAGATGGGCCCAGCTTACAGAACGGGGAGGGATGTACCCACAGCGTGTCGGGGAGGTGAACCCACCGCCCTGCCACGCTCCCTGTTGCACACCCCGGCGTCGCGTGCGAGGCCAGGCACTGCCTGGTGACCCAGCAGACGTCTGCGCAGACCCACGTCCCGCTCAGATCCCAGGGGAAGAGCCCTACAGTGGTGAAAAGGGAATAAACTATAAGCACTGAGATTTTTTTTCAGATTATATATATATATATCAATAAAAATACACACACATATATATATAAATGTGTGTGTTTGCATACGCACGCACGCGTATATATGCACGTATACATGTAAGAAGGGCCGATACTTGCGTCTCTGGCAGCATCTCCTTGCCGCAGCCGGCTCCTGCCCCTTCCTGCCGCGGCAGCCCCAGGACGCGCATTCTCTGCTGACACCCTGAGGTGCCGGCGTTTTATTGCACGAGCCAGATCCCGTTTCACGGCACCGAGGGCTCCAGCGCCCAGACTGCAAGCCAAAATGCAGCAAACACCATCCCTGAGCACAAGCTTTGCTGTTGACCTGCACCAGGCTGAAATCAGTCCCACACCACCCAAGAGCAGTTTAGCTATCTTTTTCATGGCCTCTACTGTTTTGCTTAAGAAAAAGGAGCTCTGTTCTCACGTCATTCTTATTTCCTGTCTTGCAGAGATTTTCTAGCCACTGGCTGATGGCAAGCTTTAGCCAAACTTCACCTGCAGACTCCCTCCAGCTCAGTGTCCAGAGGAACATGATGGCTTTGGAGAACACCTTAAAATAAATGTAATCAAACAGCAACACAGTCCCAGCCCTCCGTCCTTCTCCTCTGTTTGTGCTATGCAGGGGAGAGAGGAGCAGGGAGACCATGATTACATCATATGATGCATGATAGGAGCAGCGCCAGCTGCTGATAACAGCAGGTGAAGATGATGGACCTCTCCTACCTTCGGTGCGTGTGGAGAGCTCGTCTTCATCTCTATCCTTACAGCCTCCAAAGCACCGATGGACAGACTACGCAGGACAACTTGTCTGAAGACTACAAAGTGAGATCCTGACAAGCAATCAGACTGACTCTTACCAGCCTCGTGCGAGCAGTGACAGAGAAAGCTGTCCCCAACAGCACAGCGTCACAGCGATCATCAGTGGTGATCAGTGATGGCTCAATCTCTCATTCTGCTCGGACACCTGCCCTGGTTTTGGCTGGGATAGAGTTCCTTTTCTTACTAGCAGCTGGTATAGTGCTGTGTTTGGGATTTAGGATGAGAACAATGTTGATAACACACTAATATTGCAGTTGTTGCCCAGCAGTCAAGGACTTTTCGGCTTCTCACACCAACAACAAGGTCAGGGGCGACCAAGAAGCCAGGAGGGGACACGGACCTAAGGGGCATTCCATACCATCCGACATCATGCTCTGCATATAACTGGGGGTTGGCCGGGAGGCGGTGCGGCTCAGGAACTAGCTGAGCATCGGTTCCAGGTGGTGAGGAAATGTGCTGTGCATCACTTGTTTCTATGTTCTAGTAGTAGTAGTGGTAGTGTCTTCCTCTTCTGCCCTATTAAACTGTCTTTATCTCAACCCACGAGTTTTATCTTTTTCTTTTTGATTCTCTCCCCCATCCCACCGGGGAGGGGACGAGTGAGCGAACGGCTGTGTGGTTGTTTTAGCTGCCGGCCAGGTTAAACCAGGACCACGCTATGACCAAAGCATGAAGGTGGGTCTCGGTCCAGGCCAGGAGGCACAGGGCTGACACCCTGTTGGCAGTACACCCAACAGCACAGTGCTGAAACCCCTGAAGCAGGCGTGAGTCCTCAAGAAGCTCACTCGGTGTCTCTGCTGCACAGCTTTGGAGAGAAGAAGGCAGCAGCAATGGTGGCAGACAGCTCTCCTAGCAAGAACCAGCCTCACTTTCTTCTGGTCCCACGTGAAATCCAGTTAGTGCTCCTGTGACTTGAGCAAAATCAGGATCGGTCCAGGTTTCTTGGGTCTGAAGCTCAGTTATGCAATTTGCTGAAGTGATGCTGTGCCAAACTGGGTAAAATTGTCCCCAGGGTGCAGGGGGGGAGCTGGGCTGAAGGAACAATCCTCATGGGACAGCAGAGCATGAAGCCTCTTGGTCTGGCTGGGGAAACAGTACCAACACCACACAGCAAAACAGGAAAGAAAAAGAAATTACTGACACTGGAAACCTTCAGACGAGATGGAGAGGGGACAGGCTCAGCCACAGCAGAACCAGGTTTCACTTAGGAGTCAGCATTCACTGCGGTCTCCACCAAGCACGGCATCGAGCCAGCAAGGAACCCACGTGCTGACCCAAGAGAGGTGACCCAGTAAAGCATCGTTTCTTTACCACCCCTCCGGTCCTTGGATGTTGCATCCCTTGCAAGCCCGTGACACTGCACTTGGTGCCAAATTTTGCCTCCCCTGCTTACGAGCAGCTCAGAGCCTCCAGCTAGAGACAAGGATAAAGCAGCAGCAGATCCAGAACATACTTCTTCTCCAGAAATTCCCTGACAGCCACTGTGACAGAGAACATGCTGCCTGGTGGAGGGAAGAAATCAGGCCCCAGCACCGCCATGTCCAGGCCTGGTTCTGCATCCCTTGCCTGCCTGCAGCACCACCGCAGCTGATGCACAACTGCCAGAAAGGTGTCAAAAAGAGGTTGAGTAAGAATAGGAGTGAATTTTCAGTTCTGCAGATCCCATAGCTGGAAGCAAGTCTTACTGGTTTTGGGTGGGGGCACACAGAGAGAAGAGGACTACGCAGCTCCCGGGACATGAGCTAAGTCACATATTGGTAGTTGGCCCTGGAAGCAGAACCATGAGGTGATGCCCAGCATGAACATGAGGTAACCACGTCTCCGAGCACTGCGACCGTCAGGCACAAAGCTCACACCGTGCTAAGACCGAGGTCAGCCCCATCTCCTGAATTCCTGCAGGGTGTTGCTGGGTAACACTGGTACCAGTGATCTGGCCAGAGCCTCCACTTGGTGGAGACAGCAGCGCACAAGAACTAAGGGAGAACCTACCATGAGTCAGATCCCACTCCTGGGTACCTGCAGCCATCCCTCTCATGGTGACTCTCAACGCAGTCCCCAGCCTCATGCCATCACTCTGCTGGGTGAAACAAGGCAATTTTACAGTGTTCAAGTGTGGCCTTCCAGGGATCAGCTGCAGGTCCAACCTGCATTTAACATCCATGGCATGATGTTCCCTGGGAAGAGGGCATTCTTCAAACAAAGCACTGTTTGCACAGGACAAAAACTTCTCAGAGAAATGCAGATTAGCAGAGACAACATCTGGCTTAAACCCCACCTCCTTCCACAGGGTGCATCTAACTTCTTCTCCATGTCTTTAAGCTTTCTTGGGGAATATCAACCTCCTTTACTGTTTAACATCTTGCCTTTACCGGATTGTGGAGCTTGGCAATCCCAGAGGCTCTTCCTTGCCGAGGAGAGGAGGCAGAAGCCTTGGGATCGCACCGTCACTCAACGGCGTGCCTGGCTGTTTCTACAGGTGAGGTACTGCTTCACTTTCCAGAACAGACTCTATGGATTTTAAACATTAAAGAGGCAAACAAACATTGCACTCGCATGTATCACTCCTCTGACTAAGTAGGCCACATAGCCAATTACTGTATTACCAGCTCTGCCGTCTCACAATGCTCATTTCAACATTGCTTGCCTGCTTTGATCATCAGACTTTCATCTTCCGATGACGTTACGGCCACTTTCATGTCAAACACAAGCATGTGAAGGCAGAAGAGATTTAAAGAGGCCTTGATGAAGACTCATCGTGGGGAACTGGAAAAGTAGGGGTAAAAATGGGTTCCTGGGCCCTTTTAGGTACAGCTTCCCTTGGTCCTACACCCGTGACAGTTCATGAAGGCCCAAGGCTTTAGCACAGACGGATGATGCAGCAAGACAATATGGACAAAACGACCATGCCAGAAGTACGATTTTGGCTGTAAAGCTGAGTAGCCTGGATGATGCTTCACTGGCATCAATGGAAGGAGCAATGCAAGGAGCTCTTCCAGATGGAAGGACAGAAAGGAAATGGCCGACTGTTCACACCCGTCTCCTCTGCAGGGCAACACTCTACCCATGAAGGTAGCGGCCCCCCTTCCCACCGGCCTCCTGTGGAAGCAGAAAAGGAGGAGAAGGAGGTGCAAACCAAAGAGCTGCAATATGGTGCCGTTTTCATCTTTGGAGAGCTTTTCCTTCTGTTTGCGATAAGTGGAACCGGCAATGACTGAAAGCAAATGGGGCCCGTCAGCTGCTGCAGCCAGAAGAAACTCGCGTTTGCAGTTTGCTTTTTCTGATCTGGAGTAGCATTCTCATAAATAATGAAAGTGACTAAAAGCTACTTAAAAAACACACGCTCCTCCCTTATGAAAGAATGAGAAAAACCCCCAATTATAAAAGGACATTTCTTCCAGCTAGGAATAATTTGTCATGTAATTCTCTGAAGACAGCAACAGAAACATGCGTGCTCTGTGCTCCCTTTTGAGTGATCTGCGATTGCATATGTACTCAGATGCCTTCTAATGAGGCTATTTTTATAGCACACATCCTGCTGAGCTTTTGGGGAGGGGCAAAGTGAGATCAGTGGAGAATCAGTCTTCAACGTCAGCTCCTGTGTATTTTCTCCTCAAAAGGAGAGGAAAAGGAAACAAATGTGGACGAGGACATACGGCTCCAAATCAACACCTACAAACAAAGCTTTCACCTCAGCAGCAAACATGGAGCATCTTCAGGTTTTTCCCGGACACCACTCAAGCTAGAAGAACCAGACAGACATCACTAATGCCTTGATGACATCAATACCCAACTCCCCCTTGGCAAAGCATGCTGTGTGCCCATTTACACTACTGAAACACACCCTTGTACAGTCCTTGGTATGCTCCTCTGGTCTGCAGGACCAAAGAGGTTCAGAAGAGTCCAGTAATGAGGACCATGCAGTGGGCACCCGGGGGAACACGCTTTGCGGAGCCCACCAGGACAATATTGTCAGTATGAAGTTACAACTTCACTTCTTGAAACCCATGTGCAGTTGGCTCTTCCCATGCCAAATCAGTTGCCAGAAAGAAAAGGAAGCAAATAATGGGGGGGGGCTGAAAGTGGGGTCAATTTACAGGCATCTGCCATGGTTTTAAAAGAACCAGAAGGTTCCTGCCATGACAGGAGCTAAGGGAAGTGGAATGGACAGAACAGATTTAAATGAACGCTTGTTTTACATGGAGATGATGCAAGCAGAGATAGAAAAAGAAAGATGTAGATTTAAATTCTGCTTGTCTGATAAATTACTTGTGGTGGCCTTCCTACCCCTTCCCATAGCTCCCGTTTGGTCCTTGGGGCAGCCCAGCTGCGTGGGCACCATGCCTTATGCAGGGAGGAGGCAGGTGGAACAGGTCAGGAAGCTGAGACATCATCTTTTCAAGTTCAAGGTTAAAAGAGAAAAAAGATGTGAGCTATTTTTTCCAGTGTTACAGCTCAGCACTTTTCTTCTAGTCTCCATGCCTCCTGCTTCAGCTTTCAGATCTTCCCTCACAGACTTGAAATCCAAAGAGCCCAACCTACTCAGGCAACCCAACCTCCTGTGTCACAGCTCACACAGCAGTTCCTCTCTCAGAACTACACCTGCAGCTTGACCCAGTGCCTCTTTTATATAGGCTGTCTTGATGTGTAAAGTGCTGGAGTAACCATCACATTTCTGGGTCCCTCCTCTGAGTAATTACTTTCCAAAATAGGTACCATACTTCCACCGCGGCTTGCTGCCTCCGGCCGTTGAGCCACACTCCACTTGGGTCGCTGGAAAAGAGATGCTGTTACTAAGAATCATCCCTCCATAGGAGGGAACAACCACTTCTGCTCTCTTGAATGAAGGAAAGCAAACACACTTCCTTAACGTATACTGTATACACAGTGGAATATACCTTCTAATTCTTGACTCCTTCCATGAGCATTTGGGAACCTGTCTACATTTTGAAGGACGGATACTGGAGCAGGACAAAGCATGCCACCAGCACTGTCCATTAACACACACGGTGGCAGCACATGCTGGTGCATATGTCTAAAACCCAAATTTTCTCTTGGTCACAGAGTTGTACAAGGAGCTCGTGGTCACTCGTGTTCCACCAGGGGAGTTCCGTTCTCCTCACAATTGCCACTTCCCAAGATGCCATTGCACATTCTCAAAGTGTGAGTTTAACCTCTGGAAGCAAAGTTACAGGAAAAACCTGTTCACTCACTCTCTGAAGTTATTTTACGGAATGGGAACTCCTTCCTCCAGTAGTGGTAGAGGAGTGAAGACTTGTTGAAGAACAGAAAAAAGGAAAAGCTGGTGAGAGCTTCAGGGCATCTTCCACGTGCAACACGCTCAAGTGAACCTCATGCTTCAAGGACTTCAAGGTCACTGCTACATTGCAAGTGTTACTTCAAATCTCTCTACCTGTTTTGTCCATGGTCCTATAGGCTGTATCCTTAGTTGATGAGTTGGTTTTCTTCTCAAGGCTGGTGGATCCACCCTTTGCCATAGATGACTTACTTGAACCATCACTTATAAACTTACCAACATAAGCTGAAGCTAACCAGAACGTGCAACTCTCAAAGGCCAAACTGAGCAATTAGATTTGAAGAGGTAACACTAATTGGGCATGCAAAGAAAATTTTTGAGGCAAGAGAAGCAGCCCCAAACCCTGTCCTTAGCTGGAACACAATAAAGTTTTCTGCTTTCTCCCCCCCAAAATAAACTGAAATCAGAGCATGAGACCACCTCCTTCTGCAGGCAGAAGTGTAACAGTAACTGCCATGTAGGTTTTCCTGGAAGAAATTTGCTTAATAGATACCAATATTGTGATGGAGTTCATAAATGTAGAAGGACCTAAAGGCTTTTTAGAAGAGAGATGCCTCAAATAGGGTTACTACCTGCCTCTAAGGGCAGCCAGATCTCAAAAATGGAGGCAACAGCTTTCAAAAATCCCCAAATAACTAATGCAACACTTGGTGGGACGGTGTGGTGTGGTGTCAGTGCTAAAATCTGGGGAAAACAAACAAACCAAGCAGCATACTTAATTTTTCCAACTAAAACACATGACCTTTCCTGACAACAAACACCGCTTCAGTAAGTGTAAGAGGAATTTAATCGTGCGTGCATTCCTCGAGGGATGCTCGGCAGCTCCAAATCCTTCAGAAAAGGTAAACTGCAGGACCAAACCAGGCTGCCTCTCCTCTAGAAATTAAACATTAAAATACAAACCAGAACAATAGTCAAGAGCCACAAAGAATTCCTAAGGTATTAGCAAAACAAATTCCCTTCAGTCCTTATTAGGAATATCTTAGAGGATGGTTTGAAGAGGAAAGTCTAACCAAATATAAAAAAAATTTGGCTTATCCAACAAAAAACAAACGCGCGCTGTTTGCCAAAAGCAAAAGAATTCAGTCAGATAAAAACCGCGACATACAAATGATGCAGGTTAAAAACTAAATTTAAGATGATAATAGAATAGCTGCCAGCGTCTTTAAATTTTCAAGCATGGAAATGTCAACAGAGACAAAGAAATTCAGGGAAAAACAAAGAGAATAGATTAAGGGTTTATTTATATCGGTGAAATAGCTCTATGTTGCTTGACTAAGAAATGGCTGAGGGGGTGCAACTGTCCGCAAACGTCCATAGATCCCCCGACGCGGCCACGAGGAGCCTACGCTGGACCGTGCCCCGACCTGGCAGCGGCACGGCAGAGTTGCAAGACGAATGGGATAAAACCCGCAACGGGAAACGACGGACAGAAAAGGAGACAGGACCTTGAGCCTGGGACAACTCCCCAGTGATGTTGCCACCCAAATGAGGTGGCAGATGTCCTGCTGCTGGAGATACACGTGCATTTAACGTAAAGAAGCTACGAGGCTCTACACCATCATCAGAACAACCCCGAGCTAGGCAGGAGAGGGGGTGGCCCAGGGAAAACCACTTCCTGGTAACTCAGCTTTGCTGAAGACATTATAGCTACCACATCTCGTTACTTCAGGGCTCCAGAAAGGGACGTTTCTCCAGCTCGCACCAACCGAAGCCCTCCGAGGCTCTGGCGTTTGGCAAACTGGTGTGAATTAGACAGAAAATATGCGGGTCCCACGGGAGCCGGGATGTATCTGAGCGCCGTTGTCTCTTTGTACGTGTACATTTGACCTTCTTTCGTCTTTCAAGAAACCCTGCCTGGGTTTCCCACAGCTTCTGCGCTGGTCGCAGCACAGAACTGAACTATCCGCTCCTCTTACATTGGCCAGAGGGGACTTTTGGGGGGGTTTTGTGCTGGTTGGTTGGTTTGTTTCTTTTTGAAGCTGGCTGGTGAGAACCCTTCAGAGAGTAGCACGGCTTATTAAATACCTTGCCTAATTATTAATAGTTTTCTCTCTCTCTGACGCAGAATCAGTCTGAAGCTTTTCACGCTCTGGGACTGAAAATCCCACGGATGGCCTTTTAAAGAAAAGGGAAACAATTTAAATCATTTTGCTTCCTGGAAGCACTCAGCCTGCGCCTCCACGGGGTACGGAGCCCTCTCCCGAGGTTCGGAGAACCACAACTTCCAGCTTGGACACGCATGGAGGTTGTCCTCCCTGAATGCTGGGGGTGAGGACTGCTCAGCTGGGAGAGGAGCCTGCAGAAGAGCTGGTGCCACCCCAGGGCAGAGCCTCCCTGGGGCTACAGGAGCTGCTAGGGAGGACCTGACCGCAAGGGACAGAACAAGCAGCGTGGGGAGAAGAGGGAAAGATGCCACCAGCGAGCTGGAGAAGGGTGAACTGAGATGGAGGAAAGTAGGTGCAACCAGTCCTCAAGACCTTCTCCTCCAGCTGGAAAGTCTCATCTTCTAAGATAGAGACTGAAATGACCACGCTACCCAAGCACCACGGCCTGGTCTGGCGTATCGGGGAAAACTGCCCTACGTCAGGGCTGGGAGACCTCCGTGCCGCAGCCCGAAGGACCTGCTGGAAACGCTCCTGCCTGCACAGCACCCTGCCGAGCCCCACACCAGCACCGCCGAGCCCTTCTGCTGGTCCTCCACCTCCAAGAGACCTCCCACTCTTTTCACCACTTCTACCACAGCACTGTTAACGCTGCAATAAAAATGAAACCCATCCGTGCCCTCGCAGCCAGCTCGTAACCCCAGAAGGTCTGGGATTTTACCTCCGTTTGGGGAGCGGAGCACGCTTTTCTGCACAGCTACATCTGTGCTGCGAGCGGGTTCCCCGGCTGGTGACAGCCCTGGTGCAGACGGGGGCTGAGCTTCCAGCTGGCTCCGTTCCCTCCGCAAACAGATGCAGTTCCTATATCAGGGTCTGATTTATTCAGCAGGAGTCTCGCACATTAAGCGTAGTTAAGTCTGAAAACAAATCTAATGACTTTAAAATAAATAGCCAACGGAGGACTTGAAACTAAAATTCTTCCTTCCTCTGACACCCACCATATAAACAATAATAATTATATAAAACCGTGTCTAACACATGACTACACAAGGCTCTGGTGACCAAGAAAAGCACACGCTGCTTGTCAGACATAATTGCACATTTGGTTTTTCAATTATTTCTTGTCAAGATCCAGAGCCCACCATCTGAATGCTGACATTAATTATTGGTAAGTAGTTAGTTTTACAATAGCATTACGGAGACTCCCAACAACTACCCCGAGGTCTGCAGCTCCCAGCGCCGTTCCCACGCTGCCCTCCGGTCCCTCCCAGCCCTCCAGGACCCTCACGCAGACTCACGCCCACGAGCGATACTGAATCTGGTCCACCACGTGCAGAAGGGGCTTCAGAAGAAGCCTGAAGAACCTTCCCAGCAGACAGCAGCTGGGAAAGGACCCCCAGGCAAGGGACCTCACCCACAAGAGCCCCCGTCACCTACCGATGCCACCTCCCAGTTGGGTCCCACTCAAGCAGCCGACTCTTGGCAACCCGCTCCAGCAGCCCAACTGCCCATCACGCAAGGAAAAAAAACTTGCCTTTTATTGGCTTTTAATTTGCTGCCTTTTAATTTTGTTGACTGTCTCTTTTTCTGTTGCAAAAGGAAAGGAAAAGTCTCTGATCTACCTTTTCCGGAGCGTTCAAAAACACGCGCAGCTTTGTCATGTTGTCTCTTAGTTGTCATCTTCTCGAAGGCAAACAGCCGTCTCTCTTACAGCTCCCTTAAAGGAAGGGGGTTTTCTATGCTCCTAATAATTCTCTTCACTTTTTAAAATTTCCCATTAAGAAGCATTCGGTGAGGACAGGAACCGCACACAACTTAATAAGGCAGGAGAATAGTGACTGCTTTCTGCCACCGCTAATTCTCAGCTGCAAACAGCTGCACGCGCTGAACCGTGTTCTTTCAAAAGCAGCAGACAGGCCCGATCAGAGCCGTGGGGGTGGCAAGATCATAAAAACCCCGTGCCTTCAGAGCTTTAAACATTTACTTGAAACAGAATAAAATCAATTCCAGACAATAAATAAATAAAAATAGGTTTGACCCAATACTACGGTCGCCACATAAAGAGCAAACGTGCTATAGGAAAAAAAAAAAAAAGAAAAAAAAGTTGCAGAAAGGTAAAAGCTGTCCTGGCAACCTTATTTTGCTTATATTTTTTACTGATATAAATTAGTCGTTAAAAGCTTCCTCAATAGTTTGCAACTACTGAGAGTTTCAAGCTGCAACAACTTTGGAAAACCTCTACCTTGTATCTCCAGCCATTAACGGCCTCACAGATTTCGCCAAAGCCACATCTCAACCTTCAGTCACTGCTAAAGCTTTCTTGAAAGACTAGATTTTTAATTAGTTTTCTTTTTTTTCCAACTGACTTGGTCATTTTCCTTTTTTTTGGACCACCTTTTGTTCAGTCAGGTAGATGCTGAAGTGGATTTCGTTTCCACTAGTCTGAAGGCCAGAAGAGATGGCCAGCCGCACGCCTCTTCTCCCTGTACGTACAAAATAACAGCGATAGCGGAAGGACGTCCTGCCGCCCCGATGGGACTCGGGTTCCTGCCTTCGGGAAGACGATGCCCAGGAGGATGCTGAGCGCTCGGGCAGCCCCCACCCGCCTGGGAAGGGAGGACAGGGGACACCCCGAAGGGTCAGCTCCCACACGGAGAATGCTCTGGCAAGAGCTACAAAATTGAGAGAAAAGCCAGAATAAAGAATTTAGGGGAAGGAAGCGATGCCTGGCTCCTTTCCCCTTGCTCCTCAGCCTACGTCCAGCTTTCCCTCATTCAGGCTGATTCCCAGCGTCCCGAGAGCGAGCACTGCTGGAGTGCACCAATGAGGCACCCCAAAACCAGGGAAAAGAGAACTTTTCCTCTGCCTAAGACACCCGATGCCGGTGCTGCTCCCACTGCCACCCCAGAGATGTTCAATGCCGGGCAGCGCCGCCGGACCGAAAAGCTGCTGGTGCTGAGGGTGTTTCATTCTGAAACGCCGAGCAGCGGAGCCGGGGTGCTGGGCAGGGACCGGGGCTGTGGTGGTGAGGAGCACTCGGGGCACCTTGAGCGGTGGGGGAGGACCCGCACCGCAGCATTTCGGAGATCAGAAGAACAGAGCGGGCTTTTAACGTGGAAGGATGCGTTTCACCTGAGGGATAAAACGTCAGCAGCGCCTTCGAGTCTCCGGAGGGAACAGGAGGGTGCTCTGGCACACGGTAAGCAGAGACGGGGTCACGGGCGGTGCGAAGGGCAGGACGTGAAACGCAGCTCGAGCTGTGAAGGAGGCAGGCAGGGCCGGAGGGGAGCGCTGGGGCTCGCTGCTTCGCTGCCAAGGGCTGTGGGTGGCCCAGGAAAAGCCTCGTGTCTCCTCAGGGTCTGCTCCACGCAGCGCTGGTGGCCTGCCCCGGGCCGGGGAGCGGCACCGAGCCCAGCAGCAGTGACCAGCAAACCTCATCTGGGTGCGCCGGCGCGGTCTGGCTCCGCGCAGATCGTGACAATGTGGGGATGGGGACGGTGGCTTCTGCCGCACCACCACGGCTGCACCACGCCACTGTGGCGTTCGGGGGCTGCCCACGCCGCTGTGCCGAGGAAGGGGCAGGTGATGCTGACGGAGATGATGCCAGGACAGGGTGCAGCCCCACGCACCACGCTGATGTTTTTCCATAGCGGCCAAACTGGCTCTGGTTTTCTGTTGTCCGTTGTCCCCTGTCCGTGCTGACGTAACCCAGAAATGTGCCTCAGGTGCTCAGCAGTCCCCTTAAGGAGCTGTGCATTGTCTCACCACGTGAAGGCACCTCCTTGACTTTCCTACCATCTCCTCCAACTCTCATGGATGTTTCCGTGCTCTGCTGCAGCCCATGCCCCGTCCTGGGCCATCTCAGCTTTGCCCCCATTTCCAGTCTGGCACCTCTGATCTCCTACATCTCCACCTACTTTTAACTGCAAGACCTTTGAAACCTGGGAGATGTGTTTGCCACGTTGCTCGTGGATGGCTGACAACCAGGAACGAGCTTTGAGCAGACACGGGACCAGGTAAATCCGACTAGTCACCAAAACCACACTTTGCTCCCAGCTCCCACCACCTCCCCACGCTGCCCAGCACATCCGCACTGCTCTGCGGCACAAACCCAGCCAAAAGGCATTTGTGCCTGGCCAAGGAAGGAAACCTGCCCCTCCTTCCATGCGTTCACAGCTCTGGACTGACTCCAGCACATACAGGTGTTGCACAGTGGACACTGCAGGAGACTTTTCCAGCAGGTCCCCCTGACCACTGGAAGGACCCACGTGAGCATCACCCACCCACCCCAGAAACACAGCCGTCTTGGGGTGAGGGGGAAGCCACCACGCACCCGATGCCCTTGGGGTTTGGGGGCTGCTTTGGTAACCCCAGCACTGGTGCAGCTCAGCCACATCGATGCCAGGGCTGGACATTCCCCATCCCCTGCTCAGCCCAGGCTGCCGGCTGCTCCTCCAGGGATGGAGAGGCCACAGCAGACCCAACCACATCTCCTCCCTCTTCTTCACGCCAGGCTTTCCTGCTGCTGGCGCCGGGGCTGCGTGCCTCCTTCCCGCACCGTGCAGGGCTGCCGGGATGCGCCGGCCGGGGCGGCTGCCACGTGCCCCAGGCACCCTGCTCAGCACCACCACACCGGGGGTGGCAGCAAACGGGACACCTGGAGCAGCGTCCCCCGCATGGGACACATCCTGTACCCACCAGAGCCGGTGCTGCACAGACAGCCCTTAGCGGGACCAGAGGGCTGGGACGGGGGACACCCCCCTCCTCCGCCCTTGCATGGGAGAGGGGAATCTGCACCCAACTGCGGCAGCACAGCCCAAGGTCCGTCCAAGAACCTCCCCCCGCGATGGTCTTTGCACCACGGCGTGGGCACGGGGCTGGGGGCACTCGGCTCTATCACCCTGCGCTGCAGGCAAACCACCTCACCTCGCAGCCCCAAGGCCAAAACGATCCTTCTTGCATCTATCTTTCCAGCAAAATCCAAACCCGGGTGTGCGGACGCTGTGCTCTAACAGCTCCCAACCCGTCCCTCTCCTGCAGTCACCCTTCACCACCCATCTCCGAGATGGAGAGCCGCATCGGAGCCGAGCCGCATCTGCCCACTGCATCCCACCCCAGCAGAGAAAACCATCCACCTACCTGCTGGAAGAGCTCCTCCGCCCACTGCTGTTGCTCTCGTCAGCCTAAGGGAGCAAAAGACATCAAAAAAAAAGGCTGTTTAGGTTAACAAAGGCAAGGCTGCCCTCCAAACTCTTCCTGCTAGCACGCTGCACCAAAATTCCTGATTTTTTTTCCGTTCTGAGTTACAAATGCCCTGTGCTCAATGTACACGGGACACGTCGCGCACCGAAACCCCGGTTTGCGGGAGGCCAAGGCAAGAGTGCGGATGCATCCCCACCACGGAGGTGATGACTTCCCGAGCCGACTCCCTCCGGCTGCTCTCGTGCAATTATTTTATTGCGCTTTACCAAAGTTTAAAGTAACCATCCCTCCGATGCAAAAATAGGCAATTTGCAGGAGGGAAATAGGGCAGAAATAGCCAAATTCGATGCTGTGTCCAAGCTGAGGTGGCCCCGCTCCTGGATTAGAGGGGCAGGACCGGTGCACCTCCCTTCGTTAGCAAGGAATTGCCTAATTGAGCCCCTCCAGGCTGTCAGAAGGGACCGAGCGGGGGGTAACCAAGGTCTCCTCCTTTTTGCCTCCTTCCTCCAGCTCTCTGATGAGAGGCTTCCTTGGAAAGACAATATTATTCCAAACCCAGAAATTTTATTTCTGAATTTGTGCAAATACAAGTTAAAAGATATTAGCTGCATTTCACATTTTGTGCAAATGGCAGAAACAGGCAATTCATGTGCAGCAGGATGGGGGCTAGCCAACGATTTCGATAAAATAAACCCTTTTTTAATTTAAATGCTAATGCACTGAATTAAAATTTAATAACTGAGGAAATTGAAAAGCCGAGCAGGAATATTGGAAATAAATCCAAGCAGAAACAGCTGAAATTAAAAATTCTAGAGAGTGGGAGGATAGCAGCTAAGCTGTCTTATATGATTACATTTTTTTTTTTTTTTTTTTTTTTCCAGAACGAAGGGGGGAAGGAAAAAAATCCTATCTTTGGCTGGCTGTAGGGCAGTAAATCGAGAGTGCTGTGATTTATTGCTCAATTTTCCTGAGGGAAAAAGGCTTTCTTTCATGCTGAAATATTTCATAAATTTCAAGCCAGCATAAATTCTTAATTTAAAAGTTATGGAGGTCACATTTAGTGCACTGGTGCAATTCTGAAATCTTAAAGGAATAGCAACCAAAAATTGCAATTTGATTTTATTTTTTTAATTCTTCGTGTGAAATTTTGTTCAAAGGGATTCTCCGAGTTACACAAAGCAGTAACACCTCCTGGCTTCTGAAGGTTTAAGAAACCCACTGGAAATGAAGAGATAAAAATCTAAATCAATTACAAAAAGGTATTTTTTTTTTTATTATTATTGTTATTATTGTTAGCCACTTGAGGAATTTCTGTTAAAAAATTTCCTCCCTCCATTGCCTGGGAAAAGCCAGAAGGGAGGAGCTGACAATGTAATTGCTTCTGTTAGATCTCCAATCTTTTGTGAGCACTGATATGTTCATTTGTTATACAGCTGTTCAGCTACAGAAAGGATGTCAGAGCACCCATAATTCAAAGCAATCAATCAAAAATTAATGATTTGTCATGCTTACACAATGGAAGAAAAAAAAAAAAAAAAAAAAAAGCTTTATGGATTCCTCAAACGGG
>VXBL01001977.1:112091-159079 GCA_013400195.1 Aramus guarauna | reverse complement strand
GGGATTTTTTGTTGTTTGTTTGGGAGGGGGGTGGCGCGTTAGAGATACTGAAGGAAGAAAGGTTGTTTTGTTTTGCTTTGTTTTACAGATATATCACAGGAAAAGTCTTGTTTCGAGATTAAGCAGAGCTATTAATGACGAGCAAAATGGCTGTCAGTCACGGCCTATATTCCCGGGGTAATGAACAAAGTAGTATTTTCATTATACACAAAAATAGATGGGCCCTCCCACCACCAGCCCCGGGCTCCCTGCAGCCGGCCGCAGCAGCCACCCAGCGCCGCAGCGGGCACCCAGCGCCGGGACCGACCCTCCCGCACACCCGGCCCGGCCCACGCCTCCTCCTGGACTTAAATTTAGCCAGGGAAAGGAAGCTAAGGCTAAAATGGGGCTGCACAGGTGAGCGGTTAATTCAAATCCCTTTGAAAGTTTGCAGGAGTACAGGCAATGGGAGGACGCAAGGATGAAACAACCGGCGGCACAAGACAGCATGGATCGGGCAAACCATGTCCAAGCAGTCCTTTTCAGGGCTGTTCGTACAGGTTTTTTTTCATTTTTTGATGAAGTGAAGAAGTAGTAACATTAATGAATCATGAACAAACACATCACGTGCCCGGTGACCTTGTGGAGTTACCAGCAACTCCCGCTCATTTATTTTTCAAACAGAACTAGGAAATAAATATAAAAGCATCGCTAGCCCGTGTCCTTCTCAACACAGCTGTCAGGAGAACAAAAAAGAAAAGACGTTCGGGCAATAAGGAAGCGGGGAAGGATTTAAACAAACAGCCCCAGCACCAACCCACGCCCCGGCAGACGCAGCCACCCGTCCCAGCACCGTGCCCCGGAGCAACCGGCTCCGCTCCCGGGCAGCCGCCACGCAGGTGCTTTGCAAATCCCATCCCACACGCCAGCTCACCTGAATTTTGGGAAAGCCTTTAATACTCAAGCTCATAGAGTTTTGCACTCAGGAAAAAAAAAAAAAAATTAAAAAACTCCCACTTTATCTGAGTTGTGGGGTTTTTTTTCTGTAGTTCCTGTGAAAGTTTTAGCAAAAAAATAAGTGATTGGGACCTCCTCCTCCATGGTACACCCATCTACTGAGCCCCCCAGATTTTGATTTTTTGGCTGACACCAGAGATAAAAGCGTAAGGTTGTTCGGGGGGGAAAGCACGCTGTGTGTGATGGGGAGCGGAGAGGTCCCCGGCCCCGTCCCGGCCAGTTTTGGACACCCCGGCGCACGCTGACAGTGGGGCTTTTTACAACAGCTCCTGCTGGCAGCACGGGAATGCCCACGCCGTGAATCGCGTCCTTCCCTGTATCCTATATCGAGGATTAAACTTAAAACCTTAACGGTGAATTTCTTGACCTACACAAGGAGAATGTCCCACGGCCAACAATGCTGTATAAAAGGCGGTGGAGACAGCACACAGTAATTAGTAAAATTTTAAATTTCCTCTTGTAGTGGCACCAATAGCCAGAATTTTAAGCTCATTTTGTAACAGTTTTTGAAACATTTTCAATCAAAACTGCCTCTTTTTTTTTTTTTTTTTAAAAAGAAATATTCCTGTGGCTCATCATGGGTTTGGTTTTGTTTTCATTTTTTTGGTTTTAAAGGGGAACTCATCCATCAAGTCTTCTGAAGGCAGTATTAGTTAAGCACACACTAATAGAAGTGCAAATCAAGACGGGCCAAGCGACATAATTACTTTCCAGACGGGTGAACGTGCCGGCGATGGAGTAGCCCATCTGCTGAGAAAACGAGTGGAACAACTGCTCCAATTTTTTCTTTTTTTTTTTTTTGAAGCAAAGGTGCAGCAGCAAACCCACAAAATAGGTTTCGCTTCCAGCAGTCAGCGCCTCAGAGCCATTTTTATAATCCTTGTTTTTCTTAGATTATCCCAGTGTGGTTTTTCTCCTGTTTCCTTGTTGAGCACTATTTAACCAGCACAAAGTATGCAATCATTAAACCATGCGACACAGAGCCAACTGGTCACCCAGAAATGACCAACAGCAGCAGCCAGTCATTTCTGAAATAACTGGTTTGTTGGTAAATCGATAAAAATAAAATCGCCTTTGGTGAACGTAATTTGAAGGTAGAGCTGGGCGCTCAGCGGGTTTGGTTTCAGCCCTGCAACGCGCCGGGTCCCCACCACACACATCTGCACCCTTCGAAAGCCTCAAGACAGATGCAGCTATAAAAGAAAGACGAAATTATAAAATTCTCTTCATTGATAAGAATTTTTTTTTTTAATAAATAAAAGATCTGCTTGGAGGCCTGACCCTCCGAGCTGCAGTTTCTTTCTCGCGCAAGAAGCAGATTTGCCGTCAGTAAAGTCCTTATTTTAACTAGATATGGCGAGGTAAGGCATACACGTATTTTCCTCCATCCGCCTCTTGATGCACCAGGGACTGAGGTGGCATCACGGGTGCCATCACCCGAGGCTCGGCTCTGGAAGGCGGGTAACACTTCTCCAATTCCTTTCACCTTCAGACTCTGAATCTGAGCAGGGCCCCGGGTCCCGCTACACCGATTTTAGAAGGAAGATGGATAAAACCCAAATGCACTGGTCCTGCCGGAGCGATGCTCACTGTGCCGGGATGCAGGATGAGGGCCAGGACATGGTCCCCCTGCTCAGGTTCGGCTCCGTGCTCGCTCCAGGCATTTAGCAAGTTATGAGCAGGCACGGGGCAATCATTAACCAGGGAGGCCAGCGGGCGCCGAGTCCATGCACCTGCCTTGGCGGGGAAAGTCCTGTGAAATAACACCCTCAAGGAACCACCACCACCACTCGCCATCCCGGGGAGGATCAGATTTAGCGATACAGTACCTATTCCCATGGAAAAACCTCAATCAGCACATGCAAAACCCAAACCCGTCACCTTCTCCCAAATTTTAAAGATGTGCTGAGAGCAGTAAGCGAACACTGCCGTGACCGAGGTGTCCCTGTCTCTGCAGCCGCTGCCGCATCTTGCCCATGGGAAATGAAGCGTTTCCCCTCCACCATCTAGGCTTGCAGGACAGTAACCTGCATCTCCCCTTTTATTTGAGATTCATTTAATCAACCTGCCCTTCCTCCACACCAGTATCTGCACACCGCAGCTCCTGGCTCCTTCAAGGCTGGAAGTCCTGCAAATGAGAAAACCCACATCTTTTAATGCCAAAAAGAAAATCTTTTAAAAAGTCTGAGTGAGCACCAGGTTTCCCGAGCAGCCGGAGCCCCTTTTTCAACAGCATTTATCCATTTAGCTGATCTCAATTTTACAAACACGGAGGCAGCTGAGTCCAGGGTTGACGCGCACAGTCTGCGCACATACTACCCAAATTATGGTGGGGGTGAAGGTGGGGAAGGTCCAGGTCCTCCCAGCCGGCATGGGGACTCCCCACCTCATCCATTTCTAGGGCCACAGGTACGTTCATCCTCTCCTTTTCAAGTTTCCCAAGTGCACTGAACCAGTTTTTCCTGATTCCCTTCAAATTAATGGTCACCAGAGGGAAAACAGCGCCGGGTGTTTGCAAAAAGCACCGGCCATGGTGCAGCGCGGTGGAGCATCTCTTGGGCACCCACACCAGGAAACGCAGCAGAAATCGCCCTTTGGGGGCACTGGATGCCGAATTTCATCCCCTGCGCCAGCACCTCCCTCTACTCTCCATGCAGCGGGCACACCAAAGCGGCCACTGGCACCCATCACTGCCACCCCTCAAATTGGTGCCTGCAGCCCCCCAGGGTCCGCCAAGGAGGAGGAGGAAGAAGAGGAGGAGGAGGAGGAGGAGGTCTGGTCCAGCCCAGCAAGCTGTGCTCAGCCACACCAGGTTTCCATGTGCACACATCTCCTCCTGTTGAAGGGGCATCACATTAAAGTGAGAATTATGGAGTCACCACCCAGCAGCTCTCGAAGTCTTCTCTAAGAAAGAAAATCCTCCATGGTAATGATTTCTGTTCAGATACTGGTCATTTCCATGCAAAACCCCACCATTTCTGCCAAAAAGAAGGGATGAATTCCTGCCTGGCCATTGGCACCATCCTCCTCCTCCAAACACATCCCAACCACCCTGACTTCGGCAGGGAGCGGCCTGGGACATCGGACCTGGATGGAGAGACCTGCGGGTCCTGCGATGGCAGCAACCCTCCAGCACACTCAGCATGATTTTTAAGTAATTCCAAGGCAAACAAATGGTGTTGAGCCCCTTCACTTGAAGGGGCTCAACATATCAACCATCACTTCATGACCAGCCCTTTGTTTCAACCTGCTACAGGGCAAAACATTTAGACATCTGATTTTTAACATTTTTCTGTATCTCTCTGTATGCTTACATGGAAACTAGTTTTGAAATGCATTAGAAAATACAACTACCATGAAATCACTGATTTTGCTGCCTTGCTTTCAGTGGAAGAAAGCCCAAAATGGAGGCTTTGCAATTTCTCAAATACAGAATTTCAGTTCCCAAGAGATTATTAATTTTTGTTTAAAAAAAAAAAAAAAAATGCAGTAGAGTTATTTTGTAACAAAAATATTTAATGTCCAAACTAAGTCAAAAGTTAAACACGCCACTGCCAAACTTCTGCGAGGCCCAATCGCTATATTAAGAAAAGAGATCATAAAACAAACAAAACTCCAAACAACCTACGGACCATGATAACCAACATCCAACAGCAGTATTTCTTTCGCTATGTGTAAATTTCTAATTATAACCACACACACACAAAAAAATCCCTCCAAATCCAATCAGAACCTTTCCCACCTTGTCCCCAGAGACCAAATTTACCCAATCATGGTTTTAAAAATTATTTCCATATGTTAATTATTTCCTGTAAAAGATTAACTCAATTCTCTTTTGTGTTACAGTAAAATCCACGCAAAGGGCTTGAATTCAGCCTCGGCTGAGCACTGAATTACAGGATTTTTCCACGTTTCAGGCCCAAAATAGATGCTCACAAAGCAAAATGTAAACCCAAGAAAAATTCTACCCAGCCAGGTCTGTCTTCATCAGCAATCGAACGACTGGCCCAACGTCTGTTTTAAACCTCCAGCTGGGACAAGGAGGAACGTGAAAGTATTTATTGATGCCCACCAAGGACAGCATGTGAGAACTTTCCTACGGAAAGTGGAAAGTCTCTTTAAGGTCCAGTGGCTCCTCTGTGCTGATAAAGATGAAGACCTGGAGGATTCAAGCAGGTTTTGGGGATCCTTCTCATTCTCCACCTCTTCCTTCTTGTCCTTCAGCCCACACAACCTTCTCTCCGCTATCACAAACCCAAGCACTCCCTCCAAACTGGTGTTGGTCCTTAAACGTGTCCTCCAACAGCCTGACCAAGCCGCTACCCGGGAGGAATAAGCATCCACCCAATGAGGATTTTATTTGATTTTTTTTGGTGGCCATTTATCTCAGTCCTGAAGGGCCAAAATGGCCCAGACCCCTCCTGGCTACCCAGAGATGGCTCAGGACTGGAGAGGATTGCTGCTTCCAGTGGAGGGGAAGGGCTCAGCCGCCTCCGGTCCCATAAACTTAAACTGATCCATAAGACTGTTTGCTTTGTCAATACGAAAGTACAGCATAAAGCCTTCAGGCACCAGTTAAATCTCGACATCATTGTATTTATAGTTATGAATAATAAGAGCTTTTCCACAGCACTACAGCAGCAAGGCATAATTCAACACAAATTCAATTTTTAAAGGATGATGAATTGTGATACACTGAGATTTTTATGCTCCTATGACTATTAAGAAGCCCATGATATTCATTTTAGTAAAGTAAAAATTGAATATGGCAAAGTATTGTTCATGACTCGGTAAGAGCACCACTAGTGGCACCTCAACAGATCTCCATCACGACTGGGCAGGAGATGGGCAAGTTCAGATGACTCCTGTGCTGTGTCATCACTGATGTCAGCTGCAAGTTAGGAAATCACTGAGTGTCGGCATCTTCCCAAGCATCTCCCGCAAGAGGCCACTGTCCCTCTCCTGCATCACACCATGCCATGCTAATTTTGCAACTCTCCCTTTCCTAAATTCTTTCACGTTTCCCTCTGATCCATTGAAAAAATGCTCAAAGACTGGCTTTAAAACCTTCTCCAGCCCTTCTCCCACCATCTAGCCCACCTCCCTGGCAATGTCCCAAGAAGCGTGACAACACACAGACGGTGTGCTGCGCTACACGGATCTGCTCTCTGATCTGTTGGTCCTTCTCGAGAATGACACAGTTTTGCCCATTTCGGACTCCGTGTCAGCTCATTCAGGGTGCCTACAGTACCTCTTCTTAAACCAAGCATTGCTTTTGGCTCCGCAGACCCAAACTCCCCTTTTTAGTTACGTCTCTTCAGCCCATGAGTTAATTATCTTCTTTAACGCATCACCAGAATTCACCTCCTGAGACTTCGTCCCCGTAGCACAAACGGACTGTGGGGGTGAATCGCGGCAGCAGAGGCGATGCCCTGACTGTGGCAGTGCCATCGTCAGCCGAACGGCAGAAAGAGGGGAAGAAATTCTGAAGTGGGCCATGCACAGACCATCTCATGCACGAGGAGGCTTCTGCTTAATTTGATCAGTCAGTGGTTGGCTTTTACCCTAAACTACAGGTGTTTCTCTCTCTAATAAAAAACTTTATACCCAAGCTGTATTAACCACAGAGGCTTTCAGCATCCAAATCAAGAGGTTTCAAAATTCTGACGCTCTTATCATCGCTGATTACTAGCGGTAAGCTCCATAACTACAGCACTATGTGTCATTTCAGAGGGACTGATTCAACACCGGACTTCATTTTACCCATAAAGGCAACAAAACATTTCAGCCCAACGCATGAAAAACAAACGTTTATTCACAGACCTTCACACAAACTGCCTTGTGCTTAGGCTTGGCATCCTGCTCCCAAGCTCTTTGTTGCCTTAGGGTCTTACTTAAATCTAGAAATCAGGCCCCAGGGCTGATTCCTGGCACATGTTTGCAGCCTACGAGGACACACACGCGCCCTGCAGGACCCGGACCCCTGCTCCAACACACAGACTCTCACATCTCAAACACCCAGCAGACCCAAGCTCTCCATCCCTTCCACAGCTGTGTATTTGCCAAGGGCAGTCACATAGACAGTACCTGCCCAAAACGCCGCCGGAGAAACACCTGAAACAGGTTAAATAAGGAGTCTGACACCCGAAGAGGCAGATAGTGTAGATATGGTCCCTCCACCCTCCAGCTTCTCATCTTCCTCCCAACTACATCCATCAGGTCCCTACTGCCCACCCTCTCCTCCTCTGCGTGCACAGCCTCCCGCCCCAGAGCTCGGGGAAGAGGGTGAATGGGTCTCAGACCTCCAGCGCTCCCCGACCCCCAAACCCGTTACAGACACACTCAAAAGCTCTTATTCCTTTCTAAATCTTGTCTCAAGGCTTTTCAGCTTATTGAGTCTTCCCTTTGATTTCAACGGCCTTTGGAAAAGGCCCACTGAGCCTCTTAATGATGGTCCGTGGAACACGTAACTCTTGTCTTAACAAAACTTTTTGTAGGGCACACGCTGGTCCAACAACAGGCAGTTCTGCCCAAAGCCTGCTCTGCTGCAGACTTGCTTGGGGAACGTGTGACTCTATCTGTATGGGTCAGATGTTACCCACCAACACCAACCACGTTCTCCCCCAAGAAAACACTGCAAGGTCTACCTAGAGAAGCAAGACTCCTGAACACCAGCTCTAAAGGGGGAAAATTCATTGGGGAGGTAGATTTAATGACTTTCACAGCCATTCAACCAATGGGTGCTGCCAGCATGGCTGGAGGTAGGGAACTCATTCCTGGCCACCAAAATCCCATCACTGAACACCTCGGTTACACCCAGGAGGAGGCACCGAGCTGACCGCCACACATGCCATCCCCTCTCCAACATTGGCAGCAGTGTTTCGGACGAGTTATAAACAGAGGTCTTTAAAATACATATCTAGACAGGAGCTATGAAAGCACCTAAAATTTTCACAGCACTTTCAACCCAATCTAAATCAGGAGCTGTAGGTGACTGCTCTGATTGTCCCTGCTGCCGCAAGCCCTGGGGTCAGACATGCCATCCCCATGCCCAGGCCTTTCCTGGATATGAAACAGCTGGGGCCAACCCATCTATGAAAACATGGCCCACGACCACGAGCAGGGTGGAGGGACACCCATCTCTTCATTCCCCTTGGGCTATGCCCAGGTCCAGGTCCTCCTCCTCCTCAGACTCCCCTCAGACTCCTAAACAAGGACTGGGTCTTTGTTGGACATCCCTACCATGTCCTACCATACCAACCATCAACAGGTCAGGTCACAAATAAACAATAACATGGACTTTTAACATAGCTGGAGCTTCAAAACAGCTCACAGTTCAGTCTGTTTCTACAAGCAACACATAACATTGTCATCTCTAACAAAAAAAGTGGAGAAAATATAATTATGAACAAATGTAAGTTACTGTGTGACGTTGCCAGACCAAAGAGAGAGACTCCCATACCCACGGCAGATACAACAAACACACCTCAGACAGAAAAATGTGGGGAAAGGATTAAAAATAATTTTTCTGCAGGTGTGAACACCCTGTGCCAACCTGGCTTAGCAAGACGTTCAACCTGTATATCTTCATATGGGAAAGAAGAAAGAAAACCAGCCTTGTCAAACAGACTTGGCATTACTTCCTGATAAGATTTATGGCTTTGGTTGAGAAAGATAACTATTTTAGCATAAGAGACTTAGATTTTTGCAGGGCTTACTATTCCACAAGATGTTGATTATAAAAAAAAATAGGCCCTAGACGAGAAATCAACGTAAATATATACTAAGTGGATTAAAAAACAGCTATCTGATAAATTTTGAAAACTAACTGTAATAGGGGAATCCTCATTTCTTCCAAGAGAAAGCAATCCCTGAAAGGATTCAATATCTCCCAATGATTTACAAGCAGCTAGAAAATCATTCCCAGTCATGTTTGCAGAGAACATAAAATTAAAAATCAGTTGCACATAATTAAAGAGGACAGGTCACTAATACAATGCCATCTGGATCGATGGGTGCGCTGGACTCATTTCAACAAGATGCATTTTTATGCAGCCAAACGCAAGATTGTACAACTGGAAAGAAAAAAAAAAAAAAACAACAAACAAAACAAAACAACATGCAGCAGATGGACAGACCACTTAGTTGTTGTGGTGGGGACCAAAGGGAGTCCTGCTACCCATGTAAGGCCATGGAGAAGGAGGTCAAGGGTGTTCAGAAGAGGATGATGAGGCTGTGCAATGTACAGACACCACCAATGACATCCTTATATTGTGCTGTTTCCATTTCTCATGCAACAATCACAAGCGAGATGGGAGAGAAGGAGGCACATCCACCACCCAACTCCTTGTCTCCTGCAGGAGGTATCTGAAATGTGCCCATCCCTCCTCATTGACTATGGACCTAGACATCTAAAACTGGGAGAGACTAACACCATTTCCAGAGTCTTGAGATCAAGGTTACAGACCTTTTCCTAAAGATAAACTTGGGGCCAAACAAAACCCATGGGTTTGACTCTGGAGTTGCTGCCCTGGGCAGTGCAGGAGGTTATGGCTGCATGACCACAAGCCTTTCCAGCCCTGAAAGCCACAGGTCCACGAAAGGTGGACAGAGCATCATCTGGACTCACACTAGTGCTGCTCAGATATTAAAGCCAGCCCCATGTTCCTCAGTCCTTCCTGGACTGGATGACTGCAGTCCAAGAGCCTGTTTATTTTTGCTGAATTAGTCAGATGGGTTCCTGTCAAAAACAAAGCTAATTCTCCAGCAAATTTGATCATGTAGCTTGGACTCAGGGATCCTGACTTACGGTTGCAGAACCCAAGGAACGAAACAAGGAACGAGGTAGCAATTATTCCCACTTTATGTCTTATAAACCCCTTTTCCTCCTTGGCTGTCCAATTTATTTTTTATTACTGCCCTAGATGGCAGCTCCAGAAATGAAACATTTAACCTCTGCAAGTTGCTTCTCTTAATGAATACGCAGCAGTTTGCTATTCATTACATCCAAAAGGAAAAGCCAAATCTGTTTCTGCTGCATTAGCCAGCACGGCTGTTAAATGCAGCACGGAGAGTAGCCATGGAGACCTTCTCAGAAAGGAAAACTGGACTTTTCCAAAGGCTATTGTCAGTGCTCAAATAAACAAAATAGAAGCAACTTTTTTATTATTATTTATTCCTACTTTGGAAGAAAATTCAACACCAGTGAGAGATGGCAGACTAACAGCAATAAAGGAGGAGTTCATCCACAGACTGAGTATAACATACTCAAGGTGTTGAGAGTTTATTGTCGGGGTACCCTCAACTCTGACCTGGAAATGACTACCTTTATAATGACACAGCAATTGATCTCCTTGTTTACCAAAATCCCCAGCACCTCTGCTAAGTCTACTGGCTGATGCCCAACTGGTTGTTCATCTACAGGCCACAAAAAATTGGTCAAGTCTACCAAGATAAAGCCACCTTGAAGCTATGAGATGGTATTTTTTTCTACCTCTAAAGATGACGAGGACAAGGCAAATGAAGATCGCTTCTATGGAAAGAGGGCTCCAGAGCCTCAAGTACACCTCACTCAATCACTCCAACCATTCAAAGCTATGAGAAACACCAACCAAAATGTCTAAAATACCCTGATGTCTCCCAAACGCTAGTTATTATTGACAATTTTGATGTGAGCTGATGAAGTCATTTCTCTTCAGTTCTTGTGCTGGGAAATCTAAGACAGATTATACAACTTGCCCAGGGCCACAGAAAAAGATTTTGTGAGAATCAGACATTTATTTCTTGAATTTCAGTCATGCATTTTATTCACAAAACCATTCCTTTGTTATCTAAGTGCCTAGGGTCATCCCCAGCCTCTCCTGGGTAGTCAAAACATCAAAAAGCCAATAGACACAACCTGGCCCATAAAAGAAAAAAAATCTAAGAGCACTCCAAACTGCTTATTGCTACTGCAATTATTATTAAATTTTTATTAAATGAAAACAAGGTCATTTGACTGCTTTCCAAAGCTAAGAAGGATGTTCCAAGATGGAGGGATCCAGGTGGTGAACTCTGTGATGGAGAACACTATCCGAAGAGCATTTATGCACACTGACACACAAACAACTACAATATATAACCAGGTACTGTTCTTTGGGGTCTGTTGATAGATTTCTCAGAAAAAAAACTGGTTTCCTGAAGTGTTCCCATGTGGCAGGTAACAGAACCAGACACTGTGATCAGCTGCTGAGCAGAAACACAACAAGCGGAAACATCAAAAAGTTGCCATGGCTTCCTGCTTCTACCCAACACGACATTTGGACTTGGCAAATACACATGAATGCCCAAGACCCAAAAGCCTGTTCTGGCATCTTCTTGTTAACCATCAAACAAGAGTCCAGATCTCACCCTATCCTGACCAACCCATCCACCGAGCACTCTCTGGCTCTCCACCGAGGCCCGCTCTTCAAATAGCCAAAGCCCAGGCTCCAACTCACTCCCTGACACAGTAACTTCTTGTGACCGAAGTGCCACTTCCCTCCCCATCCTGGTATTTAACCAAGTGGATTTGCTTTTCAGGCAACTGGAGGTATCCTCAATTCTGTCCAGTCATAAAATGCAACTGTAGAGCATTCATGGCCAGCAGCGACCGGACTCCTACAGGAATAGCAGGCACTGACACTTCCAGAGGTGGCTGGGCATCCAAGCATGTTGGCCAGGCATTAAATAGTGTTGGCCAGCACACGTGGCTTTGGTGTGCAAACTGCCAGATCAACTAATGCTGATCTTAAGGCTCTGATCGATGGCCTTGCAAAGCCAATGCAACTACTGTCTTCCTCCAGCAATGTGTAGGAAAACATAAAATCTGACACAAAGCATAAATCTCAACCCACTTGTGTTTAGTGGATACAAGATCTACTTTTCTCTGACCATCTTCCATAGCTTTGAGCTAACCAGCAAACACTGCTGAAGATCATAAACGATTCCCACTATCTGTGACTACCCACAGCTTTGAGGGCCTACAACTCTGGGTGTCACTTGTTAATGACAGCACGAGCGCTAACTCATTTTTTAATGGACTGTAGAACAAATCAACCAAAATAAGCCGATTGAAAGCTCAACTACACCTGCCACATAGACCTGCACTCTTCAACGTCTTACCCAGGCACTTATTTTCAAGTAAATACTTACTCCATGTTTTATTTTTATGTATTTAACTTCCAGCACTACACAGCTCCTATCTTTAAAGCTTCTGAATACCAGATTGGAAAATCCTACTTCAAATGGCACATTAGCCATTTTGCTGAGAAACTACCAATCCCAGCTAGTTTTAAGACAAACAGATGAAGATCTCTAGGAATTCTATGATGAGGTTGCCTACAAAAACCAACACAGACTCTATGATGAGAAGGTATTTTCAAAATGAGACATTTTAGCTCAAAGGTCTTTCGCCTTTGTGGCTCTCTGACATTCAAACTTATCGCCCTGTAGCCATCATCAGGAATCTGGACTATTGGATAACAATGTAGGTCCTCGTTCTCCTGACAGTAACCCTGTTACTGCTCAGACGTCCCTTGCAAGGGCACGCAGATGAGCTGCAGAGCCAATGGAAAGAGCCCTTGTCCAGTCAAAGTGCTTTGCCATCTTGAAAACTGGAGGCTGACTACGTTAGAGCAGTTATGCACAAGTGCTGGATAGCAAAAGCTTTTTATCATATGAGGAGATTCATTTGGAAGGAACAAATAATAGAATTTTATCCTTTTTTCTTTAATTTATGGAACAGACAACACAAGTGTGACGCGGGAGCACCTTCATCTTTCACAGCGCTTAGAGGAAAAGCCTGCTCTCACGCGGACGTGTGCTTTCCAGGACACGCTCTCTCCCCTACAGAAAAGGAAAGCGTCCAAGCAAAGCTCAGCACTGTCTGAAGGAGGCACCACTGCGCTCGCAGAGCCCCAACCTGCTCTGCCAAGCACTCTCAGGACACACACAAACCGAGCCCATGGCAAGAGGTTCAACCTCTGATCTCCAGATGCCACTGGAAGGTGCTCCTCAACACCCTCAGGCACAAGAAGTTCAAGATACTCACACAAGTTTTTTGAGTTGCATCTGTCACCAGCAATGAGGCAGAGGGGAGGTAACAGGAGGCAGGATGGGAGCTTTTAGCAACTCAAATTCTGCAGAAACAGAGAATGTAATAAAACAAGGGGGTTCACTCAGATCCCCCACACAGAAACCAACTGAGAGCTTCCGATGCACAGGAGAGAACTACACCAACTGAAGTGCCAAAGAGACCGGCACAGAAAGCTGCTGGGTGGCAGGGGAGGACTTGCTACATCAAGACTGCTCCTTCCCAAATTGCTCCTGCCAGTCCCACCGCGGGCTGCTCTGCTCAATGCACAAAGCTTTGCTCCAACTGCCCAGGTTTCCATCTCTGTTTTTTTCAGTCTTCCCAGTAACCTCCATCCAGCCATGTACAGTCTGTAGGAGTGCCTACACCCATCCAGGTGACCACCAGTGCTGCCACTACATCCCCTCCCCATCAGGTATGGGTGGACTCGGGGCACAAACATCACTGTTCATAGCAGGGATGATCCGGGCTGCTGGGCTCCAAACTGAGAAGCAGCCAAAGGTCCATCCACGCCACTGCTGGCTCAGATGGACCAGTTATCCATTAAGACCAGTAACACTGTTAGGACTTTTTGCCCTTAATTCAGCCCTGGAGGATGGGGACCAGAGGCCTCATCCTGCATTTACACACTCACTGCCATGGGCTCAGATGTTTTCAGTGCCTGGTGAAACCTGAGAACATCGCAGAGTGGGTCGTGGCTCACAGTAACATGTGCAAACCTGTGCCCGAGCTTTGAGAATTGAGGGTGGTAACAGAATATTTGCAAACTTATGCTATCGGTTTAAGAGCTGCCAGTAACAACAGCTTCCTGACACGTGCTTCCCCGTGCCCGGCAAGGCACAGGAAAAAGGAAACACAAATTTTGAATCTATGAATAAATGTGATGTCCAACAGTGAACCGAAAGATAAAGGCAACTTAAGACCATTTTCAAAACTCCTACTTTTGTAGTAAGCAGGATCTCAGGGAAGGGAAGAGGAGGGGTGCCACGCTGCATCCCAAATGTGCACGGAGGCCACCGCCTCTGCTCAGAGCTCCATCCACCTGCACAGCACCCACCTCCTCAGCTCCCTGAGCACATTTCACCCCCTACACCACACCTACACTTCCAAGAAGATACAATCTTCCAGCTGGCCAACATCAAAGAGTTTGGCATACGGATTGAATCCATAACCAACCTTACTCTCATGACTGCCATGAATGGAGACATCTTGGACCAGAATGGAAGCTGTTAGGCCCAACTGAGGCTGTGGACACAACATCAGCCCCACCACTAATGCTGTCCTGGACAGAGATGAAGGCTCGGGCTCCTCACTCTATTCCAGCAACGCTCTCCAAGTGCCGTGAACGCAGCAAGCGAAAGCAACGGGAGCTGCACATTCCAGCACGCTTGAATGAAACATGCCTCTCTGGCTGTTCTAGCATTTCTTAGAAGAAAAGAGCCCTTCTCAGAAAGGAAAGCATCATTATTGTGTTTACGCAGTGCAGGTAGACAACCTGGTTCAGGGTGTGACTTAGCAAGATGCCAGAAGTCCTGGCCTTGCTCCAGACCTGCCTGTCTTCATGCACCAAGTGCGAAACTCACTCTGGCTCCTGCGTCCTCCGTTTCTCACTCAGCTTCACGCAGAATTAAGCCCTTGAAAAAACACTCTGAAAAGCAGCTGGACCACCCTTGTGGCAGAGCACCTATGTGAGGAAGGCTGAGCAGGTTCAGGCCATGGTCCATGTAAGCCACTACTGGGTCCCCAGCAGTGGCTGGGTTAGGAAAAGCAAATAAATCAGGAAAAGCCTAAGTGGGACGTCTCCAGAATAATCTCCCATCCTGCGGCGAGCTGCGGCTCAGGGGTTTCACAGGTAAGAGGTGTTGCCTTTGGGCTTGGCCGCTGTTGGCAAAAATTTTGTTCATTAATTTATCCAGCTGCTGCTTTTTTAGTATTTTATAAATATAAAACCTAATGCCGAACTCTCAAAACAAGACAGAAGAAGCTTGAAGCATTCTCATAAAAACCATTTCAAATGCCTTGCTCGTTGAAGTGTCAACACATCACACGCATAAAAGAAACAGAGAAGGAGCTACTGAAAGGCGACTTGGAGCGAGCCGAGCCGACAAAACCCACTTCTTGGTGCACGACTTGACAAATCCCGCTCAACACACGAGCCCCTCACCCCCGGTTGGGAGCATAATTAGAAGCATTAACTAATTTTTAAGCAGCAGCACAGCGAGAAGGCCCCGTTCATGGGCGTGGGGTGAACAGCCACGCCAGCGAGCGTGGCCGCGTACCAGCGGTTGCTGCTCCGCCGGAGTGCAGGGACTGCTGGCAGCGATGCGGCGGGGACGACGTGCAGACCACACCGGTGAAATTCATGCTCGGCACCAGAAAAAGGCTGCACCACACCTCGGCTTTGCACGCTTTTCCCCCCCCCAAGCCACACACTGCACTGCCAGATCGCTGCACGGGGGATTTTGGGGTTTGGGTTTGAGGTTTTTTTGCAGCGTGAGAGGGGCACAGATTTTTAGTAAGAAAACAAAAACTTTGTGGCACACTTGACTGTTACCAAACATTTCTGACGTGTGAGAAGGTGGGCTAAGCAACATTTCTGAACCAAATGTTCAGATTTGAGAGACTATTACAAGCTGGCTGGCAGCCCTTCGCGCGAGCCAAGGCCCTGAGCAATCCCAGCCCTGTACACATGCTGTTACGTACCTGCAACTTACAGTAGGCTCCGAAAAAAAAAAATAAAAAAAAATCAGCATTTCTTTTTTTTTATTTTTAAATGAACTACACAAACCTGAAGACATTAAACCTTCCGTGTCTTTTTTTCCCCTATTATTTTTAAGGGCCAAAGCGATAGCACTTCACCGAGCAAAACATTTTGTTGACTGGCTCATGGTCTTGATTATCTGAGAGAAGAACTGAAAAGGCCAACAGGATACCAGGTTTTAAACCATTATCCAGCCTTTGGACACTTCAGAAACAGTGCCAAATAATTTAACACTTGACATTTACTATTTTAAAGCTGCTAGCAGTACAATTTGCAAAATCTATTTTAAAATCTATTTCTACTAGAAATATTTTCATGATTTAATAAAATTAAAATGAAAACTGGACTTAAGTTTAAATACTGTTTTCACATCACCACCACCCAAATGTTACTGTCCTGTAGTTGTGGAGGAGAACAAGAAAATGAAAAGCAAAAGCCATCTCAGCCTACTTTCACCTCTAAAAGATGCAAAAGAGTTTTATAGGATGGATGTGTTGCTTCCTTTGGTTTTAGGAACCTTTGTCGCTGCCAGAAATGTAAGGAAGGACTTATCCAGTTCCCTTTAGTGTTGCCTTTTTCCCAAATAAATGTGGATCCCCGTTTTTTTTTAGAGGTTCAGAGATGCCCAGCCACCACAGCCCCGCTCCCCGCAGCCCCTGGGAAGGGACCACGAGCACACGGACACCCCAGCGCTGCCCCGGGGCTCCGTGGGGAGGGCTGGGACCCCCCCGGGGAGTTCGGGGACGTGGGGTGTTGAAAGGCAGCAGCAGGACCGCTGCCGCAGGGACAATGCCAGCGAAGCCGGCCAGCTCCTCCAACCCCGCACGGTTAAGCATTTCACAATACGGGTGAGTTTTATGAAACTTTTTCTCTCCACAAATTAAACTCAGTTGTTTTCTGTTGCAAAACATGTTTCTGTACCTTAAGGGAAGCCCGTGCTACAGACAGTGGAAAAAGCTACGAAGGCAAAGCACATGTGATTCGTCATCTGTTCACCACCCATAAACCTGACCGGTACCCAGAAGCCAACAAGCCAGGTAACCTATTGCACCCAGGAGCACCCTCGAGAACCCACAGAGGACATCCTATATATAAATACAATTTTTTACCCAGCTCCATGGACGTTTGCCATCTAATGCCCAAACAAAAACCTCCTCTGGCAAGAAGCATCCAAACGCACGCTTGCCGGCACACTAGCTTGCCAGCTAGAACATGATGTTACCATCAGATAAACGCGTTTTCCAAACCCAGAACTGTCTCCAGCGGTTCCTGAGCAAAAACAGATCTACAGTCGGTGGTAACGTCTTGCGGGGAACACAGATTTATTGCTCCTTGTAGATCTCAAAGTCTTATCTCAAGCAAGAGAGAGCTGAAGGACCCTCCTGCACGTACCCAGCATCAGCAAAACCTGCAGCCACGACTTGGAGCAGACAGTAAAATCGCAATCGCTGTGTCCGATGCAAGGGATGACAAATAATCAATTCTTCATGGAGTAGGAGGGGAATCATTTATTTCACAGTTGCTTTGTACCTAAAGAGAAGCCTTGGCACTGAATCTTAACTACACCTCGAATGCTCCTACAAGACTGCGAAGGCACTTTGGGGGATCATACAGGTTAGTATACATAAAGAACAGAAATGGGGAGCTGCTCCCACCGAGCTCCAGTAGCATCTCATGCAGTCCATTACAGACTGCCAGGTTCAGGGAAAATCTTGAATTTTCATCAGAGACAACCAAAAGGTCAGCCTTTCTTATGGGATTTCAGCCATTTGAGTGCCCTTTTGAGCTACAATCTTGAAATTAGGAATAATTCATTCATTACAGACTGCTGATTACGGGGTGGGGGAAGGAACAGAAATCTGACATTTCTTTCCAGTTCACCAAAAGGTCAGTCTACTGATTTACAAAATTTATATTAATTTTAACTCTGAGGCTGTCACATTGGGCATGAGGCATCCAATTTGGAGAAATTAAGGTCACTTAAGGTCTCCAGTTGCATTTATCATTTTGAATGCAAAAAGTTCTCAAAGGTAAAGGCAATGCCGAGGGAGTCAACGGCCAAAGTCACCCAACTTGGGGACAGCTGCCAATTTTAATACACCAAACGCATTTCTGCTTAGGAGAACCCAAGCTTCAAGTCTCTTCTTGCCGCACGTTGCCAGACGTCAACTGCCATTGCTCCAGGAAACAGACAAACTAAAGTTTGAGGTTGAACCGTCTCCCATGACAGACCCAAGAGTCCTCAAGTCATACTGCCACACGTCTGGGCTCACACCGGCACTGGACACTAATGCTACCAGCTCTTCTCAACACCATCAGCCAGCTCAAGTTCTGGAGAACCTCCATTTACAGCTTAAAAACACTGAGAGATGATGACGAGGAGGAGGAGGCAGCATGGAAATCATCTTCCTGAGCAGCTGGAGCAGAGGAAGGCATGTTTCAGAGTTGACTCAAAGGCCGCTGGGAGGAGGGTGGGAGGTGTCTCCCACACAGAAAACATTGCAAAGCCGCCAAAAACGAACCAGCCCTCAAAGACACTGTTGGAGCTCAAACAGTCATTGTGACGGCCCAAACGCATGGCTCGGCCACCTCGCCTTGCCATATGGGAGCGAGAAGAAAAGCAAAGTTCTAGCAATCCTTCCCAAAAAATATCACACCCAATAACCAACTTGCTGAGATTTATGAGTCCTGTTATTTGTAAATAAGTCATTTGTGGAGATCTACACCACTACAAAGCCCACCTCGTGCAACCACGGGACCCCTAAGAAAAGCTTGAAGCTCCTCCCGTCCCTCCCAAGGAAAGTCTGCTTGGGCAGCTCTTCATCAAAGGGTAAGGAACAGCGTCCTCACGTTTACAAAGAGCAGCAGCAAAGACGGAGCAATCCTGACACCCGTTTCCCTGCCGTAGTCACCAGCCCAGACCACCTCGGAGCCATCCTGGCCAGGGGATGACTCCCAAGATAGGAATAAAGCTTCAGCCAAGGCCAAACCCTCAGCTGCTCTAAACCAGACCCACTCACACCAGCCAGCACTGCCTCCCTCAATTCTTTTTTTTAATGGAAGCATTGCTTTTTGGTTGCTTGTTTTGTCGGGGTTTTTAATTTTTTATAAAGATATGCTTATAAAAAATTGAGTGGAGGTCTGTTCAGGCTTACCAGGCAGAAGGCTGCTCGGGCTGCCGCAGTCTGTCCTTGCAAACAGGACCTACGCGCGCTTGGTGCTCTGCTGCTTTACACCGACTTTTTATACAGCACGCCTGACATTATTTTGTTGTTCAAGCAGGAAAAATTAAGGAAACCATCTTGACATTGTGGTAATTTTATGCTCCAGCTATAACCTCTGCCCATCAAACCTTTGTCCAGTCTACCCGTATTTATGCTCCAAGTAGATTTACATTTTCTAACTTCTTAAATACAGGAAGTTGGATTTTACTACTTTCCCTTTAGAAAAACAGTTCAATGTTGAGCTCTGTATTAAAAATTGGCCTTGGTACAACTAGATTTTAAAATAAATTGCTACTTTTTAAACTATTGGAAAATACTAGTTCTTCTTTGTATTTCATTTCTTCGGGGGGAAAAAAAAATACAAATCCAATCCACAATCAGATATTTGCCTTTTTTTCCTCCTTTTTAATTTAGTAACTTGTGAATTCATGCATTGACCCGGCCGAACAAAGGGCAAAGACTGTTAAATTCCAGAGCCCAGGAGATATTCGGTTACTCATTCAAGGCCTGCAGAGTTTAAAAAAAAAAAAAAAAAAAAGAGACTTAGGGAGGAGGAGCGGCAGATTTGGAAATGATACTTTTAAATTAACAACCGAAAAGGGGAAAGAGGTAAACCGGGAAGAGATTAGCTGCTTGCTGTGCCGTGATGGGAAGATGGAGAGTGGGTTGGAACTCATTAGCCCAATTACATAATATATTGTTTTGGCCAAATTCGAAGGCGATAAAAGCAGCGAGAGAAACGAACATTAGATAACAGCAAAGATGGAAGAGGTGGGGGACAGGAGAAAAAGAAAAAGCTTTTCATGATTTTATTCACGAAGCTTCTTTGCAAGGTTTCCCTTCGGCAGGGAAGCACCCAGCAGAGGTGGGAATTTGGCCAACAACCGAAATATGGCTTGGGGTGCCCACGGCCGGGGGCAGAGGCGACCGCAGCGGCACCGCGGGTCCGTGGGGCTGCGGCGACGCCGGGGAGGGACGGCTGGAGCACCAAGCGAGGGCAAAAAAAACGTAACTTGGAAGTTTCCCTGCCTTCCCTTCCTCCTGTCCCTGAAAATCACATTTCATTGAATTCAAAAGCATTCTGAAATTTTACTAGTTTAGGAAAGATTGAATAAGCATGTAATTAAATTAATTACAGAATCACTGCTCTGCATCCTACTGCAGGAATAGCAGTGAATCAACCAAATGGATTCAAAATCACTTCCTAAATGCTTTCCAGTCAAATAAAACCTCAAGAACAGTTTCAAACCACTTACAGCGCGGTCCAGAAAAATCCAACCTTTCAACCAGTTTCCTTCACCCGTACAGGGACGCGCTCCTAAAGGGCACGACCCGACGTGGAGCGTTTCCCTTCCTAAATAAACAGCAGCTGCTCAGAGCCAGACGCCTCCTTCCCTGCCCGCATCCCCTGCTGCTGTCCAAGCCAGGTCCTACGGACGGCCACCACACATTCCTAATTAATCGCCCCTCTGCGCAAGGAGGAGAGAGGAAAAATCCCTCTAAGCTCACGGCTAAAGGGTGCCTAACGAAGCGTGTGCACAAATTGAGGACGGGTGGGTGGTTCCCATCGGGAAAGGTGCCCCCAGCCCCATGGATGCTGCCAGCATCCCCTTGCCTGCACCAACAAGACCGGAGTTGAGCCTTGGATGTCTCAAATGAGGGTTGTCCAACACGGCAAGCTGTGCTGGTACGGCTGGAGCAAGGTGTCCAGTCTTGGGCAACAGGCCAGAGCATCGTTCCCCTTATCTGGGGGATGTGTAAGACCAAAGGACCCTCTTTCTCCACCACAGGAGAGCAAACAAGTCTGTAGCAGATCAGCTACAAACAGCACAAGCTGCATCCCAGCCCTGGCAAACGCGAGACCACAAGCAGCAACACGACCACGGGCAGCGCGGGGGAGCGGGCACAGGCATCCGCTCTTCCAAGAAAACAGGAATAGCCTCGCGCTGCCTCACCCACGTGGTTGGGGCAAGGCTGCCTTTCTGTTAATGCTTGATGTGGAGGTAGTTTCGCATACCACCACGTCCACCGAGCACAGCCGGGCAGCTGCCGGCAGCTCTGGACGCAGTGGGACCATCGTGGTGCAAACAAGTCCCTTCTGCACAGGGCACGCAGTGGGGCTCACTCGCTGCCTTCAGCACGGCTGCTCCCGCAGATCCATGCCCAGCAGAAGGAGCTGGGGAAGAGGACCGTGGGGTTTCTGGGGGAAGCAGTCTGATGACCTGGTGTGAGCTCTCTCCTTTGGACGCTCAGCCCTGATCGTGCAGCAGAAGCTGGCAGCTCCTGCTGGGCTGTGATAACTCCAGTCCTGCCAGCTCGTCCCTACGAGGCTGCAAGGTGACACGTGCAATGTGTCCCCTTCCAGCAGCGCCTTCCGAAGGTCCTCGAGGCACACTCAGGCAGAGGGGTGACAGTCACCCACCTCTGGCCTGGGGCTGAACCCCAAGCATGGCCACAGCAGTGCACACGACTGCTCTGGGGAAACGAAGTGCGACTGCTCAGGGCAGAAATCATAAATGCTAACGCTCAAAATAACTGAGGTAAGCTCTTGCACTAGCATTGCTGCTTACAGGAAGATGTCCATCCCCAGCCTCAGTGGCTTCAGCTAGCAATGCAGGCAGCAGCCAAAGCCAGCTTTCATCCCCCGCCCTGTGTGAGATGCTGCCTCAAAACCTACACGAGAGGTGCCAAATGTGGGAAGAGTCAAACAGGGAAGACTTGCAGGGCTGCATCCCCCACCAAACAGGTCCTCAGGCAGCAGGTCACCAACAGCACTGCCTCTGGCTTGCTCAAAGAGAAACACTTTATAAAAAAATCCAAGATCTCCAGGATCCACATTGTTTTCAATAAGCTGATGGTCTATTGTCCATAGTAAATTCTACCAACTCCCCAAGAAGGATGGACATCACCTGATGTGATCAACCGTGATCTACATCTTCAAATAGAGCAAAACCAACAGGTTATTGGAGAGCAACCAGCTTTGAAGGCTGCAACTAGAGCTTGTTGATCCGAAGAGGGATGAGCAAAACAAAACATATCAACAGGAGGTTTCTCTAGTCTCCTGGGACGGCAGGTCAGGTATCAGCAAGATCTGGTCATCACCAGCCTAGAAGTCACCAAGAGCTCAATGACATGACAGGCTCCAACACACCGCACAGATCTTCCCTTAGCCCAAACACAGTTGCAGTGAGCAGCAGGACCTCCAGCAGCACCCAGGACACGTACACAGTTCTTCCTCTTCTGGCTGGTGGCAACACAGGACACCCAGCAGGTACCGAGCATCTCATGTGCCACTGGACATCAAGACCACACTCACAAAACAGACTTCAACCCCCTTTTACAACATTAAAAGGTATGAAATGCTTCCTTCCCACACAGGCATAGCCATCTTCAGGGTCTGAAAGCCAAACCTCTCCCTGGCTTAACTAAACCTGCCTCCCAACCACCCCATGAATTGATGGCCTGGGTCTCTTTGGGGTTTATGCTCCCCCAGCTCGCTCATCGTCTGCCTCCTCACCCCCATATACAATTAACCACATTTGCCCATGGAAATAACTAGCAAAGATCTTCACAACGCAGATGAGAAGGTTTCAGAGTGAATTGGATAAATCCAGTGGTAAGAACTTTGCCAAGACCTGATGGGACTGAACAAAACCTATGGGGAAAGCAAACATGAAATGTCTGAAGCATCCCCTGTGCTGACCACAGGGGGAACGGGAGGTGCAAACCCCACCCAAGGACCTTCTCACAGCTCTGCTAGTGGAGATGTGGGGGACTGAAGACCACCAGGGGGGAGAACAGGAAGAAACCAATAAAATCAAGCAAACCACTCAAATCAGAGTAGAATTACCAAAAAAAGCAACAGATCTGCGCTTTGTGTTAGGAAAGGGTCAAACCTGATCTCAATTGGCCCTTTTTGTCTTAGATGTGCAGGGAAAACATCAGCTCAGAGCTTGGTAGTGGTCAAAGAGGAAAACAGAAGGTATGGAACTGTTAAAAAAGGCAAAATAAACAGAAAAAACAATTGTGCCATGTACACATCCCTACCACACCTGCATTTTGAACACAGCCTGCAGGTTTGGCCACCCTGTCCCAAAAAAAGACTACCTCTGGGGAAGGCAGAGAGCAAGACAATCAGTAGTAAAATGAACGAAAACCTTTCAGCCGAGAGGAGGCAACGGGGGAAAAGCAGATGGGACTCCTCCAACGGGTGAGAGATGCTTAAACACGTCAGCGTGAGCAGGGGATGGCACGGGGAGGGATGGGACACGCTCCAGTCTGGACACCACCAGGATGGCAAAAACCCGAAGCCCGGCGTGCACGGCGATGCCCACAGCAGCCTCCTGCCGCGGCAGTGAAGAGCAGAGCCCACGGCAGCACCAGCCGGCGGTGCCGGCGCAGACCCCGAAGCGCAGCCGTTCCTCCCCCGTGCAGCAGGCAGACGTTTCACTTGGAGAGGGGTGCGGTATTTTGTACCGCTTGGTCCCATTATGGCCTGCTGGGGAACGTCCTTTGAGTTAGAGGGAAAGGAAGCAGGGGATGAATTATGCGTTGTTTGACCTCAGGAACGGAAATCCATCGAGTTTCACTACTTCATCACTCCAGCGCTGCCAGCCACGGTGCCAAGATTTCTGCTGGGGCGGGTGCAGAGGCAGGGGAGGACACGGCGGTGGCATCTCCGGCAGAAGCTTTAAGTGTTTGTTACTTGGGAAACGGGGCAGAGAAGTACAAAAGATGTTTTCTTAACGTTCAAGCAGGTTATTTAACTCTTTAAAAATACAATTTTTTACATAGTAGCACCTTCAACCAATATCTTTTTTCACGTTTTTCTGTTTAGGTGAAAAGAATCCCAGTAACAGGGTGAAATCTTAATGTAAATTCAAGCAGCACAATGAGTCTCGATAAACCATCAGACACAATACTCAAGGTACCATACACTTACGGTAGCCATGTGTAGCTCTGGCCAACAGCATTTTATGGGAAAAAAATCCCTAAAATATAAAAGTGGTGTCTGATTTCAAAATTCAGGAGGCAAAAGGCCCTTTACGTCCATCCCATCCAGGATCAGCAGTCCCCGTCCTCATGGCAGAGCCGGAATTATGGGGAAAGCGTAAGGCAGGTACTGACACTGCAAGCCAGGCTCAGTAAAACACCGTAATAAATTCTCATCCTAACAGAAAAACCCAGCTGGTTCGTTCACGTCCACCCCTGCGGTATCACCAGCAAACAGAGCAGAGTTTGCTCAGAAATGAGTTTGGCCCCTGGTGAAATTAGGTGCTGCCCTCCATTGACACTTTCCTGATAAAGAGGTTTTGCATAAAGAACTGTGTTTCAGGAAAACGACTGGATTTCCCCAGTTCCGGGATTTTTCCCCTTTTTCCTGAGGTACGATGCCAACCGAAAGCACGCTCCAGCACACCAGCCTCCTCCAAAGTCAGGAAAAGAAGGTTGCTTTCATCTCATTTCATGTTACCAGCCTTTTACACACCCTGGCAAGCTACAGCTTGGGAAGTCACTGCAGATTTTGGAAGATAAAAAGAAAAATACATCAGCATCAGTGCTGGAGCTGCCCGGAGCACACCTTGCTTCTCAGTTGCTTAGGAGAAGACAGCTCAGACCACAGGACGTGAAGGTCCCCCTCGTCCCACGGGCTTTGAATCAGTAGGTGACAGCCCAGGAGCAACCACCCTGCGGGAAGAGCACCCGGTGCCAGAGGACAGGGGTGCTGGGCTCCTGCCCACGGGGACAGGCTGCCCAGCACGAGCCACTGCTCTGCGTGAACCGAACTGGCTGGTGCGTCTGAAGGAACCTGCTCAAGAACCGCTTCTGCAAATGAGCGCAATTGCTCAAAGCAACGTCTGAAGGCTGCAGCAGGGCTGCAAGATTTCTGGAGAAATAAGGAAACAGCGACAAAACCCATGTCTTCTCGGAGTCTTCTACGATTGCCCTGGGGCTGCAAAGGAGCTCAGGGCAAGACCTGGCACATCAATGACTGCAGGGAGCAGGAAGATACCGAGACACAAATATTTTTACATAGCACATGCTAAAGCAAAATTCCCCATTCGACTTCATCTTAAGAGTAAGATCCACCAGCTTCTTGGAAAACAAGGACTCCAGCAGCTGCTCCACGGTTAGAGTCTGCAACGTGGCAGCTTATCAAGCTCTGAGGTGAAGCCTGCAGGCATAAAATGCAGTTAATGTGGTAAAAATCCAGCAGAGGCGAAGCAGCAGCTGGAAGGGTGACTGTGTGGCTTGGAGGTGGTTTTGTCCCAGAACTCTGTGGCGTGACGGGAACTCGCACAGGGTCTGGTCCAAGTCCGGTAGAGGTGGGGTACGGCGGGGTGGCAGCACGACCCAGGAGACGTGGCGTTGCTCCAGGGCTCCTAAACCCAGGTCCTGCTCCTGCCCCTGGCTCTGGCACTCCCTGAGAACAGTTTATTCTTCAGCCATTTGTAACCAGACTAGAAACCGTGTGACCCTACGGTGCTCAGCCCCTGAGACCTGACCTCAGCCAGCAATGCCGAGGAGCTCATCTAACAAGCCAAAGAGCCACTGCTGTCGAGTCATGGCAGAAAACGGCATCAGACACCTGAGGATGTGACCACAGAGGGATGATGACTCCAGATCTGGTGCCGAGCCTGAACCATGCCATGCCTTAAAGCACATGGCAGGAACGGAGCTGAGCCATCTGCTCTACACCGTGGCCATGGCAGACTGGGACAAGCTGCAGGCAGAGCAGCCGTCCCCAAACAGCGGCAGGCACTGGCAGTAGCACACCTAGAGACAGTGACTCCAAGGACAGCAGAGCCTGCCTGAGAAGTGGGTAATTAAGAGGCAAGATGTTGGCTTTTGCTGAACGATGCGGTGGTGACATCCCCACCGTGGTCACAGCACCCCCATGAGCTGCATTACAGCACGTTCAACCACGTCCAGGTGAGCTGCTGAGCACGCTGGAGAGAAAAGCTGCTGGAGGAAACTTCTCCCTTCACGTTCGCACCAGTGCTGAGCTTCAATCCTCTCTTTATTTTTAATGCCACAATCCTCAGCCCCTGACACCACACCAGAGGTGAGTGCTTGAGTGGCTGAAGTGGTTTACTGGTAGAGTGTGGGGCCTTCCTCCTCCCACCCATCCTCCTCCTCTCCCTGTGCCTGCCCCCCCACTCACTGCTCCCCTCCACAAGCCAATTGACTCACCAACCTGGCAGAAAGCCCTGCCTTTCCCTCCCCTCTATAGCTTTTTTTCCTAATGTGCTTTTCCTGGGTTAGGGAGATAAATCAGCTCACAGAAGGCTCCAGCAAACACTAGCCCACGAGATAAGCAGCAGAAGAGCATGGACAGAAGGCAGAGGACCAGCACCTCCGTCTTTTGGCAACAGCACACTCTTGGCCGGGCTCCCTACCCCGTCTCGCAGGCTCCACTTGCCACCCACTCCTCCCTTCCACGGGATGAGCAGCAGTGTCATTAACATCCAACGAACCAGGGCTACGGGAGTTCACACCTCCTGGAGTTATTCGGTAATGCTGCTGGCAAATTTAAGGAGACTATAATGCGCTGGTCTGCCTTCGGATTGCACTTGGAAAATACTCCTCATAAAAAGTGCATAGCTATTTTTAAAGGAAATCCTGGATGCTTCTGAACATGAACACAGCAGGCAGCTGCAAAGGTACGTCAAGCCAACGAGTCAATGGGTTGGATCTGGTCGTCTGACACCACATCGTTACGCCATTCAAGCAGCGGCGGCCAAGCAGGGAACGAGGCTGGAGCATCGGCCAAAGCCACGGTCCTGCTGATGGATGCCAAAAGACACAAGAGTGTAGCCAGGAGCATGGCAGGAGGATCTCCAGAGGACACATCAGCTGTTTGCAGGAGGTCAGAAACCACTAACGCAACACAGCGCGGTGCTGATGGTGTTACAATGCAGCGCACGTCATGCCGAGCAATGCACAAAATTGTGAGTAGTTAAGACTTGCACTTGCTTTCGTAAAGAGTTGATGCAAACAGGTCAATTAGCGAAAGCTCACTGGAGTGAGAATTTTACTGAAAATTACATTATCCAGGCTTTAAAGGCTCCCAACAACCCTTCCGTGGAACAACTGGTGAAGAAGAAAAGACTGATCTTGAGAAATGGAAAGAAGAGAGTTTCTTTATTTTTAGGAACAACATTTCACTACAAACCCAGTTACAGGGATAGATCAAAACCAGCAAGACCTCAAACTAAATGTCTTTGAAGGACAGGAGCCTTGGAAAATCTCCCATAAACAGAAGAGAGAACAATTCATGGCTGGCACCTTAGGTGACACCTCAGTCTCATCCACCTTGACTAGTCCCACAGGGAGAAGATCTACACAACCACCTCTCCTCTGCCACGACCTGAGCTCCAGGGATGCATCTGGGTCTCCCAGAGCAAGGTCTCCTGAGAGCGACGAGTCCCAACACGGCCTCCTGCATCCCAATGTGATGTTGCTGCAGCCACCACCACCACCTGTGCCAAAGGCACCCCCTCAGAGATTCCTTTCACTCGCCTCCTTCCTTCCCCGCACATTTGCGTTTGGGCTGATGGGAAGGACGTTCCCCATTGAAGCAGAAGTGGGCAGAAGTATCAGCAGGACAGAGAGATTTCATTTCTATATTCTTTTTGAACATCAAGCAAATCACTGAGTTCCATCAACAAGGCTGACCCCAAAAATATTAATTATATCACCACATTTTAGCAACATTGCACATCTGTCTCAGCCTTACTTTTCTCTCCCACCTCCTCAAAGAGCATTCTCCATTCTCCCACCCATGCCCGCCCTGAAATCCCTCAGACCACGGCAACACAGTGCTCTTCCTAACAGAGTCCTTGAGCATCCCTGTTCTTCAACCCTTCGGAAAACACAGACTGTAATCTCCTGTTTCTTCCTTCGCTTCATATCACTGGCGCAACTTCCAATGCTGAAACACCACTCAGACTCTATAGTACGTCTCAGCCCATCTTGTATTGTCACAGGCAGCAACTGCAGACATTTAAAAGAAAGATCCTGCAAGTTCACAGAAATCCGCTCTCCATCTGAACACGCTGGTGGGATCTTACCCCAAAGAGCAAGGAGCTGTAGCTCTGGGGCTGATGTGGGCCTTAATAAAACAACCTCAGAGTTGAGCCTTTGTGTGGTTTGAGAAAGGTGCTTATGGCAAATCTGCAACAAGGACATTGATGTTCTTCCTGCACTGACCCTGTAAACGTGCCCTGTCCAAGCTGAAGCTCAAGCCAGCAGCCCAGCCTGCACCTGACAGTGCCACGTGGACAGGTTTGGGCTACTGCAAGAGACAGGGTCTTCAGATCTCAATGAACCACACACACTTCCTAAAGCCCCTCTTACTGCCCAGGGATAAAACCTCCCAGCCTCAGTTCACCTTGTTAAAACCAGCCTCAATTTCCTCTGCTGCTCCCATACCAGGAGAAGCATCCTAGTACACAAGTGAGATCCTTCCCCATCTGGCTGATGGTGGACAGAAGGTGGCCCTTCACAGGACATTTCTGGCTCCATAATCGCACAGCAAATATCAAGGATGAACTTGCCAGGAAGCTACAGAACCAGAGAAAGAAGCTCTTACACAGTCTAGGCAACAGACTTAGTCTCATTTTCAAGTTTCCTCCCTCAATTATCTTCCATGAAGAGGAACAAAGGCAGGTCATACAATCTGAAACTTCCTCTAGGGTTTGTTCACATTCTTCTTTTTCCATGTAATGAACCAGAAGAGGTGATACGGAAGAAGAGTCTCCTGCACTGCTGCATATCCAAGCCAAGCTACACAAAATCCCTGCCACTTCTTGCCCACAGCTTAACTTCTGCACTTCTAGAACCAAGTCACATCTTCTGGTTTGCTCCTGCTCCGACCTAAGTCCTGGCATCAAGCAAAAACCCTCACCTCCTGGTCACTCCTCCTGCTCTCAGGAAATCATTTCAAGACCAGCAGCATCAGTTTGACAGCGGCAGCACTCAACTTTGGGGTGGACACAGCAAACTGGCTCGCTAACCCTGGGATCACTGCAGGGCAAACAAAGAATTTGAGACCAGGTTTGCCAAAATTTCAAGTTTTCACTACTCACCGGACACATTTCTGATTTTCCTACAGTGCAGCCTAAGTCTAACAAGCTACATAAGACACAGGGACTTGAGGTTAGGTACTTCCACGTCCTCTCACATCTGAGCACTAACCACAAGGTCTTCTCATCCTCCATCCAAGCAAGTTACCGATATTGAGTTTGCACCACATAAACACACTCAGAGGAGCTGGAACGAGAGCAGGTCCTCTGCTGCAGGCAGGCTCACAGGCAATATGTTCACTTTCCTCTCCAAACCGGGCTGCGATTTGAAAACAGCGGCGGTGCCAGCTCCAGCACAAGCGAGGCTTAGTGCGGTAACCACATCTCATTATCAAACCATTCCCTCCACCAGGATCTCTCACTTCCATCTCTTCTTTGTCTGGGCTGACAGCTCCAGGACTCCTAGCCCTCCCTGTCTTTTCCAGTACAACACACAACTTCCTTTACCACCAATTACATTTGCTGATTTACAAAAGCTTTTCCTTCAAGATCTACATTATTTTTGCACGTGTATCTCCCACGTATTGGTTTTTAACTTTAATTTAACTTTTCTCCCCTTGAACCGAACTACCATTTTCCTCTGACCATAATTTGGTCGAATGAAACAGAATGTTGAAGGATACCAGATTTGAGGAGAAGAGGAAAGCAGAGTGCGATGACAGACGTGGCACTCTCCTGTCCTGCTTTATTTTCCGTTCAGCCCCAAAGACACCCTGGTCTCATTAGCACTTAATGCAGGTGAAAATAAAGGGGTTTAATATTAAAAGTGTGGGCATATGGAAAACGTACACTGGACCTGTTGGAACTTGTCCACTATCAGTGCTAAGCTCTCACTCTATACGAGGAGCTCTTTCACTTCCAAGACTATAACTTCTCATCTGGGCTAATAACGTTCAATATGAAACCTCTCAAATCCCACTTGAGAACTGAAGTATTCGATATTTAGGACGTTTCTCCACTCCATTAGAAACGTAACAGCTTAAAGAATATCATCCTGCTACCATCACGCAACGGGCTGACTTCTTATCTGCTGGTAACGTCTGAGCCCCAAGGTGTGAACCCAGGGTACTCTGGCTCTCCCACCCCACCAGCTCATTTATGCTGAAGAAGGATCTTGCTATTTCACCGCCTGCAAATTAAGAAAGGACGGTCCAAGGGAAGAGCGACCAAGAGGCCCAAGGGCCTCTCCGGGACGAGGATATGTAGCGTGGGCTGTGCAGAGAACAGCATCAGCGCTGCGCACAGCTGGACACCTCATTCAAGCAGACGGAGTTGGCAACCCCAAGCTAAACACAGGCAGGCAAGGCCGCGAGGCCGAAACGCTCTGCGTAAATGTTGTAATGTTTTTAAGGGACAAGCCATAATCTACGAACAATAGATCTGGTCACATTCCCAACCAGGCAAATTCCACCCTCCAGTCAAGATGTGACACCAGCCACCCAGCACTCGCCGACACGGAAACTCAGCTATTGGCAAGGCACTGCCCATGCAACCACAGCACCCCAGGAATAGAAAGAACTGAAGAGCCACACGCTGCAGCCGCTTGAAACATGAAATTCAGATTATGGCGGTGGCTGGGTGAAAAGCAGGAATTTAAACCCTGGACTCCAGAAATGTCTGTGACCAGCCAGCGATGGGGCATGGACCCAACAGGAGGTGTGTCTACCTCCCTGCCGCAGGCTGTGACAACTTATCTAGCGTGCTTACACATGGAATCCATCCTCACAAACACAAAAAAAACCCAGAACAAAGCAAGATCTGGCATTGCTAATCCTACTCTCCGTATCAGGGAAGCCGGCAAAGAGGAGCCCTGAGACCCGCCCGCCCCTGCATCAGCCACCAGAAGAATCACCAACTTTCCCAGCATGTTAAAGTCAACCCATTTTTCTAAATGAAACATTAACCACAGTGTGATATCAAGATAGAAGACGGCTTTTAATTACATATACAAAGGAGTTCGTAACACTCCAGCTCTACTGCAAGGGCAGCTTGCTGAGAAAAGCAACTTTGATCAAAGCTTCCAGGCCCCTTCTGTCGACCATAAAAAAGACAATCTAGTGAGCTTACCGAGTAACTGCATAAATTGTCCCCAGGTTTTTATGCACAAGACTTCAGAACTTCTAGCCAGAATGCATTTCATTCGTGGCGTTACTTTTTTTTTTTGCCCCCCTCGTTTACGCGCCTGTTGAATTTAGGGAAGATTTTGGAGGTGAAGCATACAACACACACATAAAAATGGTCATTTTTACTAGGAATGTCCACTTCCAGTGGACAAGCTTTGTGTTTCCGTGCAAAATATTTATATATGCACACTCACACAATATATACATATATACACACACACCCATATGTATATATATGCACCTGATAGTCGTGAAGGTTGCAAGAAAAAGCTAATCCTTCAGGATTGTCCGTGGCATGGGATCACCTCTACGCTTAGCAGGTGAGTGCAGCAAAAAAGCATTTTTGTTGTGCAACGAGAAGACTTCAAGCTTCTTGGCAAGCTGCACGTACCTCTTCGTTTAAAAATAATATCCACACAAAATGAACGTGCCCAAGTGTTTTGCAACTCCCTGTGCTGATCGTGGAGTTCCCAGCACGTGACAGAAACCGGGTCCTGGACGCAGGTACGCCTGGCACCTACCAGAGGCATAAAACACCTACTAGAGGCATTAAATAGCTCTTTTACAAATAGGCCGTTCCCGTATCTCCTGCCTCCAATTGCTACCATCATCTTCAGCGGACAGGTTTCCTCTGCCAGCTTCTGTCTGCTCTGAATATATCTAAAGAACCCTCTAAAGTCAAAATATTCTTAGCAATTAGATCTTCTCTATTTCTTTTTGCTTTCCTAATTATCCTTTTAACTGCCTTCTGCTTATTTTAATAGATCTTCCTATCCTCCTCCTTACCAGACTGTTTATACTTCTTAAAAGCCTACTGCTTACTGCTTCTAATACTGTTTACATCTTCACTTAGCCACCTCAGCTCCGTTGCTGCTTTTTGCCTGATTTCAGAGTTAACCAGGGGAAATTTCCTCTCTGATCTCTACAGCACTTTGTAAACACCTCCCAGTTTTTTCCACAGTACGTTTCTCTCCTATCTGGGAGAGGGAACGAAGTCTCCACCAGACCACAAGGAAAAAAATCCATATTCTTATTTATATGTTGCTGTAGGCACACTTCTCTCCACCGCTTTGCCTATCGCTTTTGCATTAGGAATATTAAGCAGATTATTAATGACTGCGTCCCATGTGTTCCCTAACTACCTTATTCATTATCATTTCCTGCCTGAAAAAGTAAACAAATAGCCTTTTGTGCTCAATGTTACAGGAGATTACCTATGAATTTCATTAGTTATATCTCTACTGGGGGGGGGAAACAGTTGCGAGTACTTTGGTTTCATGCAAGAGCTTACGCCAGGGTGCGTGCGCGCACGTGCAACGGCCCGACGCTGGCAGAGGAGGTTTGGGAGCATCCCTCAGGGGTTGGAAGTGAGTAACTGGCTCAGGGTCCATTCGGCAGGAACGAGAGAGTCTGTTAAAGGGAGGCTCACTCAGTGTTTTCTCTGCTCCTTATAATCCTTCCCCAACCATCTGCTACTGGACACTGAGAAACAGGAATACCAAGAGAGAGAGACAGCAAGTGAGATCTTTCGTTGAAACCCCAGAACAGCCATTCTTTGCAACATAACAGCAATTCTCCCCTGTCTAACTGCTAAGCTCTGCCAGAAAACTCTGAAACACATATTCCATAGATGCAGAGAATAAGCAACAGCATCGAGATACGCAGCGTCCACAGTTTCCCTTGGTAGTTTGTTCTAACAGCTAATCTCCCCTGCTGTTCAAAATTTCCACTTCCTACTCTTAAAAAATATTTTTGCATCTTCATTTTGTCATCTGAATGTTTGGATTCATCTTCCAGGTATTGTTTCTTGCTACGCAGCTTGCTAAAACGAAGGGCTCTGGTACCTGCTTTTTTTTCCCTTTTTTCAAACCCATGGAGAACTGGCTCCGTGAAGATAAAAATCACCACGTGAGATTTATTTTTTTTCAGAATCATATTGCCAGGGAGAGTTTCCCAAAATATGGTGCACATCCCCAAATGTTTAGGAACAAATACCAATGGGTTTTTCCTTTGACTCCCTCTAATTGCTTCACTCCCCTCACATGGTCTGCGTCTTCTCCAACTTTTCAACATGTCTTAAAAAAATGAGAGAACTGAAAATAGGGATATTGTATTAAAGCATAAGCAACAGGAGAAGACAGAACGGCTGTTTTCGTATAGCTCTCTCGCTCTGCACACTCGTGGTTTGCACTACCCCATTCCCACAGACTCGGCGTTGCTGCTCATGCTGCGGCAGTTGTCCCTTTCCCACCCCACAGCCTGGCTTGGCAGCTCTGCTCCTTCTCTGGTCTCCCCATCCCAAAAGCCCTCCCTCCAGATGCACAAATCCTACGATTCACTGTATCAAATAAAGCTCATCCAATGAAGACTTATCGATAATCAAAATCCCTTTGAACAGCTACGCTCCCTCCTTACTCCATTTTCACCAACCCTTCGGGCACCTGCAAGCATGACCATCAGCCCCCGCACTGTGGGCTGGACCCCACGGACGCCATGCGGTCACTCGAGACCCCGTTCACAACCTGTTTCACACCAGCTTGATGTACTGGAGGGTGTTTGGGTGCGTAACACGTTGCTTGGCTAATGACACATCCTCCATCACCTTGGCTAAAGAACAAATTCAACTCGATATCCTCATCACCCCTACGCTCTATGCACTCCTTTGTCAGCCCTCATCCCCAGACTGATCTCGGGCTAAGACGGTACAACAGCAGCTTCGACATTTTTTTCTGGAGTATTCTCACTATATCTAGGTCGCACAAGGGGAGAAAAAAGATGGAAACCCAAGGGCCAGACCCCGCAGGAGTCCCCAGGGAACACCATCCACACGTGCCGGCTGGAAAATGCTCCCACCTCTCCACCGGTGCTCAACACCCGCTCTGGTTAATGCTGGACCTGGAAGCTCTTCTGCACATGGGCTGTGAGCGTATCATACTTCTTCCTTACAAGTAGGGAACAGCAATATTTATTAAACATGTCTAGTTTTTCTGCTTTATTATGCATTTTACCTCTCCTCAGTCATGATAAGTCTACACAAACCATTATTAGAATTTCTTTTGTTCCTAATACAAATACTTTCTTACTGTTCCTTGCACTGACAGTCACAGATTTTTTCCCTTGTGTTTTTAACTTCCTCTATCAATTTTCTGCACTTGATAACTTCTAACTCAAGGATAACTGTCATCTCTTCCTTTTATTATTCCCCCCTCCCCCCCCTTTTTTTTTTTTTTAATTCTCACCAGCGCCCGGCTCACACATGAGCTCAGCCTGCGGCAGGGCGGCCAGCGGGAGACGATGCAGGAGAGGGGAGCGCAGGGTCCTGCACGACGCAAGCTGCATCCTAGTTTTAGAGCAAGTTTAAACCCAGACTGTGGTTCTCATTTCACGGCAGCAGCCATGCTTTGCTAAACAGCCCCTGAGAATGGCACAGGGGACAAGAGATCCTGAAGAAGTAAAACTCGGGATGCACATGGTGCCTTTTTGTGGGATCCCACGATGACCCATCTGTGTGTCCAGGCAGGTTGCAAGGTGGGATCTGAACACCAAAGGGGACAGAGCCCCTAGAAAAAAGCCAGATGCCATCAAAACCAAAGTGAAAACAGATGCCAGCATATAAAGGCCTATTTAAACTAAAGCCTGATAAAAATCAAACAAGGGTAGGAGAACATCCAGTTTATGTGAAGCATTTTCGATTGATGAGGTCATAAATGTACTGTGGCCCTGAAAAACTTTATAAAAATTCAGGTAGGAAACAGAAGACTCAAGGCATTACAGTCCATATCCAAATTATGCAGGAATGATGGAGTTGTGGTGACAGAGAAGCAAAGTGGAGCCCAATAAATAAAACGTGATTATTGTGCCAATAGGTAGCCGGGAACCTTTATGGACTGGAAGCCCATCCGAGAAAGGCGGAGAACAGCTACAGCATCGGTGAGCAGAGCAGGATGCTCCAAACGTCAAGGAACACCAGAGAGGCTGCACATCTCTGCCAACGCAGAAAATACAATTTTGGTAACACGGCAATAATTCGGTTAATCCCGCAGAGACTTGCAAATGTGAAACCAGGTTCAGCGAAGCAATGATGATCCAGGTCCCACCTAGTACCTCGCCCCGCATGCCGGGGAACGCAGCAGTCCGTGAGTCCTGCTCTGCTGTTCATGGAGAATCACCCTTGGCACAAGCAGGAGAAGCCAGGGATGGAGGTCTGGGCTCTGCAGAGCCCCTCAACCCCCGCTGCTCCCGTACCTCTGGGGCTGGTCACCTAGACGTGGTCCAGAGATAACCACCAAAACCTGCGGCAGAGCCCACCAAGCAGCCACAGCCCAACGTCTTCAGAACACAAAAGCCACTCACAGGCAAGTCCATTAGGCTAACACTTAACCAAAGCAAAGGATACTTGAATAGGAAAAGGTGTTAAAAGAGTGTTAATGGAGCAGCTAAAAGGGCTTACAGGTGAGGTGGAGAACTTGGGGACGATGGTTATCACCCACCAAAGGAGGCTTGTTAAACAAATAAGCATAGTTTAACAGCAGAGTGAAAAAGGCTATTAGAAACAAAAGGACACTCTCACAAAGAAATCAAAACTACAAGAATGAAAACTCAAGGCAGCTAGGCTTAAGGCAGTAAAAAGCCAACCCAGAAAAAGATTTTGAGAAACAGGTTGCTGAAGGAATAAAACCTAATTTAAAAAAAAAAAAAAAAAAAAAATCAAACACACAAGCACCAGAACTCTGCCAGATTCTGGTATAAATCAAGCACTGAAGAAAGAGGATAAAAAAAATCAACTTCTTTGCACCAGTGCTCATGAATTCCCCTTCTGGACTCTTCCTTCATCGGGAATGAGCTGAATATCTGCCTCAAACTGCAGGGTCACCAGAAAAAGACATAGACCTGCCTAGCAAAATTAACAGCAAAAAAAATCTACAGTGCTGAACAATATCCCTGCAAAGTCTGAAAGGCATTAAGCTATTAAAATTACCTAGTTCCCACAAAAACACTGTCATTGACCTCAGTACCAAAGAACCAGAAAGTAACGAACCTGATCCCACCATTATAGAAGAGCTACAGAAGAGATCCAAGGAACTACGAACTGCAGAACTTCCTTTTTGTAGCAGAAAAATTAGTATAAACAGTAATTAAAAAAAAAATAAATAAAAATCAGTGTTTGCACAGATAAAAAAAAAGAAACACCTGGAATTATATAGCTTCTGTAGATAGTCGTAACGCATTAAGCTATTAGGACTGTTGGCAAGGGTCAATGTGCAAGTAGAAAAGGGCGAGTGAGTGGTGTAGCAGACCTGGATTTCCAAAAAGCCTTAGACAAGTTTCCTCTACGAAGGCTCTTATGGCAAGTACCCTCACAATACTTGCATATGCACAGGATACAGTAAGAAGTAATCTCATTGATTAACAACTGATTAAAAGATGGAAAATAAAGGGCAGAAATAGTTCGTTATCACAGTGGGGTCCCGCAGACATCTGCTCCATGCACCGAGTGAGATTTGGAGAAAGTAATACACCGGGGGAAAACCGACGACATACACAAAAATCAAGGTATCTAAATTAAACATTAGCATTCACAAAAGCGATCGAGGAGACACTGAGGGCACTTCTCCAGCAGCGCGAGCCTGCGTTCAATGGTAGCCAGCAAGGCAACAACTAATTATGAGTAAAGAAATAGAAAATGTGTCGATGCATAAAGCTGCGTCCGTAGCACCGTGCACAGTTCTGGTGTGCCCACCTCGAAAGCGATTGCAGAAAGAAGAAGGGGAAGAAAGGAAGCAAAGGAGAGCGACCCAGTGAGAAAAACTCCTGCGGTGCACAGGGTGTGCAGGAACAGCCCCAGGACAGGCGGGGAGAAGGGCACGCAGGACGGCTGGTCGCTGCTTCCCAATGCACAAAACTAAACCCCAAAAATAAACCCCACAAACAAGGGAAAGCAAATATTTTTCATGCTCCTATTTGCCTAAATAAATTCCAGATGCTGCAATTATCCAAATCATTGCCTCGGCGGTCGGTAACGCCGGGCTACTGAAAATCCACATAACAATATACTGAAAATCCATATTACGTCCTGGGGACGAGATATGAGGAGCCTCCAAAGGGCAGGCACAGCACTGTGAAGCTGAGCTGAGAAAGAAACAGCTGGATGCTATACCTGCCAGAGTGGAAAATAAAGCTATTATTAGTAAATCATCTGGCCCGTACCTGGAGTTACACCAGACACTGGTATAAGACAGTTCCTGCCCCATAGAGCTTGCTGGCAAGGCAAGAAAAAGGCTCACAAAAAAACCCAGAAACGAGTTCGCAGTACTGGTTTTGTCTTCTAGCTTACATATTTGGTCGCCACTCAACATCTGGTGATGGAGGAATGGGAAGCAAAGCTGCTGACAGCTTCAGCACCTCATATAAAAAGGCAACCCTTGTAAGGGAGAGGTCTCCCATCTAGGGAGGGCAGGAGAAACCAAGAAGCTCAACCTGAGCGAGCACAGGAGCAGAGAGCTCGTGCAAAAGGACAGATTTGGAGCCGTGGCTTAGAGCAAAATTTAGAAATATAGAGACAGGGAAACACAGCAATGCAGCAAGTCGAAGGAAAATACTGGAGGATGGATTCATAAAGGTGTCCAAGAGGGGAAAAATTGTTATGATCCAACATCTCACCTTCCTCATGCAGAATTATTAATAGTTCTCGCAGAGAAATCAGAAATGGAGCCAGCGTGTTTGCTGGGTCTCTGGCTTCGCTGGGGGAACGCTCTTCAAGTCAGCTTTGGGGCACATTTGAAACCCCTGAACCATCTCCAGAAAGAAAGAACAGTCCCAAATTCTTCGAGTTTACAGATCGCTGCAATGTCTACTCGGAAAAATCTAACAAAAATAATTGGGCAAAAAGCTTAAAAGTTATTATGTTCCCCTCAAAAAAAAAAAAAAAAGTTTCTGCAGTTTGCTTTTGAAAAATTTCCTACTGCTTTTTTGGGTTTGTGGGATCATTAAAATAGCTGAGCTGGGAACGTCATTTACGTTGTTGGTTTTGCTAAGAAAGAGTACCTTCTGGGATGGAACAGTGGGGATGTTTATGGGGGGAAAAAGGCTTTTTGTTAATAAAATGGACTAAACCATTGATATGCAAAAAAGACCAAATGGTTATTTATATAACAAACTATTATAATGTGATCAAACTTTACATTTCAAAAAAAAACCCCCAACACTTTGGCAGAAAAGAGACTAAAATGTATTATTCCTGGTGCCAGAATATTTCTAAATGAAAGCATGTATTAATGGAATATATTCCTTGCATTTACTGCATAAAGGCTCTCTTGCCATAGAGAGTTAAGGTAGAGGGACAGTAGGTTTTGGAAACAACGTTGGCCTAACACTTGAAAATTACATAAATCCAGAGGAGACAGACAAATTTTTTTGCTATTTTTGGGTGGGAGGAAGGAAGAAGCTTGAAAAATGTAAATATTCTAATGCCATTTTTCCTCCAGAATGATATTTTGCTCATGATAATAGTCTCTTAACAGAATGAAATCCTTCTGTCCTGCAGAGTCCAAGGGGTAGGCTGAATTACAGGAATTAGGTACCATTTTACTGACTTCAGTCAAAAGCTACTTGTGGGGAAATTTAACCACAAGCCTTAATCCCTACAGGACCGGTCCCTAAATGAATTCCTAAGCAGAACAAAAATTAAAGCATTGAAGATTTAAAAAAAAAACCAAAACAAAAAAAAAACCAACCAACCAAAAAACCCAAACCCAAACCACACATCCTATGAGGAAAAGTGGAGATACAAATGGAAAATTCCTTCCTGGCTCCATGGATGCTAATTACGTACCTTATGCTAGGAGCTGAATATCATAAATGTCTACATATATATTTAATTAGGTTAATTTGTAAAACGTAGACATATGTCTGCTTAAAGTAGACAGGAACATTTCATTTTATACATTTTAAGTATCACATAATGAACTACAATCACAAACAGTGTTTATGCTGGAGTAGGAAGGCCAAAGAGCTCTCCGTAGAAGAGGAAAGCACAAACATTTGCAAGTCAGACAAACAAACACGCACGACGTGTGACTGCTATCTCCTCCGCATTATCAGAAACCAAAAGCAAACCGAACATTCTCAGCAAATCTATTTCTTAGCACCTAAACCCAGCTAAGACTAAGGCGTAAAAAAAAAAAAAAAATTAAATACATGTAAGGTTTTGGGAAAAGGGTCCCTTATTTTTCTTGATTTTGGGGTATTTTTCTCATTCAAGAATGGCACCACTATTTCCACTGAGGATGCTCCAGTGGACTCACACCTACATCCCTCCAACATCCACGAGGCGCTTCCAGGAGCAGGAATCGCATCGCTGCTCTCAGACCACATGTGATACAACTCGGACCCTGCAAATTTGCTCCGGATGTATTTTGCCTCCACCTAATGCAATTTATTTGGATACATTTGCATTTTTTATTTCTCGCCCAGCGTCCTCCCCGGCTTGCGGCGGCTCCAAGGCTGTCTTCTCTCTGACAGTGTCCTAACAAACCTGATTAAGGAGAAACGCTTATTCTAACTGCTGTTATCGCCAACCAGCCAAATTTATAGGCCTCTAAAATACAGACAGATAAGAAGGTAAAAATATCCCTTCTCAAAATTAATATGTAGTATGCCTCGGTGGCATTAACATACCCAGATAGCCAAAGCCACGTGCCCCAAAGCAGTCTACACATGACCGAGTCAAAACACACCCGCGGACAGTCTTCCCGGTGTTCAGTTATTAATTCCTTCACTGGCGAAGTTCATCTCCAGCCCTGCCAGCCCGCACCGATCCCACCAGCTCGAGCCCACCGCCAAGCACCCATCCCGGCAGCCCCAGGGTGGTCTCCCGGTGATGATGCACTGTCGTCCCACTTGAGCATCTCGAGAGCCCGACATGGGCTCCTGCCGACGGCATCACCTGATGGCAAAGAGAAATGCCGCTGATTCCCAGATTTATTTTCAGATCCCCTTTGCTACCAGCCCGATCCAAATCCAGCTGCGCCTCACTACGGGGGTTTCAAAAACGCATAAAGAAGTTCAAAAAGGTATTTTGTTTCCCGAAAATAATTATCCTGTGTCCTTACAACTCTCCCCTCCCACCCTCAAAACTACAAATATCAGAAATGCCGGTAAAAGCTCAGGATTTGCAGCCCAGACTAACAAGCATCAGACCTCAAGTGACAGATTTACACCCAGAGAGCAGTAGCTGTTCTTGGGTTTCAAGCTACGAACCTACCCGGGCCGTTTGCACGCTGGGACGCTCTGAGCTGCTGCCAAACTGCATCTGCAGACTTAACACGAGAAATCGTACAAATCTGCTGAAACAGGGTTTCAGTCTCCCCTCACGTAGCCAAGTAACTAAAATAGTCATAAATAGAAAAAAAAAACCTTCACTAAAATAGGGACAACTCGATTTCAAGTGCGCACCCCAAAGGCTCCGCAGCACCCCGAGCCCCAGCTGAGGACCACGACCACATTCTGCTCCCAACGGGGTCAACCCCACGTTGCTTCACGTTTTCCTCCAGGTTCCCCTCCCGGCTCTCCCACACCGGCAGAGCTGTTGGCTTTGGTTGTAGAGTTTTGAAAACTGAGGTTTAATACTTCTAAAAATAGGTCTAAAGCAATTAAATGCTCGTACTAAAATTGTTCTCAACATACTGGAAGCAGAACCTAAATGACGGGCCTTCAACGCAAGCACACCCAACTTCTGAAAACTCACTTCTGCTGCTATTTTCGGGCAGGAAAGGATACCTACACCCACACAGAGTGAAAAATTAACTTTCAAAAAATTACTTGCTGCCTGAGTGTATCTAGTAAAACGAAATCACAACAAGTATTAAGACCTGAAGACCCTGGAAGCGCGGCAGTGCCGTCAGGGCACCAGCACCAGGATGTGACCACATCTGGCCCGTCGCAGCTGTTGAGCGAGAGCCCGGCTCAGCTCGCTGCCGATGGGCAGGTCTGACAAACACTCCTGTTCCCACCTCTATCAGTCGCCGAGATAGCTTCTGTGGCAACACCCCTACTTCTAAGACAGCGCAGAGCACGCCGGTGGCTCGCCGAGGTCCGACCCCAGCACTGCCGAGCCCCTGGCCGGCACGGACCCGACAGTCCACGCAGCATCCCAGGCTCAACGGGGATCTGCGCTCTCCACCAGGGAGTCGAGCCTCTCAGACACATCCACATGCATAGATATGTACACACATGTATTGATCCCGCATATATATATATATATTGCTGGCTCCGGCAGCCCCCAGCCTCTGCTCCACGTGCCGACATTGGCGTTTCCCTCTGTCAGCCCATCATGAGCAGAGCCAAAATCTCCAGTCGTCGTGTTTCCACTTCCAGCATTATTCTTCACGTTACGCCAGTCCCATATAGATGCGAAATGATCAGGAGTACTCTAAGTTACAAGCAAGGAAGGCCTTGCCTATATAATTAAATCTTTGCAGGTACAGGACACCAGCTAAAGCTTCCTAAGCGCACACCGAGGAGTGCCTTGGCAATACAGGTTAGAGAAGTAAAGACAGAGGAGAAAGACGCCCAAGATGAGCTACCCTAGCAGAGGAACTGGTACAGTGACAATGGTCCCACCACTGAAAAGCATCATGCACGGCCGGTCCAGGCCCTCTGCACGGGGACAGCCGTGGGGGTGCACACAGCCCCCCACCCACTTGCCCTCCCAGGTGTCCCAGAGCTCTGCAGTTTCACCCCAAACAGGCTGCGTGGCCTCCAGCTTCTCCAGAGCAGCACAACTCCACCAACCACAAGCCTCATCACCCAGTAGGAGCCCGAAACTCGTCCCCAACCTCATCCAAGAGTCACCCGGGCCCATCCACCCCCATGGAGGCACAAGCACGCGGATTCAGCTGGTTCGACCCCCCCGGGGGGGACACAACACGCCCTGTGTCCCCTCCACTGCCTCCGCTCCCTGAGCCGCCTAACGCAGCATCCCAGCAGAGCAAAGGCTTCCGGCGCGCTGGCACGAGCCCTCGCAGACCGGTCAATGAACCTGAGCTACCTGCCAATCCATTGCCAAAAAAACCCAAAGGTGTCGAGCACAAAACCTCTCCCGTAGGGGTACAGAGGTGGCTTAGGTAGGGGTACAGGCTCTAATCTGCTAATACCAGTTCTACACAACGCGCACCCTCAATGCTGCAGCCTTCCCCCAGATATATCCCTCCAAATAAGAAACTTCTTTGCAGTTGTGCTTTCAAAGAGTACAGAGGAGGATTTTCTCAACTTAACCTCCTTTTTTCTGCCACATCTTACACTGCTCACTTTGGGAGCAACAAACAGATACTCAAATAAGTAAAACCCAAATAACACAGAAATGCCATAATGCTGCTTGCCCAGCATCTCCACGTGCAATTACACACTCAATAGTGTTGGCGTACAAAACCCACATTACAGGCGGTCCCCTATATCCATCATTTTGGTATTCGACCAGCAAATGCATATTTCAGAGGTGACCAAAGCAATTTCTGCATGGGAACGGCCAACACTCCTGAGCCAAGCCGAAAGGAAGACCAACGCTCATGCCCAGCATCACCCACCAACCACCACAGTCCCACCAACAGCAATGAGAGCGCTCAATGGGAGACAGCCAGTAAGGCCCAGGACTGTGGGAGGATGCATTCAAGGTCTAAAAACCCAATGTCAACCAAGGGAGAGCAACCCTGCATTTACAAACACCCTGGCCTAGGAGGAGGGCACGGCAGCTTTGGTAGCTCCAGCACACATGTCTTGGGCAGGGACCTGCTCCGCGGCTAGGACATGTCCTCCAGCCCTTCCCTTCTTCCGAAGAAGACACAAGCGTGTAGCAATGCCTCCTACGTCCCATGACTCACCTGAACAGGCAGCAGCTACGGGTGCATCTCAGCTTCCCCAAGTCCAGACAGGGACAGGAGGCACCAAACTCGGCTCCATCCAGAGCCAACCGTGCCGCTGCAGCCACAGGCTTTGCAGAGAACCTGCTGTGGCTGAAGCCACCCATCAACTCAATCCACTGCTTATTATTTATGATTATTACACTTGGCATCCTCTTGATTGTATCCCCAAGTGAAAAGCTCTCTCTATATATATGTTATATATTACAATATAGATCTACTACAACTTCACCCCAGTCCCACCGTCACCAGAGCTAACCAAGCTAATGGGAGCCACATGCCGTGCCTCTCCCACGCGGGGCACCCAGTCAACCCCTTCACCGGACACCACGTGCTGCCGACTTCCCGAGTCCCTCTTCCCACTCCCAGCGCCACGGCTTAAAATTTCAGCTCTCAACAAGGCAGAGCCGCGGTGACAAGTTGCACCCGAGCCATGTGCCACTGATGAAAGACACATTGCAAATGGTTATTTTTCATATACTATCCACGGTAAACAGCATCATTCATTTCTATTCCCTCGTTCCAGACAAATCAATGATTGTTAATGCAAAGTCAACACGTCCAGATGTAGTTTGCATACTAGTTAACCACTAAATTGGCATCACATAGTACAAAATAATCAAGAGACATTCAAGAAACCAAACAAAAGCAAAAAGGAGGCAGATGACTAGCAATTAATCCATAAAAGACCTTTAAAAATTAGCAACTTCTTCCCCAGAAAACGCAGTATGGCCAAACTGAACCCATAAATGAGAAATTCTAAATATACGTAACACTAGATGCTCAGAAATTTAGAAATTACAAGAAATAAGTATCTCATAGTGCCATTTACTCATGTTCCTTACCAAAAAGCAACCGCAGCTTCCAGCCGTGCTCGTAGTCCCTGTCCAGATGCCTCCTCCCCTCTTTTGGTCCCCACTGGGCACATTATGTACAAACAGGGCCCGATCCTGCAAGCGGCACCTCTGACAAAAGTCGCGTTTACGTGCAGCTCCCCACAACTGTGGGACTAACCCTGTCCGTCTTACAGCCCCCAGCACGATTAAAAGGATTGGAGCAACCCGCAGCGCCCTGCGCGACACGAGCAGCTCAAGGTGGGGTCCAGCAAACCCTTCTGCACGTGCAACGCGCTTGACACGTGCACGGAGTCCCACAGAAGCTACCTGGGATGGGCGACCACACGGATCCCTACGCGGATAACATCTGCACCGTGCCGCTTCCGAAATTCGAGCGGCGCCTGAGATGCTGAAGCTGAGAACGCCGGTGGCTCAACCCGCAATGCCAGGGACCCTGAAAGGTGCGAGTCCCACCGCCACCCACCCACCGGCGGGGAGCCGTGCCGTGGGGAGCCGTGCCGCCGGGACCAGGGACCGAGCCCCACCACGCCACGGCAGGAAGGTCTAAATCCTTCGACAGGCGCAGCATCCAAAGAAACAGGCACAAATCCTGAATCCGTGCACGAACCTTACGGCAGGCTTCAAACCCCTCCTCCCCCCCCAAAAAAAAAAAAAAAAAAAAAAATTAATTTAATTTTTAGAGCGCTAATTTCACTACCGCACTTGCATAATTGCAAACTTGACTGTGCACCACCAGGGCCACGTGACTGCACCCGTGAACTATTCACGGCGTTGCATTATGGCAGTGATATATATTTAAATTATTCTGGAGTTATGTGAATAGCGTCATAAGGTTTTATATGGCGCTTGTGCAAATATTATCTACTACTTCAATAATAATATGTCTATTTTCACCCAGGGATGAAAATATGTCTATTTTCATCCTCACTGAGGCTGAGGGACTTGAAATTTTTCTTTTTTTTAAAAAATACATTTCAGTTATGTCACAAAAAATCTGTTGGTATCGCTCTGCTGGGCTCCCTTCCTCCCCCTCCCCCTCCCAGGCTGCCAAACAGCAATTTTTAAAATGATAAATATTGATCAACTTTCCGGGGGGAGGGGAGAGAGGGGAAAAATGAAAAGAAAAAAATTAAAAATAAATCCCCCCCCCGAAAGCAGACTGCGATGAAAAATTATGAAAAATTTTTCCAGCAGGAGGAGGTTTTTCCTGGAAGGACACCGGCACACAGAAAGGTTAGATTCAGAAACCCATTATAACCTCAAGCGTAGCTTTTCATCACCGGCAGAACGTATAATGGAAGCCGTTGTTTAAAAGAAACTGATATACACAGAGTTAAAGATTGTAAAGGTTGCGGTACGCACACCTACGGTATGACAGCATCCCCACAAGTTGCAGCCGAGTACTATGGCATTGCATTTCCATCTCTGCAGAGGAGATGTGCAACACGCAATTCAAATACCGACAGAAAATTCACTTATTCCCACAACAGCTGAAAACAGGTTAAAACAGATATAAACTAGGGCCTTCCAAGTTTCAATTCCTCTATTTTAGGACAGCACGATAAACTTTAGAGACAGAACCGTAAAACGTTGTCGATGTGACCCAAAATGGAATATATGTCATTATTTGTAATTAAAATGCAGCACCCATCAGTGCGTGCCCCCCACCCCAAAGCACAACCACGGCATTGCGCCCCGCGTCTCGGGGTGAGGCTGTGGGGCTGGGCAGAGAAATTAAGCATCAAAAGATCTCCGTCTGGAAAAAATGTATTAAACTTAAAAAAAAGAAAAAAAAATTAAAAAAAAAATTACAGCTAAACAGTTTCTTTGGGTATAATCACAGAGTAAGTGAAAGTTACGGGGAATTCTCGGAGTATAAGAATATGGAAAAGGCACCACGTTAAAGCTTCCTGGATGAAACCATGGATAAAATATTCTCCGGGATTGTTTAATCCACTTTAGAGCATTGTGTGTAATTTTTACCCCGAAGTGCCACCCCGCGCTAACTGCGCCACTGCTGGTCTGTCACCCGGGGACTCGCTTCATTATTTGCTAAAAAAGAGATTCAGGAAGAGGGTGGGTCCTTTTCGGGGGGTGGGGGATAAATTCAAAAATAAAAATATGAAGTTGACATTTCAGAGTATTTTCTCCTCCACCCAAGAGTTATCCTGCTCTGCAAATTTCTTCCATCATCCCCCCCCCGCAAGCAATCAGAAATGAAACAAATAAAGGAGAAAAACAGCCCCAGAACCCTGAATTCACCAGCTACCTCTGCCTAATTTCAAGCAAATATCAAGTTACAGTGAAATAAAAATCAAAACAGGGGGGAAAAAAAAAAGAAAGAAAAAAAATTAAAAAAAAAAAAAACTTTTCAGGGGTTTGAGATTCAGATTTAAAAATTCATTCCAGATTGAAATTTAATTTTTTTTCAAGCGCCTGCAATCAGCATTTGCGGGTGGATACCCGGCAGCTCCAGAAACTCACTTCTGAGTTCGAAATTTAAAAATGCCTTTTTCAAATAAAAAAAAATAAAAAAATAAAAAAAAAAAACCTGCTGCAGCTGTGGAGCCAGCCATCTTGCTATTTTGTCCCCATTTTAGAGAGGAGACTGTGTCAAGGTTGGTAAAACTCAATGTTGACCTAATCTTTCCCTTCCTCTCCCTCCCCCACTTTTGGGTGGAAAGGCCATGTATTTCTCCTATATTGCTTTTTTCTTGAAACAATGCCTGTTTCAGTGCTCTTTTGTTATTTATTTTTAAAAAGATCAATACCAAGACCCCAGTATTCAAGGGCAACCCTACAATAATAAACCAGTGTGTGCACAGTCCAGAACTTGCAGGCACCCCGTAACAGCAAAATAATAGGAATATAACACAGCATTAAAAAAAAAAAAAAAAAAAAAAAAAAAAGGA
>VXBL01001977.1:29738-103127 GCA_013400195.1 Aramus guarauna | reverse complement strand
CCATCCTCCTGCTGCGCCGCCGAGCCTCTGCTCGTAAATTAACAAATTGCAAATACAACATTAAATAATGGCAAATGCATACTAACAAACAAACAAATAAATATTTCCAGTGCTTTATTAATAGAATTTTGACAGCTTCATTAGGTTGGTGAAATTTCAAGATACTTAATGAAATAATGCTTCATCCCTTGGCTTGTGATATAAATTCTAATGAAATGCGCAATTCCAATTCATCACCAACAAACTGTGATGCTCTGCTCAGAAGGCACTATCATACTGCCAAGGTTTTTATTTCCCTGACATTATGATCTTAACAATTTTATTTTAACAGTTAGAATGGTAGCGCCTAATAAGTTAAACAGCAGAATAAAAGATCCCTCTAGAAGGAAAAAAGTATATGTTTAGGTGGAAGAGACTTCAGAACAGATTATGGGTTGTTTTATATTCTAAATATGACACATTAATATCTACTCATTTAATACTATAATTTTTTTAAAGTTCCTTTCACTGAAAGATGATCTTTATTTCTCTGAAAATTGCCTAGTGGAATCCCCACTTGTGCAAATGATAAGTGACTGCCGCACACCAAGAGCTAAATGCTCCAGAGCTCAATGGAGCTGCCCTTAAATGAACAAAGTAAATGGAAAAAAATTAAGTAGAATTAATATTATTAAAGATAATAATATAAATTATTAGTAGTATTCTATTAAGGTCAGATTAATCCCACTACAATTCAATTGGAATAATACATGCAATTTATGCAATCACAAATGTTTTAACATTTAAATTACCTTTTTGGCATTCTGGAAACCTGTATTTTACATTCCAGAGCAAGGCAAACACTTTCCCGTGCCAAGACCAGACACCACCCCCCTTCCCTCCTCCCTCCGGATCCGCTCCGCTCCCGGCGGAGGCTGCTCCCCAGGCGGGGTTGGGGGGACACACGGGGACCCCCGAAGCGCGGGTCAGGCAGGGAGCGGTGCCGGCAGCACCCGCGCAGCCCGGAGCAGCTCTCTGCCCCCTCTAGGGGCTGAACTACGAATCGAGGTCTGAAATCCAGCTGCAGCCTCTGATCCCGAGCTGGTCCTTGGGATGCTGAGATTTGCACCCCGGGGCTGAGGCTCCGGGGTACCCGAGGGCTGTCCTGCCTCTGCAGCACCTCGAATGGTTAGTTCAGGAATCATAGCGGGTATTTATGAGCCCACAGAGGATGGTGTTTGCAGGGATCACGCTGGTTCACCGCCGGGAAGGTTCAGTCTCAGCATCTCTGCCCCCCGTGTTTGTACTGGGGACCCCTGCCAGGGGTATTTAAAAGGCGTGTAGATGTAGTGCTTAGGGACATGGTTTAGTGGTGGACTTGGCAGTGTTAGGTTTACGGATGGACTTGATGATCCTGAAGGTCTTTTGCAACCTAAATGATTCTATGATTCTGTGATTCTATGAAAAACACTCCAAAAACACGAGCATCAGATTGGTTTGCTCAAGTGGGGACCAGTGCGTCTCCCTATTTGCTAAAAAGTCAGGCCTATGTTGCATCACATAGCTGATGTCTTTGGGGAGGCACCAAAAGCTCAAGGGTCCCAAAGCTGCTGGGTTGAAAACCTCCCTCCACGCAGGGAGGTCCATCAGGCACAGGAGACCCATCCCCACAGCTCCGAGGTGCGCGGCATTGCCACCAGCTGCCCCTGCGGCAAGTGGAACTGAAACCTGCTCTGAAATGCTTTGGATTCATTTGGGTTATCCAGAGAGCTGAACAGCTTGGCAAAAATCAGCAACTTTAAATTTTACTAAAAACAACTCATTCCTGAAGCAGTTGTCTTTCCTCCTTTTCTACTTGCTGGAGAGACTGGATGCTCTTTGAGACAGGGACCATCTTATTTGATGTCTGTGCAAAGGCTGGCAAGGAAGCCCTGTCCCAAGGGGGATCTCCTGATACTGTAGAAATGCAAATGACAAATAGTAGTAAAATTTTAAATCAAATGGAGTTTTGTGGCTGTCTATGAGCACAGGATCCACCTTCACTCATTTGCAGCAGGACAATTGCACATTCTCTGTAGTGGGACGGTGACACAGTTGCAGGCTTATGGATTGAATCCAGTTCCAACCGTTTTGCAAGCTCCCTTTGTGCCATGGGGCTGTTGTCTTATGCTGGGTCTGTGTAGGAACACCACCGAAAACACCTGTAAGGGCCCTGTACCCCATCATTGTCCCACCCTCTACCCATAGTACCGGGGTGTTGGAGCTGGTGCAGCTCAGGGATGAGGCCAGCGTCCATGGCTGTAGTAGCATGGGGTCAGTACAGGGTGGAAAACCTGCCCACAAGCTCAGGTAGAGACTTGGACATGGACACGGTGCTGGTGGAGACACGGCTGTGGCTTCACTGGGGGTGGGACCCATCCTGTTTGTAGAGAAACCCTCCGTTTCATCTGTGAGTCATAGTGGAGACCTACAGTAATCCTGTTCTCTACATCATTGCTTCTTGCAAGGATAAATATATCAGAGACTGCAAGGGCTTCAGCTACTTTAATAATGGTAGTTATACAAATAATCTTGGGCTTAGATTAAAAATAATCATAATTTTGTCTGTTTTTTACAAAATGTTCTGCAACAGCAGGCCACAAGCCAGCAGCTGTCCCTAGATAAAATCTATACAAAGTAAGAGAGGGCAATTTGCCATGATTTTTAAAGACATGGTTTTTAAATACTGGAAGCACAACGACAGAGGACAAGCTCAGGAAAAACGGAAATCTGTGGCATGGTTCACAACCGTGACCGAAGGGTGGGAAAAGCCATATTTCAGAGAGTCCAGGCAACGTGCAATGTCCCATTCGCAACACTGCCATAAAGCCCTCAAAGGAAAATGTCTTTTGTAGATCCTCTAAATTTAATCTTCCTCCAATGCCCTGAGGAGCTTATGAGCTGCTTGACCAAGATAATGACACTCTGACATTTTTGGATCTTCTCTGTGCCACTGTTATTAATTTTATGATCTAATTTTATCTTTTTTATCATCTTTTTCAAGTAGTCGGTATATACCACAATTAGGTTTCTTTTTCTTGTTGATAATAACAGCTCCTATTATCTATAACTCATCAGCTAGATTTTTCTTTAATGCATTTGGCTTCCCTTATCAATTTTCCACCACTCAGAAATGTTAAATTATCTTGATTACTACTTTTTCCCTCTTTTCCCATTCTTTATATGCCATTTCTTTTTCTAATTGCTGCTTTCATTTTCACCTAGAAAGATCTCAAAATCAAACACCATTCTTTTAAAATTATAGTGGAAATACAACTTTTTAGCCAGGTTGTCAACTCTTAGTGGGAACTTTTCATTTTTCACTCATTTACTTACGTGTTTATTTTTCTTCCCAGTGAGTTTCACTCATCTCTTTATTCAGCTTCACAGACCCAGGGAGAAGCACCAGGTATATATTACTGGTTGGGACTGTCTTTTATCATCCCATAATTAATGTAATCAGGTCATGATCACCGGTCTCTAGGCAACCACCGATTTCTAGTTCAGTGATCAATTCATCTTTATCCATCATAATAAGATCTAAAATAGAATTACCTCACGTTAGGTGCCATCCCTTTTGTGTTAGAAAATTATCATGTATAATTTTTAGAGATGCCACTGATGTTTTATTACTGCCTGCAGGAGGTCTCCAGCATTCACCTCCCACAGTAATGTCCCGAAGGAAAGGGCAAGTTTCCTTTTGATACCCTACAGACAGGTGCACCCGGCATGGGGCATGATGGCACGTACCAGCCTGCAAACAGCCTTTTCCCACAATGTTAGTTATCCCGTTGCACCATGCACGTGTTACTGCTTATCAAAATAGCGCGAATTGCCACTTCCTCGCGTTTATGGCCAGATAAGATATCACAACTACTTCTTGTCTTTATATTCCTTCCTATCTTGCTTCAATATGCTCATGACACCCTGAATTTCTTCTTATGAAGATGATCCTCCAACTCTTCATAAGACCCTCCAATTTATCCATCCCCTCATTGAGCAATGCCAGCCAACCACAAATCTGTGGGCATGAACGGAAGAGCTTCCAAATTGCGTCCCCACCAGAACAATGGAGGGAATCCCACCCAGCCCACCTGTAATGTGTTAAGTTATAAAGATGGTTTAAAATATTTTTTATGAATTAGGGTAATTCAAAATTTTGAGAAGTGTAATGAAAACTGGTGATTTAAAAAAATCAAGCTTATTGAATACAATTGACATTTTGATCATAGCATCACAGCCTGGTTTGGGTTGGAAGGGACTTCAAAGCCCATCTAGTTCCAACCCCCTGCCATGGGCAGGGACACCCTCCACTAGCCCAGGTTGCCCAAAGCCCCATCCAACCTGGCCTTGAACACTTCCAGCTTCTCTGGGCAACCGGTTCCAGTGCCTCACCACTCTAACAGTAAAGAGTTTCTTTCTAACATCTAATCTAAATCTACCCTCTTTCAGTATGAAGCCATTACCCCTCGTCCTATCACTACACGCCCTGCATAAAAAGTCCCTCTCCAGTTTAAACCAACATTGTCATTGTATTTCTGTCCATTATTATTTCCTCTTGGTTGGTTTTAGACTGAAAAAAGACTGTCTTTAGTCTTTGGAGCTGAGACTGCATCTTATATCTGTGTAGATCCTGGGAAATAAGTCCTGTTCCTGTTCGGAAATTTAAATGGCATTGAAAGTGAAATAGCAAATAAATCTGTAATAGTAATACTCAGTGTCACAGGGAGTCCTTTTTTATCAGTGGAACCAGGGCTGGAACAGACCTGGTGTGTCCTGCGGTCTTGAAGGGTAGGGTAAATCTGTGCAAGCTTTCTCTCCAATTTGGACAGGGACACACGCAATCCCAGGGGTTGAGGAGCAGCTGAGCTCACCTGGGACCTCCAGCTTCCAGAAGGTGGGTCCTCCCAAGGACAGTGGAAACCAACATGCAGAGCATCTGTCCTGGTTGTCCAAAGAGTTGGTATCAGCATGTCACTCGCTTCCACCATGACAAATATTGCACCGTGCCTGCACCTGTGGCAGGGGACGTGGGGTCATCCCTTGCACCATGGCTGGTAGACATCATGGTGGGTCGTGTGTCCTGTTCAGGGGCAGATAAGAGGTGGGTCTCTCCTCAAGCCTCGCTCTATCTCGTGTCCCACAGTCAAATGGAAATGCTAAAAATCAGCCTCTTGTGTGGGACTCTGCAAGGAAATTTTTTTCAAGACTGTCAGACTGCCTGAGCGGAGGGACAGAAAGATAGCTGTATGAAAAATAATTAGAATAATTATTTGAAAATCAATACCTGTCTGAAACAGCAATCAGTTAACCTGGAGACATTTCAAAATGGAATCCATACTGACTGGGTAACTGAGGTCCAAATAATGACTTAAAATTTGCCCTGGATAACCTTAAAATGCCTTTCACCCAAGGTCCACCACAGTCAGCAGCCACTCCTGAATCACCAATGGCCCTGGCCAGCTCTGAGAAGAAGAGGGCTCAGGTCTGTCCCAGTTCTGTCATTGCGAGGAGGCATTGGAGACATCCCTACAAAGAAATCAAGAGACACATGGGAAAAGCGCATCTGGCAGTGCGAGGATTTGCCTCCTTGTTCAACAGAAGAAATCCTGGAAGGAAATTTTAGGGCATTTAGATTTGTAGCCCCAAAACAGAGGCAAGCTGGATCATGTCTACTGCAAAATAGAGTTACTTTTAGGGGCTTCTGGAGGCAGATCACCTGAAAACTGCAAAACCAGACTTTAAAATGTTCAGCAAACCCTTTTCTAGAGTCTCTGCTGCATACTCCACTGGACATCACAAGCAGTAAGAAATGGAAGAAGCCCAACAGTTGACCTGAGGCAGAGACTGTGTTGTGACATCCCTTTTGCTGCCGCAAATTCTTAGCCCACTTTCTGCAGTCCCTCAGGTTTTCTTCGTCTGGGTGAAGGGGACGGTCAGGTTCAGGTTCGGCAGTAGACACAACTCACAACATGTTTGTGCTCTGTGTGACCAACCCTCTGCTTCGGGTCCCACCTCATGTAACACACTCCCATCTGTGCCCTCCTTTGAGCTCTGCCTTGTTTCCCTGGCAGGTGAAGCGATCCGTGTTCATACTTTGCGCTAAGTTTTTAAAGTGCTTTAGGATCCAGTGACAGGTGTTGAATATTTAAAGCAGGGAAGGGGGAAAAATGAGCAGGTAGCTGCCAGCTGCCAGCTGCTCTGCCTGCAGCTGATTGCTCTCCCCTCGAGGAGCCCGGATGGTCCCCTCTCCCATTTCACATTAAGCCAGGATTATTTTTTTTTTTAATTTGACTTCTCTGCAAAGAAAACATGGGGACGGACAGAAAGGAATGATGCAAAGAGCATATTTTTTTGGTTTTAATCCAGCAACCTAAATAAAATTAATAGATTTAACCCTTTTTTTTTTTTTTCCGTATTGATAGTCTCTGGCTAGTCCCTTATTGTTTCCTCAGGGCTTGAATTATGGTGCAATAATTCACGCTGAGTTGCATGGTCGGCACTCAGCTTTCAGCCTTGTGCCTGACAATGCTCCAGGCATGAATTATTGTACTATAATTCACACCTTGTCATATCTTATTGCCGGAACATCCCCTAAATGACAAAGCTGGATTCATTAAGTAGAAATTCAGTCAAAACTTGGGAAAAGCAGTTGATGGCAGGAAGGACCATGTACTTAAGATCTTCATCTGTATCATTTCAGTCTAGAAAGGAAGAGCCCCAAACAATTAACATAGGGGAAGAGGTTTATATATCTGTGTTTCAGTGCCTATGTGTATAACTATATTGGGTGGAATTTCTTCAAGTAGAGAGAGATGACTTTTCCAAACTAGATCCCTGTTTGTTGTCCAGATGTATTGACCAGCTAGTCCACAAAAGGCTTTTCAGCTGTCTAGGTTCCCATGCAGACCAACTAGTCTGCTTCATGGGGACATCAGTAGTCATTTGCATGTAAAGGATGCTCACAAGGTGCCCAGAAGTCAGTAAACCCTTTCACAGACACAAGCACACTCAGTCTCCTGTGCACTCTCTTCCGCACACACTCCTCCTCCTCCATCAGGCCTGCCCTAAGTCACTTCTGCCAGAAGACCTTTGATGCGTCTCCCTGTCTCCCAGGGCTCACGCACAGACAAGCCCCACAAGCCATCCAGCACCATATGCCTCAGGATCAGACCGTGCTGAAAGCAAAGGTGCAGCTTTGCCATCGCAGTGTGCTGAGCACCCCTTCCTCCTGCAGCCCAGCTCCGTGCCACTGCCAGGACAGGATGGGGACGGCCGGCTAGTGTCACACACGCACCCGTTGGAGGGCACAAGTACAGCTCATGCCTTCTTGGTGAGCCGTATGTCCTTGGGAAGGCACAAGACCGGTCCAGGGAGTGCATCACTTTATCGCAGTCTGAGCTCATATAAAGGCACCCCTTAAGGAAAAAACCCACCCAGATCTGGGAAGAAATGGCTATTTTGACAAATAGAGGTAGGCGGCTGGAAAATCAGCAGGGACTGGAAGACATCTCGAGGAGGTGAATCTCAGCAAGTCTCACCCTGGGCGGCACATGGTGAGCCAGCCCATGGCAGACGGCACAGACGTCTTTCTGTGCAGAGCGTGCTAAATGCAGTCACTCACAGAAGCAACATCTTGCTGGTGTTTGGGGTAGTCGAGAGGAATCCCTGCCAAACATCTAGGTGCTTAAAACAGCACCAGGCATCTGCTGTGAGTCAGATAATTCACACCCTTCATGCCCGCTGCAGTTTAAAACATTTCAGTCGAAATATTGCTTCCTGCTGAGCCAACTTGTGCAGGAAGCAGCTTGCACTCAGATGGTTTGGGTAGTCCCGACCCCCCTCCCCCCGCTGCTCCTCCCGGTCCTCCTTACTAGGTATGAGCTCACTTTCAAATGGTTGAAGTGGTGAAAAATGCAGCCACTTCCCCAGCAACTTGTTCCTGCCCATCGACCAGCCCTGCTAGTCACAGGGGCAGTGGGAGCACTCCCAAATCCGCTGCAGGCAAAGCGAGTTAACGCGTTTCCTTCTGCCATCAGAGTGGCAGTGGAAGGGACAAACGGGGAGTGACAAGTGGCTGGAGGTGACAGGATCTTCACTGAGGAGCTCAGCTTCTTCTGCAGAAGCAGGGCACGTACTGGTCAAGATGTCTCGTGACAACAACCAGTGCTTGAAATTCAGCACCTGGTCTTCAGAGTGGATTTTGCAACGCTGGGGTAGATGCCCACACTGCAGAGCTCTGGGGCTGTGACCAGCAGGAGCACACTGACTGAGCACTGGGATGCCGCATTCAGCGGGAATGTCAGAGAGCAGGATACACCTTGGACTTAACTACCTTCCTCAGGACTGCAGACAGGCACTTTGGTGGGACAGGGTCCAGACTGTGCTCAGACCCAAATCTCACGTGGTTTCATGTTAAAGCCAGAGGAGCAGTGACAGTGCCCACTGCTGACCTCAAGCTCGAGAGGTAAAACACTGTGTGTAGCACAGGGCAAGACCCACCGGCTTCCCCAGGCTCATTGTCAGGACTTTATGCTGCCCTGAGTTAAAAGAGCAGCTGGAGAAAGTGCAGGACAGCCTGTCCCAGCTGGCATCCTGGCGCAGCGCAGTGGTAGTGAGGCATTTGAAAAACTGCATCACAAATAGCCAATATTGCAAAACTGACAGCCGTTTGGCTGAGTCTACCCGAGGAGGCCACTTTTGACTTGCACATGGTTATCAGCGCAGATGTAAGCGAAATGCCTTATGCAGTGGGGAACGGCTCACCTCAGGATGTCTCAGGTGACACCCTGGACCACAGTGAACCTCCGAGCCAGCTCTCCGTTGACTGTTAATGCAGCAGAAGGCAACCAGCTCAGATGGAGGCACATCTCGGAGAAGTTCGAAATCCCACCAGCTGGCACACGTGCTGTATCCAGCTGGCAGAGGCAGGAGCACAGAGCTCTGAAGAGGTAAAGACAGCCGGGGAAACCCATGTCACCCTGGCAGGTCTGGCAATGTTTGCCCTAGCACATGAATTCAGTTCATTGCTTTCCTGGTGGATGTAAGCACCTCTAAAGCATCGGCTGCAGAAGCATAAGTAGTGTTTACTGACAACTGGAAATAAACATGTATTACCATTCGTTATCCATTAATTAGTTGACTAATAACCAGTTAAGCCAGCTTACTATTTAGTGGTTGAGTCCCCCCTGTCATTCTGGATTATTACAATAACAACAATTACTATGCATGCTCCTGCATAGCACCACCGGTCACAGTGTCATCCAGAACGGAGTATAGTACAGCCTGCAACTATCTTCCCGCTTCTTTCACACCTCGCTGAAAACCTGGCCCTGCCAAGCATGGTGGCAAAATACCATTAACTGCCATGAAACCAAATGGTAGCTTCTATGTCAAGTCCAGAAATCTTCTAGGACAGTAGCTGCCACAGTCTTGGGGCAGACCTTCACCCCACCTTGCACGGAGGGTGAACCCAGCTGTGAGATGGGGTGGAGATGGGCAGCATAGAGCTTTGAGCAGGTGAAACAAACCCAGCCAAACAACCCTAGCTGTGGCACGCAGACAGCTAATTTTTCTGACCACAAGGAGCACTTTAGCCTGTTAAAATCCCCTTCGGGATATTCTATGGGCCTGTCACTGCAAGAAAACAGGCTCTTTCCTCCAAGATTGTTGACGTAGCTTATTACTGAATACTCATCTGTTTGCAGATGTTCTATATTTTCCTGACATGAAGTTTCTTAACATCCCTTTTAAATTGTCTTTATGCTCACAATGTTGATGCATAATCTCTTTTTTCCTTGAGAAGTTACTGTAAGTGCCTCGTGCAATGATGAGATGAAAGCCTTCTTTGTGTTCCTGCCAATCCAGTTTGTATGCCTCTGTTTGTCACCTGCAGATAAAAGCTCAGGGATGTTGTTTAGAGCTAGTCTATGAAGTAGAGACTCAACTGGAGGCAAGGACAGGAGGAAAATATTAGCAAAGCAACCACCTAATTCTTGACAATCCCAGCACCAGCCATTGTGAAGCTTTGCCCAAACAAGAATCCCCACCTAAAGCCTCTTAGGGTGGCTTACGTGAGTACATTACACTTCAAAGAGGGTACACACAAGGCCAGTTCCTGTAGCTCAGCTGATGAGTGGTAACTCATGAAGCTGCAGTAATTTGGCAGGTCTGTGTTTACTTATCTCTCGGCTGGAGCATCGCATTTTGTGAACCATTTTTTTCCAAACAGAGCACATAGCAAAACATTTTGAACTGTGTCAAGCTGACGAAACCCAGCCATATAGACCATTGCGTGGCTTAAAAACAACATCTTTAAATGATGACTCTGTCTGCCTACATATCCTTTCATTAAATATGGGACCAAGCTTCCTTTGTTTATTTTTAGCCAATTAGAAACTGGTTTAAGCTAAAGCAAAAGTCATACCTTTTTGTGACTGACACAAAGATGAGCTAGATAGACACCACCATGTTGGCACAGTAATGTTAGTTTACATCACAAGTCACCCATGTCACGACTGGGGACAGCTGAAGCTTTGTCCCCTTGGTGGTTCCTCTGAATCCATCTCCTCCTCCACACACCACAGCACCCTTTCCATCATCGTCATCTGCCTGCACTTGCTCGCCAGGAAACTCCATCAATGCTCACTTGTAGACCAGGACAGTCCCTCAGTACGTTCTGTAACAGCCTTTCCTGTGGCCACTGATGAGATGGCCAATAAACCTCCAATGAAGATGATGTCCATATGAACAAACCATCTGAAGAGGGAAGACACCAGGTGAAGACTGCTTTTCCAAAAGTCTTACAATCTTATCATGGCCATGCAGACAGGACCTTCACCCTCTCCAGAAGGTAAACCTTTAAACATCACCAGACTCGTTGGACTAGTGGAGACTTAGGCCATGCCCAAACCCAGGTAGTACCACTTGAGGACACTTCTACGTTCAGCTGCTTGCCCACCAGGTTGCAGTTGTTCTGCTTGGTTTAAACGAAGTGCTTATCAGGCGTAAGAGAAGTGAGGGGTTCTGCAGGGCTTCATACAAAACACTGTAAAGTCTTGTGTTGGCCTGATTAGAGTGGGAAAATTTTTTAAGTCTTCCTTCATTTCCCACTCAGATCAAACTGTGTTAGCAAAACACCAACAGCATTCTGGAGGCAGTGAGAGGAGAATAGCGTTATTTAATAACCGCTGAAGAACACAACAGAAAACATGGAGTGAGAGGGTCTTTATCTTAAGCCACCAAGAAAAATGTTGCTTCCCATGACTTTAGCAGAGATTATTAACCTAGAAAAAAACTTCTCCTCAGAGAATCACATTCTTGAAGAAAGCTTGATGTTGGCTTGCAGTAACCCACAAGGACGAGACCTGGGTTTTGTGGGATACCTGGAATATGAGACTGCTGTTGTTATAAAAACACATGGGAAAAGCACACAAAGAGCAAGAAAGGGAGAAAGACCCCCTTGAAGATCTCCCTGTCTTGGTCTGGTGGTCAAGCCAGACAAGACTTTTACTGATGTGTCATTCATCACTGGAGGCTCATCTGAATCTCTCCTGTTTTCTTCTCTCTGACATTTGGGAAGGGACTGGGATTAGAGTGATGTTACATCTGATGTAGCTGATGTGTCTGACACGTCTTTTTATCTGATGATACAAAACTGGGAGGAGTGGCCAACACACCAGAAGGCTGCGCTGCCATTAAGTGAGATCTGGACAGGCTGGAGACTTGGGCGAAGAGGAACCAAATGAAGTTCAGCAAGGCCAAGTGTAGGGTCCTGCACCCAGGGAGGAATAACCCCAGCACCAGTACAGGTTAGGGGCTGACCTGCTGGGAAGCAGCGCTGCGGAGAAGGACCTGGGAGTCTTGGTGGACAACAAGCTCTCCATGACCAGCAGTGTGCCCTCATGGCCAAGAAGGCCAATTGTGCCTGGGGTGCATTAAGAAGAGCGTGGCCAGCAGGTCAAGGGAGGTTCTCCTCCCCCTCTACTGTGCCATGGTGAGGCCACATCTGGAATATTGTGTCCAGTTCTGGGCTCCCCAGTTCAAGACAGACAGGAAACTACTGGAGAGAGTCCAGTGGAGGGCTACAAGGACAATGAGGGGACTTGAACATCTCTCGTATGAGGAAAGGCTGAGAGAGCTGTGTCTGTTTAGCCTGGAGAAGACTGAGAGGGGATCTCATCAATACTTACAAATTATCTAAAGGGTGGATGTCAAGAGGATAGGGCCAGACTCTTCTCAATGGTGCCCAGTGACAGGACAAGGGGCAATGGGCACAAACTGGAACACAGGAAATTCTGACTCAATATGAGGAAAAACTTCTTCACTGTGAGGGTGACCGAGCACTGGGACAGGCTGCCCAGAGAGGTTGTGGAGTCTCCTTCTCTGGAGAGATTCAAAACCCACCTGGACACAATCCTGTGCAACCTGCTCTGGGTGATCCTGCTTTAGCAGGTGGGTTGGACTAGATGATCTACAGAGGTCCCTTCCAACCACTATTGCTCTATGATTCTGTGAGTATTGTATTTTTATCTAGTTTGCTGGGAGAATGCTTATTTGCATCAAGGTAGAACAACTAGTCCTTTAAAACATAGAATATACAGAGATAAGTAGGTATGTGTGTACAGGATGACATAACTGTAGAAACTACAGAGCTGGAAGGAAAGTGCTCCACCTGGACCTGACAGGGTTTCTTTATCTGTTCAACAGTTTCTTCTTTTCCTGATTTATCCCACTGGTGTCTGACAAACAACATGAGAACGCTCAGCCTTACATTTCTTCTTCTTCCTTCTCCTCTCCATCTTTGCTGTCCTTCTGTTGGCACCTCCAGCTGTGGCAGGTTAGGCAGAATGCAGACTTTCAGGATTTTAGAGCTGTTTGCATTGTATGAAAAATGTAGAGATTTTTTTTTCCAAGGTAGGAAAATAGTATGCTTTTCCCCTTCTCTCCTAATGTAAATGTGGCCAAACTGATTTCCCTCCAACTTTCCATAAAACAGAGTCATTCCAAGAAGAGAATTTTGGGAAAAGGTACAAGTTTGTGAAGACAGAGTGTTCTCATGGAGGCTGAAATAGTTACTTTAGCTAGAACATTTGTGGCACATGGCCCGTAAAAAACAGGGATTAAAATTAAGGAAGGGAATATCTCTGAAGAAGATACCTCTCTATCACAGAAGAAAGAGGATGGTTATCAAATTAGAGGATTTACTAAGCAGATCAGCACCTTATAATGCAGCACAAGGTAGAGATCTTAGCAGTGCAGTGACAAGCTGAGAAACTGGTGGGGGCTGGAAGTGTAAGAACAAGTGAGTGTCCCAGCAGAGTTTCTAGCTGGGTGCTTTCCCAAGCCTGTTTTTGTGTCCGTCACAAGCCCAAGTGGTGCACTGGTCTGGGCTTCACTGTGGGGAGCGGTATGTGGTGCTTCTGCACCCACAGAGCAGACAGGACTTCTGCAATAATGAACACAAATGAAATTATAATTTTAAGTTAGATGGAAACACAGGCTGAAGTTTGCTCCAGGTGGTAGGATGGATAGTGCTCACAGTTTGGCTGATGCTGGTTCTGGATCTTCTAATGAAGTTCTAATAATTTTATTTTCTTTGAGACGCTTTATGCAGCAAGGTCAGTAAAGCACTGTTGCAAGTCAATTTAAACAAAGGTGTAGCAGCAGATAACTCTGAACTCCCAAATACTTAAAATAGCTGCCACATCCATAGTGAAGAACAGAGACTGAGTTATTTAGCTCATGTTTGTCAACTAATGAAACAGCCTTCGTATGGAAATGTGCTTTTTGCATACACTTTTGCTGAGAACTAGTTAAGCTTAATATAGGCCAACTCTCTCTCATTTCAGTTTTCTTTTGAATTACCCTGAAGATTTGTTTATTTACAACTATCTGAGGGTTTGAATACAGTCAATTGATATCACTGTGAACTAGATGGAGTTGGACTCTGCATTGACCTGTGAAAAGGAGCGAGGAGCTGGGGCACCAAGAGGGGACCACAGGGATGAGATGCCCAAGCTGTGAGGAAGCCCTAGCTGGGCAAGCAGGAGATACTGGAGTTCCCAAAGGTCTCCCTGTGTGCAGCAGAACTTCTTTGGGAGTGATTGCTGCTAATTTAGCCCCAAAGTCCATGTGGCAGGAGTGGCTGCAGCATCAGTCATCAGGTGGTATTGGCTGAGCACCATCCTACCATCCCATTCCTGCTGGGAACACTGAGCTAGTCAGGACTTCAGTCATGTCACAAGGAGCAGGCAGGAGCTCTGGATGCTGCCTGAGGCCCCCCTGCCTGCTCAGTCGGGCATTGGCAGAGAGAGAGTGTGGAGGTGCTGTGGATGTGCGTGGGCAGGAGCAGAGTGGAGTCTTCACAGTGGCACTGCTCAGGCAGGTCCACAAGCTTTTTGGCAGATTACCTGATATATGGGACTTCCCAATGTCTGTTGGGATTTTCCAGTGGGGTGGGGTTCGCTTCTGCTGCTGAATTGTTACCCCAAGGCAGAAGGTGCATGTGAGACCCTGGAGATTTAAAGCTGCCAGATGTTCAGCTTCTCTCTTGGAGAGAATGGCATGCTCAGACCACCCTGGACAAAAGCAGAAGCGCTGGACCAGCGCAGAGTGCTGTCTGGAGAGCTGGCGTCTACCTCCAGACCAGCCACAAACCCTCGTGCCTTGAATCTAGGCAAGCTGAGGTTGCTGCCCCACTGTTTTTGGGAGCCCTCCTTGAGTCTGAGGCCAAGTTTCCTGTGCTGAGGAACATGTTGATCATGGCTGTGCCGCCCATGGTAAGGAGCTTAAGGAGGGTCATTCTTTGCAACGCATGCAGGGTCAGCTGGGACCAGAGCATGAGATGGCATTCAGCTGATGTGAGGTTTAGCCCTGTCCTTGGGCTGTGATCTCATGTAGACTTGCGCTGAGTGCTTGGCTCCTCTTCCAGGCTAATCTCAGGAGGTGCACACAGCCACAGCCCATGGGCATGGTCCTTCCCCAGGAGTTTGTACTTTGCACTGGGCTGGGAGGTGCAAACCCTCCTGCGAGACAAAAAGCCTTATTCAGCCTTGCTGGAGATATCGATGTGGGGGGGTGTTCTGTGGGTGGCTTAGCTGTTTCTGTTCTGCATTTTGTGCTAATGCTCTCCCGGATCGTGTAATGAGCAATAAAAAAATCCTTGGTAAAAGCACAATGAGCACCGCCAGCTCTGATTCTGTTCGGCTCTGCAATAGTGAAATGGCATTGAAATCCGGGGTGATATGCTGGCTGAGGGCTGTGGTGGTGCAGCACACAACCCCCATGTCTGCCCCAGCCTCCCTGGAGCACCCGGGGGGTGTCACGTGGCCCCTCAAGGTGCCCAAAAACCGACACCAAGGGATGACCTGGGTCTTATGGAGAGCTCAGAGACTGCAGTTCCTAGCGATGCCGGTCACACTGGAGCAGCAAGAATGAGTTGGTGTCACTGGAAGAATTGATGCTGAGATTTTGACCCTTACAGCAGAAATGTGGTCCCAGATCAATATGGGGCAGTATTTACCAGACCTGGCGGCAGGCTGCTCTGCGCAGAGACCCCGACATCCCACGGGTGGCCCTGGGAGGGATGCGGCTGCTCTGGCTTGAGACCATCGGGTGAGAGCTCCGAGCAGTGCTCAGGTGCAGAGCGAATCGCTGCGTTTTCTCTCTTTTGCTGGAGAATTTAACAAATTTGTTTTCTTCAAATTGAAGCATACCATCTAAGATGAAATGCGAGTGCTTCAGTGTACAGGGGAACACGGTAACTAGAACAGGACAGAAAAATAGATCTCCACTGCAATGTGCCTTTCAATATTTTAAAAGTGCAAAAATGTCTGGCAAAAAGAAATTTAGCACATTTCTTGGCTATTGTTACTTTAGCTTTTTATTTAGTCTATGCTCTATTTCATAAGGTGTATTTTATGAATGAATACTACATTGCAACTTGTATAAAATAAACCTGTAGGTGAGTAGTCCTTCTAAAAAGAAAATAAAAAAACCCCTTGTCACTGGATGAAAAATGTTGTTGTATGGTAATTATTAGCAGTAAATTTGAACAGAAAAATTAGTTATTATTTGCTTCAAGTATTTAAAAAAATTAACCCCAAAATATCTGTTGAAAATTATACAGCTCTCTGACACTTCTGGATCTTGATAAATCTGCTTTTTAGGACACAAATTTCAATCAGTTCTAACATTAACAGGAAAAGCCATCACTGAGCAAGGGTGCTTTTCAGGGAAGCGCCTTTGCTAGCCTCCGCATGGGGAATTCCAGGCTCCGCACATGCAGGGAGATGTGGTTTCACTGTTGGTGCTTGCTCATAGTGTTGCTCGGATGTTCAGAAGAGCCAGGAAGAGAGGAACATTCAAATACTTGAGCCCTCTATGAGCTGATCTGTTAGACACTGCGGGGAAGCCAGTGCACCTCTTGTGACTCTAGCTGTTGCAAAATCTGCAATCTCTACAGTAAAGCAGTCAGAGACCAGAGAAGCAGCTCCGCTGGGCTGCGAGACCAGTGTGCTGACCATGACCATGTGCTGCTGCTTGGCTTGGACCCCCACTTGATTCACGTGAAAGCTGTCCCCGAGATGCCGTGAGAAGAGACTGCAGGGAAAGGTTTGACCTAAAGCAGGTGATGCCTAAGTGCCAGTCAGAGAACCTGGCACACGGGAGCTGACAGCGCCTGTGCAGAGATTCCGGTGTTAAAGACTGTCAAGGAGACCCTGCTACGGGGCAGAAGTGCCTTTCCAGAGCGGGGTCAGTGTTATTTGCCTCAGCTGCTGCACGTGCTCAGGGCATGTGGGACTGGAAACCCAGTGCAGACCCTTGCAGAGTAAAGGGTCAGCCACCCCTAGGAGGGGTTCAGCCCCCCCTAGAAGTCCGACCTTTGGCTCAGGTGGGTCCTGCTGGCAGCCTGGGCTCCTCACTGCCTCTTTGGGGCAGCCAGAACATTCGTGAATAGGGAAACAGCCGCGTTTCCACCACGCACTCCCATGAGGATGTGCATATCAGCACTACAGACACATCCCACGTTGGCCAGGACTTTCTGTTTGGCTTAGTATGATAGACAACCATGACACCAAGCAAAAACTGTAAAATGCAGCTTGCCCAGCTCCGAGTGCTTGGATCTGATCACCTGGGGTCCTTTACAGAGCCCGGCTGGTACCCTGATCCACATCCACAGCTCGGCATGCCCTAGCCTGTCTATGAACTGAAATCACAGTAGAATGACCAATTTCTACACTTCTCTTGCCAAACTTGTCTCATCCATGTGGGGTGCAGTGCATTGAGCTCATTGAGATTTGCCATGGAAGTAGGCTGCTGAGTACTGCGTGTGATGGAGCAGAGAGAGGACACTCACCAGACAAGAAGAGGTATTGCCTGAAGTGTCTCCATCTCTGCAAAGGCTCTGGGGTGGAAAGAGGAAGCAGTGAGCTCCATTTCATGGCGTGGTACCAAGACAGCTCTGGTAGAGATTCACTGCTGGTGGAGTCACACACTGGAGCACAGGAGCTGCCTTTTCACCTCGATGGGGGGCAAAACAGGTTTCCCTGCAGTCATAGAGGGTATCTTTATGGTCACAAGACCGTAAGGCATGGACCTTGATAATGCAGCTTCCACACACTGTGAGCCTGCTCCAAAGGGATGAACTTGCACTTTACTGTGCATTTTACAGTGCTGGGCAGTTCCCACTCTGTGAGGAGGCACAAGCCAACACATTTTTCTATACTGCAAACAAGGAAATAAAGACAGAAGCATGAAATGTGAAAGATTTTGATTGGAAAGTTCTGCCAGTCTAAATAAAACTGCTTTTCAAGCTTCATGCCTTATCATCTGCATTTGCGGCTGGCAATAACAGAAGCCACTGCCAACCAGCCGGCGCTCTGCAGATCTACTCAGGTGGGCCTTCTGCATCTCCCGTTTGTATTTCATCGAGGGAGGCTCAGTGCACCGTATCAATCCTTTGCCCATCAGATAAGAGTGTAGAGTACTCAGCTAATGCAAACGTATAGTAAATCAATAACATGCCACTACTAATACACTTTAATTAAAGCACAACAGACTGCAGCTCCTCTGCAATTACAAGGAAGGAGAATTGGCTGATGTGGCACCAGGAAAAGGCGGCTCATAGATTTAAGGATAAAAGAAAACCTGTCCTAGAAGTGGACTGAGGAGTGCAAGGGATCTGAGCAAGGAACGGTGGAGTTCAAAGGGAGAAGGCAGGGGCTGGAAAACAACAGCATGAGCTATGCTGCCATCGCACATGTGGAGAACAGAAATATCCTTTGGGCCAATGGGGCAGGAGAAGAACATCAGGGAAAGCAGTGCCTGTGGAAGGCAGATGAAGTGGATGGTGACTCACAGATGCTGGGGCTGAGACCCTGAATGACTTACTAAAACCTCTCTTCACAAAGGGAGTTGCAATAAAACAAATACAAATGAGGGCACTCACAAGACAAAGCAAAAGGAAAATCAGGAGCTCAAGGGATGCATTGGAAAATGTGGACCAAGGCTCGCCGCCCGCACAGGGCTCCACATCCTGCCGGGGGTAAGGGCAGGACTGTGCCGTGGTGCAACAGCCGTACTGTGCTGTACGGCAGCGTCCCCCGGCGTGCCGGCACAGGAGTTCTGCAGGTCCCTGGTGGGATGGGGACTGCTGTCAGTTCCCACCAGCTCTGCCCTGGCAAGCCTGTCGTTGAGCCGGCCACTGCTGGGGACAGCCACGTTTCTTAGAGTGAGGTTGTCATATGGCCACACAGTCCCAGAAGCGCCTGGCTCAGGGGTGAAGCTGCTCACGTTTGTTCTTTAATCCAGCCCTCCTGGTAACTTCGTAACATATAAGTTTGCTCAGATATGTTAATTGAAATTTAATTGAAACTGGTTGGCTAGGAGCTCTCAGAGGGCTTAAGGGCAGAAGAAATGACAGTGAACCAAGGAGACTGTTGCACTGCAAGGCAACAGTCTGGGCTCATTAGGGTATGGGCCCTAATATATTTCAAGAATATTTATATATAATATATATCAAGAATATTTGTGGATTGAGCATCATTTGGAAGAGAAACAAGCATGAATGGCCAGTGACGTGATTTGAAAGGGCCTAGAGAGGTAGAGAGAGAGGGTTTGTCTTGATTTTTTCTCAGTGTTTTGGAGGGAATGATGTGAGAGCAACGTGCTACCTGGGTGAGAAACCAGGAGCCAGAGTTGTGGAAAGGTCTGAAAGCATGGAGAGAGGGGATGTGAAGGTGAACGTGGTTTTGCAGGGTGACATGGTTGCAGGAAATGCTGAAACAATTTGGGAATGCATCCCAAAGAGCCAGAAGAGACCAGTGACTGTCCATCTAGGGAATCAGCTCCATCAGAAATATCCTACTAGTTGGGAATTTTTGTGAACTTATACTGATCCAGACTGGCAATGTTGGAACCATCAGATGTGAAGCCTGTGAGAAGCTTTCTGTGGTTGTCCGTGGGCTGTCGATTTAGTCCTGGAGGTGATGCCTGTCACCATCCTGCCCTGGCTGCATCCCTCCACCCCAGCATCTTCCCTTACCTTGTGTGGGACTCAATTCTCAGCACAGATCAGACCTCTGGAAATCCCCAGGAGGTAACAGCCAGCTAAATGCACAGGAAGGTTACCTGTTATTGACACGCTATTCCTGACATGTTTGAATGAAGTACCCTTGTCCCTGGCTTCTTGCATAAATGATACACGGTATTATACCCACTGCATGAAATTTGAAGTAAATAACTAGAGTAGTTATGGAGCAGGATTACCCTGAAATTTGTTTCCATCCTGTCATTGTGATTTGGTTGTCTATGGGCATTAGCTCCACAATATAATAAGCAAAGCCTCTGAAATACCTTCATGAGAATTAGGGTTCTATAAATTAACTGATTACTGATAAAGCCTAATTATAAATTAGGTCTTATTATCAGAAGCTTCTGAACTACACTGAATGAATTAAAGCTGTAGGAGCAGAAATATTTCAGTTAACCATGTGAACTCTGATAAACGTCTGAGGAGAGACTGTGCTCTGCACTGCTCCCTGTCTGAGCCCAGGGCAATAGTGTGAACTTTTGCAAAACCAGGCAGGACTATGCCCTGAGACAGCCCCCCTGCACCCATCAGACCAGTGCATTCAGCTACAAACTCTTCTTTACTCCTTTCTTTGCTCTTTGCCCAGGGAACAAGGTGATCCCTTCCCTAGGGGCGAGCTCATTTCTCACCTGTTTGCAGTAACACCCAGCTGGCCCATTGCTGAGAGCAAAGACGCTCAAGGGAGGAGGTGTGGGGCTGCGGGAGGCAGTGAGTCGGAGGGCTCAGAAACAGCTTTCCTCTCACTTTCCTTGGAAAAAAATCCTAATTCTCACAAGCCCCTTGCTAACCCTTGTTCTGCAAATCCTCGCTATGACCTCAGTGGCACTGCGCACACAAACACAGGGGCTGTAGAACTGGAGATGAAAAGAAGATTTGTTCAGTGATTTCATCCCAGCCTAACACTTTTTTTCTTACTCAGCAGAAAAACCAGCATTTCTCTGCCTGTTTCCAGCTGATCTCTGTCAATAAAACACTTCATTTTTCAGGAAGTGCTCTATCTTGAAGACACATCAAAATATTCTAAGCTTTTCTTGGTAAAACTACAAAGACTGGCTACTCTAAAGATGTTGGAGTGCATGTCCTGTCATAATCTCCTTTATGTTTGCCATGTGCCTATATAGGTGTGTATGGGAAACAGACAGAGAACTAGGATGATGACATCAAACCAATGAGTAGCATCATCACCAGGTCCCCAGGTTCAGGGTGCAAGGGGAGCATTGCTGCAGGGCGACCATCCTGGAAGGGTGAGTTGGTGACAGCCCTGCCAGCAGCAGATACCTCCTTGACCTGGCTCTGATGGTGCACACAAGTGTTTTTTTGGCAGAAGTGTTGAAATATCTGAGTTCACGACTAATTTCTTCTTTCTTCTTCTTTTTTTTTTTTTTTTTCTTTCCCCCAACTCTGACACCCTTGGGCTTTGAAGTCAGAACTGTGCCTCTTTTGATTCTGCTTTGCTGGTGGACCTGTTCTGCTATTGCGCTGCATTAAAGTAGGAAATCCTTTGTTTCATGGGAGATTTCTCACTGTTGATGGGGATTGGGAAATTTAGGAATGATATGAGAACATAAAAAGGAAGGATCTTAATCATGTGTCCCTCAGTATGAGGGCTGTACCATGTTCATGACAGTCCTGCTCATAAATGTTTTCCTCCCCATCTGGAAATCAGTTCGGTTTCTTGCCTGTGCCACCCAAACGCCAGTTCTCTGGGGGCTTGGATCCTTCTAGGTTACAGCCACCATTTACCTGTGGCCTGTGCATCTGTTCTTGTGCCACCATGGACTCACAGTTCAAAGAGCTCCTCTCCCTCCCTGATGTCCCCCAGGTAGTTTTACAAGCAGTAACTTTTTCTCTTTTTTTTTGCTAGCTTGCTCAGACCCAGGTTTTTAGGTCATTCCTGTAAGAAAGGCTCCTCATTCCCTGGCAGCTGTGAATCCAGGCTCTTGAACACAAGCAAGGAGATGTCATAGTCCAGTTCAACAAACTGGATCTGAGACCATTTGAGCCCTTTTTTCTATCACTTTCTCTCTATTCATGATTTTTAAAGAATCTCCACTGTCCTGAGTGCTGGCCCCACTGTAGCAGGAGGATGCAGGCAGCTCATGTCCCAGCCCATCCCCAAGCAGCACCCAGGATGTGTACATTTTCTTTGGCGGACGGAGACTGGAACTTGCTGTAGCACATTCAGGGACATGTTTCTGAAGAAACCCATGCTGCAGTGCTCTCCTGAATTGGATCTGTGTCTGCAAATCCTTCAGTTCAGCTACTTCCAACCCTAATTATTAGCAGAGCAATTCAGGACAGTGCTTAAGAAATCTAGCTTCTCTCAGATGTATGATTTGAAAGATGTGAATATTCTCATCATTGGACTGCAAAAGCAGCTGAAAGGCAGGGATTCATGGACTTCAGGCCATAAAGGACCATTGCAACTGCTGGTTGAACCTTCTGCTTAACAGAGGCCAAAGACTCCCACCAATAATTTATAGTTCAAACCTGTAACTCTATTTAATACCTCTGAAAAGATGGCAAGACTTGATTTAGGGGCTCCAAGTGATGAAAATCCACTGTGTCCCCAGGCATGCTATTTCCACGATCAGTTACCTCACTGTTAAAAATTGCACTTTATTTCTGGCCTGACCACTTCTACCTTCACTTTATAACTGTTGGCTGTCAGTCTGCCTTTTCCTACTGTCTCCAAGAATCATCCACCCTTCGAGCTCCTCTCCACATTGAAGAATTTTAAATCTGTAAATTACATTTTTTTGCCTGATAGAAAAGGTTGAGTGGTTATTTTAAACACTATTTTCCAGCCTTTGACTCATTCTCATTCTCTCCCACTTGTCCAAAATGTCAACAACTTTTTGATAGAGGAGCACCCCAGTGGGATATGATTGTGGGCTCACTAATTGCAGATGGGTGACCATGTTGCAAGACCCACGTCTCTGGGAACCGTCCACTTTTCTCACTCTGGAGTGGTGGTTTCCTAAAGGAAAAGAAATTCAGACTATGACTGAAGGTAGAAAATGCCACAGCAGTCATGCACCTGAGCAATGATCCCAGTGGGAATCCTACAAAATATGATGGTCTCCTTCTAAGAAGAAGGTAATTACTGGGAATCGGACTCTTCTCAATGTATTTTGTGGTCACCTGGGCAGCTTTGTTGCCCAGAGAAGACAGTCATCTGCTTGTGGGAAGGGTGGTATGTGTGATGGCTCATACCTTTCACCTGTGGGAAGCAGAAGACTTTGTGTGTCCTGGTCCAACCTGCACAGCTGTAAAGACCACCCGTGACCACCACTCTGCTTCTCACTCACCACCTCCTCACAGCTGTATTTTAACTTCAGTGGCAGTTCCCTGGGGGTGTTTGTCCACTCTTGGTGCTGTAGCAAAACTCTATCCAGCACTCGTTCCTGCACATGCAGGAAAACATGCAATTACCTTGGAAAGTGCATGATTCTCAAGCAGGTGATTGCTGGATATCATCTGGGGAGCTGCATCCAATGCCTGTGAGTATGTTGAGGAAATAACACCCGTCTGTTCCTCCAGAAAAATCATCATTTGGCTTTTTAAGGAAAATTCCCTGTAAAGATATTTTCATTCCTCCCCAGCAGAGCACGCAGATGGGATAGGATTGTTTTCATGATGACAAGGATTTGCTTCTTCTATTTGCCAGTGAAACCAAACATTTAATTATAAAAGCTCCTGAAATTAAGTAGATGTGAAAATTAAGATGAATATGCTCATTTTTGCCAATACTGTGAAATGCTTTTACACTGAAAGACTCATTTCATTACAATATACTGTAACGGAACGTTAACACTCACATAATGACCTTAAAACATGCTTAGAATGCAGAAACAGGTCATTGCTGTTCACTCTCTTAAAAAAAGTTATAAACCCCTAAAAATTGAGTTTACAATGGAAACACTTTAATTATAGGAGCACAACATGTGACACCATAATTCTATGGCTCAGTATACAGTCTCTTCTAGATTACAGATTACTTGCAGGATATACATCTGTGTGAAGATCACTGAGATGTTTTGCTTTCCTTGTTTTTATCTGCTCTGGAACATTTGGAGAAACAAAAATTCTTGCTTAGGAGAATTTAGGTTGCTGCTACCATGTAGAGTTAAATTGATCCAGTTAAATCAATTCAACCAATGCAAAAGCATTTTTAGGTTGGTTGCAGTGACCTATTTCAAATGAGCTTCATCTTCCTCCTCATTATCTTAGCCAAGCTGAAAGAGGCCTGGCTGATACAGAAAAGAGAGTACATGCTGCGCCTTTCCTCAGGTTGAACTGAATCATGTTGACGTGACACCTTACATTAAATGAGCACAAGTGCAGGCACAGACGAGCCCCAAAGGAGGGATTCACCTGAAATCCCATGGAGAGGACGATAGAGCAGCCAAGAGCATCTCCCGTGCTGAAGCCCAGGTCTGTGGTGGGAGGAAATGTGCGCTCCAGATTTGAGTGTTCTGGCTCCCCAAATCCAGCAGAGAGACCTGGAGGTAAGGGCCTGACCTCAAAGGGCTGTGCACCTCCGTTGACCACCCCCTCCGCAAAGACACCAAGCAGTTAAACATAATATGGGCCAATTGCTCCCCAGACCAGCAGCTTAGGGCTAGGGAAAACTGCCTAGAACAGCTCAGCTGCCATTGCCTCATCTTTCTGGAGGGAAAAGTTACAAGGAAACATGGTGGGAAGCATCAAACAGCTGTCATTTTGATCCAGATGTTAATTTGAGATGAGATCTCCTTGGCCTTCCAGAACTGAGATGTTACGGCTTGGCAGGGGGAAATGAAAGACTGTGCTGGCGATTACTGCATCGTGTAGGGGAAAAGGTGTGGGAGTCATGAAACAAGGGGGTCAGAAAGCTTGCAACACCTGCTGGGACACATCTGGACTGTTGGCCAGGATGTCTCAGGGGTGCTTGGCCACCTCCATAGCTCATACACACACATGCCCTGGGTATGTGCTGGTTTCACCTGCATTGCACGTTGACGTGTGACACACTTGCAGACCTGGTCTCCCCTCAGGCTGGCAAAATGAGTCAGTTGGCGGACCCTGAAATAGAGACCGGAGTTTGCCACAGCAAGGGGTGACATTGGTGGGCAAGGTCTCTGGAACATCCCTCAAATGTAACAGCCAATGTGCACACCCATCATCAGCAATAGCAAGCGAAATAGTGATCATTGTGTCGTGTCCCCTCCTCCTGCCCTGGCACCTACAGCCATGTTGAGCAGCTCTAGACTACTGAGCAGGTACATGTGAGATTTCTCACATTGCTGTTTGACATATGCAGAGGTCACCAGGCTCCAGCTGATAGAACTGCGGTGCTTGTCTGTGTCAGCGTGCAGGATAGATGTTTGCAAGGCCAGCGTGAAGCACCTCCATTTCATCAGTCCTCCTTGAATCTGGAAACCTGCAGCAGGTTGTGGCTGTTCAGACAGCCCACACCAGGAAAGCTGCCTGGTGTTTTTCCCTTTGCAGGTCTCCTCAGCCGAGCTGCAGGAGCTGCAGGAGGAAAATGTCACCAGCTGGCTGGAAAACCTGTCAGAGCCCATGGCACAGGAACCCCGGACTTTGCTTTGAAACTCCCTTGTTAAATAATGAATTTCCTGGCAGCAGTGTCTCAAGATGAAGGCTTAGCATGAGGGTGCCAAAGAAGTGACCCTGTGTGATAAAGCAGCTGGAAAATGCCAGAAGAATTTGATCAATCAGTCTTCTTAACTTTGCCAATGAAAAATGCAACCTTTACAACAGGATGGTGAGGATACCAAGTCACTTTGTTTTACCTAGATCTTAGAAAGACATCCTCACATGATCCTCAAGGAAGGAAAACTCATGTGAAGAAGCAATTCAGAGGAGCTTATAGTGCACCTTCCAGGTGAGGTGTGGAGAGATGACCCTGGCTCAGAGGGCACAAGAGTGCAGAACTCCCCAAATGTCAAAGAGCCAAAGAATTTACAAATGTCTTGTGCTCCCTTCCTTTGCCATAGCCAATGGCCCATGGAGTGGTCAGGCAGCTGGAGTGTGCCAGGCAAGGCTGAAGGGAAATGTGCAGTCAACAGAGTGATGACCCAAGAGCCATCAGTGATGCTTATGTGAAGGTTTTCTTAGGGGCATCAAAGACTGAGTACAAAGCTGGCCAGAGCAGCTGTCTGACATTTCTTCACTTCTTTCTGCTCTTTTTAGACACTTTGTGGCTTTTGCGTCACCCTAAATCAGCGAAATATTGGTATTAGAGTCCATAGAGTATGGAGAAAGTAGGACCATCTGTGAGTGCAATCAGGCTACTGATATTTTGCCTTTCCAACCTCCTGTGTCTGAGCCTTGTAGCTGCACACAGCTGAAAACCTCTTGGACTGATTTTTTCTGAGCTCTGTCTCTGCTCCCAGGTGGGTTTCCTCTGAGATTATTACAAAAATACTGAAGCTGGCATCAAGTGTCAGGGGAGAATAGTGGTTCTGTGCCCATCAAACAAGTCCTGATGATCTTGCCTGCAGCTGAAAGTGTAGAAATCAGCTGTAAGAGGCAGAAAGTTGAATGCTACAGTTGAGTGTAAGTCTCTACAAACTGTCCTGAAAACACATGGTTGAAGTTTCTCAATTACTTGGCAGACCAGTTGGATGTGGTACAGCAGTCGCAGCCTTGCTACTGTCTAGTAACTTTTTCTCGTAAGGATTGTCCTTGTCCTGATTGTTTCCTCAGGATTGTCCAGATTTTATCTTGTTGTGAACAGAAGCAAGGGAAGTCTGGGAAAATGCAAACTGAGGTTTCCTTGCAGGCTCTTCACATTGGGTTTCTGCCTCCTGAGTGCTCCAGGGGGTCACTCATCACAAAGGCTCCTGTAGGTGCTTGCCCAGCCTGGGATTGGGGACCAGCGAATGATGCTGAGCCACTCTGGGGCTTGCTTTTTCCAGCAGCTCCTGTCTGCCAGCAGCTATGTTCCTACTTTGCAATGGGTCAATCTTTTCTTTTTCTCCTTCAGACTGTAATTGTTGTCAGTCCTGAGGATGCCTGGTGCTAAGATGGTGAGATAAATACCAGCGCTGGTTGCAGGATAAATCACTGTCTGTAAGCCCTCCTGTTGTCCAGTGGGCACAGTAGGTATCTAGTTAGAGTTGTATTATTGCAGCTTTATGCGGTGTTCATGTGGAGCTACTTTTCCTTCAGTAAAGTTCATTTCAATAAAAGCAGGAGCTAAGACAGATACTTTGCACAGCTGCTGTGGTCATCATCCTATAAAGTTCTCTCAGCCTGTTTAAGATTTCTAGCACTGGGATGGGATCTTGAGATCCCAAGCTGGCTGCTGTGGAAAATCCCTAAAGACTCCTTTCTGAGCCAGGCTCAAGGGAAGCTCCCAGGTTGTCAGTGGGGCCATCTCCACTTTCTGACTGGTGACCCAATAGCAACTGCACAAGGATGGTCAAAGACACACAAGAAGTGGAGAGAGGGTCCAGCAAAGGGCAGAGCAAAAGGAGAAGACAAAGTGGGGTGCCTCCCCACCCTCCCAAGCCAAGAGGAGCTTGGAGCTAGTGGGGTCCGCTTGGCAGCTGGGGCTGCGATTTTGTCAGTCTGGGTTTATTCTCCTCCCTTGTAGCGATAGTCCTTTCTCCTGTTCAGCCATCCCCGTGGGTCTTTCATGTCAGCCTTGCACGGTGAGCTGCATAATACACATTTATTCTGTAATTTGAGTGCATGGTCAATACAGACCTCACTCCGCTGTGTTATTCTGCAGTAATTGGGATCTATGATACATGGAATATTCACCCACATGGAATTTCTTCCCACAGCCTTACTCATGGCATAAGGAGGAAGGACTATGTTGTGCTCTAATTCAACAGTGTATATTGTGCATGACATAAATCCATTCTATTTACCCCCATCCCCCATATTTGTAGTAAAATAATGCTGTATCTTTGCATCTGGGCTGCCAGGCATTAGCGTTCCTTTAGTGCTGTCATTGTAGGAGAAACACAACACCAACAATATACTATTATCACTACAAAGTGACAGGACTGTAGCTGTATCTGTGCTAATGTGCTGCACTGTATGATAATTACAAATGCTTTTCATACATGCTTTTTTTTTTTAAATTTTTTTTTTTTTTTTTAGGAGAGAAAGAAGTCTGAAGAGACGCTGAGCCAGTAGCACTGCATGAAAACCCTGTTCTCCAGGACCTGCTCAGCTGAGACCCAGCAAGTCATTTTGTAGTTTCAACACCACCCCCCCATCACCTTCACATGAGCCTGTCTGACATACGCTCTATCATGCACTCAGTCATGTCAACCTTGTTTTATAAATAAAGAATTAATAAATGACATACAGAAAGACTCTGGTTGGCTGTTTTCCTTCCCAGGCACTCAACCCAAATATACATTTGAACAGCAAAATGGCACCTAAACAGCACAAGAGGACACTGAATCTCTCAGTGCAAATGTATGTCAAGGCATGCAGATGTATTTTTTCTGTCTCTTAGTATGTCAGTGTAATATTAAGCAACATCTATTAGATCCAAACATTTTAACATTGGCATATCTCTCACTATATACTTCAGTATCCTGAAACAGCAGGTTGAGGAGAAGTCTTATACTGTGATGCCGATTTTTAATATATGTTGCAATAGCAATGGGTTGATATTCACGCTGGGGTAGCAGGTAACATGAGTTATTTCTAAGCAAGTGAGCTTGGTCCTTAGCAAAATAACGGTACCACCACAGACTGAAGACCTAGAAAATCAGCAAGTGCTGGTCAACACAGTTTTGTAGCAATTAGATCCTGTCAAATGAGTCCGATTTCCCTTTTTGCTGGAACTGGAAGTTGGTTTGAGAAGCGTATTGCCTGGATGCAGAAGATGTTTGAAATGCACCTGACAATCAGCTAATTGAGTGACTGGGATCACATGGGCCCATTCCGGTGTATTAATGTGAAGCCAAGTGCAAGCTTATCCATCTCAAGGCAAAAAGGGCCTCCTGGAAAACAATGGCTAAAAAAAAATAAAATAATAAAAAAAGAGGCTTGAGGATCATTGTGTGCAAGTGAGTAAGTGTAAGCTGCTAGTGCATGAAGAGTTAATGTAGTCTGGTGTGTGTTAACACAGGGATGAGTAAATGAGTAAGACTAGGGAAAGATTTGTTCCCTCCACGTGCAAGTGCTCATGTTGAACCTGGATTATGAGACGCCAGTCTGATATTCACACTTGTAAAGGGAACAGAAACTGAAGAAGGTTCAGAAAAGAGCCACAAAATAATTTGAGGACTGGAGAAAATGCCCTATAGGGAATGATTTTAAAAAGCACAATCTGTTTAGATTGTAGAAAGAAAGAGTGAGAGGTGACTTGATTAGTGTGTAAGTACCTTCATGGGGAGAAAATACCAGGTACTAAAGAGTTTTTTTATTTTAATGGAGAAAGGCATAATAAGAACTAATGGCTGGGAGCTGAAGCTGGAGAAATTCAGACTAAAAAAGCCACAAGGTTTTAACAATGGAGGTGATTAACCACTGGCACAAAGTCCTGAGGGAAGGTAAGTGTCCTCTGTCTCCTGATAGCTTCTCTTCAGGCCCAGGTTTCTTTTTTGGAAGACATGCTCTACACAAACATTAAGAATTTGGCTTTTTGCAGAGGTGAAGCCCTTTCTTATAGTGAGGGATGAGTCTCAAGGCAATGGGACCTCTTGGCTGAAAACTTCCATGAAAAATGGCAGTGAGAAACTGCTTTCCCATCCAGATGTCCCAAGGGTAAAGGGACCTCTTCTAATGAAAGGTATTTTAATACCACATGTGGGTCCACAGGGCTATCAGAGGTGGCTGTAGAGCTGGCAGCCCAGAGTCTCAGTGGGAGTGATGCAGGCCAGCATCTGAGATCACTCATTTAGCACCAACGCTCTCCCACGCTGGTGGTACCTCATCTCCCATTCCTTCTCCAGCTCAGACCTTCCCTCTGCATTGACCAATGTTGCTGTCAGGGCCTACAGACAGGTTCCTTCTCTTTCCCCTAGAAGCCTCTGGGTCCTCTGAAGTTGAACCTCTCCCTGAACCCTGCAAGAAGATGAACACGTCCCCTCCCAAGGCCAAGTCCCAGGTACGTAAACCAGCGCCAGTCCAATGATGCAGCTGTGGACTGAACCATGCTCATTCATGCAAACTGGAGATCCAGCTTTATGTTTTTCTTTGGTCACCCCTTTTAATTCTACACTGGTTAATGTTAAAATAATCTGCTATTAAAAAATCTCCCAACAAAACAAACTAACTTTTATTGCCCCAATTGTATGCAAGATGTATCTTTGTGTTGTACTGTGAGATTTTCAGTGTATTTCTCATTTCTTTAGCAACAAGCAGCAATGCTATCGTGACTCCCTTTGCAACACACATGTGCTGGCATTTATTCTGTGTGTAGTTGCCTGGCCAGCTTGAAAATATTCTGCTATCCTTCCACCTATCTGTAAACATTGCAGTCACCAAGTCATGGAACCAAAGCAGTACCAAGTGACTTATGCGATGGCTTATTCACCATAAATAAGGAGTAGTGGAAGAAAAACACCACTGTGAATAGTTCAGAAGCTGTCAGTGGATAGAAATATGTTCCCATGATAAGTATATTTGTGATAACAGAGCACATTTATACAAAAACTGTTCAGAGTTAATTTCTGAGAGGAAAAGAAATCCAGCATTAATGGAATAAACAGCTAATCATGTGTCACTCCGGCTGCTTTAGGGAACTACCAGAAGCCTTGCCTGTTTCTGCAGAAAGCCGGTAATGTATCGCAGTGTCTAACCACTAGACCGAGCTATTGCAGTGGTCTGCTGGTGGCAGCAGAAAGGTCAGGGCAGCACACGCATCTTAAGAAGATTGTTTTAAACAAGATAGACATTTTGAGAGGCAACCTCTCACTTGCTCAAGTCTTTGACCTCTTCTGCTCCTGATGCCGTGCTCGGGCATGCATTTCGTGTGTATGTATCTTCCCTTGTAAAAATTTTCCCTTTACATCTTAGTGGTTTGTCACTTAAGGGCATAACTTCCTACTTCACCTCCCTGGGAATCTAATTCCTCCACCATCTCCATTGCATCTGATTCTCCTGTGGTCCTAGTAAGTCATCTGTACACAGACTAGTTTCTGGTACTTGGTCTCCAGACTTAATTTCTTCTACTCCTTGGTGATTTGGTTCAGGTAAACCAATAGTTTGTTTCATAATTTTAAAAATATAAAAATAGAGATACAAGAAAAGAGTGTTTTCCCTGGTGAAACTGGCTGGAGTTCTGATCTTCACAAAACTATTAGAAATAGCACAGAGTTTTCTATAGTGGTTTGGCTCAATTTCTAAAATATCTTTTGCTGGAAAAAAAAAAAATATTGGCAGGGCATCAAAATTCTCAAGCAATCTTATCAAGTGCTTTTGAGAAAGCTGCAGCTAGGTGTTTTTGAGGATTAACTCTGATTTGTCACATTCATTTCTAATAACTTTTAACAAATCCAACCCAAACAGAAAACACGTATAGTCTTCATTTTTCCAGTCAGATTTGGATTTCTGTTCTTTTCTATCCAAGAGATGTATGAGAAAATCCAAGAGATGAGGGACACTTGCCCAATGGATGCAACAAAATGTCATCTGTAGGGTGTCATGTCCCAGAGGGAGGATGCAGTGGGGGGGATCCCATTGTTGGGTGTTTGGATAGCTGCTTTGGGAGGATCACAGAGTGAGACACAAAGGTGCAGACCTCATAAGGACTCTAGGTGGGCTCCTGGTGCTGAGTAAAGTCAATGGTGGTGGTCTGTGTGAGTACCATTGGCCCAAGGAGGAATGGCAGAGATGTTTTAGATGCAAAGTTTAATTTGCCAATGAGGATATTATGTAGCAAGACTATACAACAACTATACACTATGATTTCCAAAATGTTCTTCAGCAGATGAATTAAAAGTCTCAAGGCATATATGAGAAAAATGTGTATGGAATCAGGATCTGGACCTGCAAGAAATTGAATAAATTTTTTGAATTGGTGGAATGTGCCCATGAGAGGCAGGTTCCTACAAGGCCAAACCAGACCTTGGCTGGAGATGGTCTTTGAGAATATGATAAAATAAACAACAGCTGAACCAATGCCAAATTTTTGCAAGTATCTATTTGAATGCTAGAATTTTAAAAATTAAGATAGGTGAACTGGAGACACAGTTCTTAAAGGAAGGTATTGACTTAACAGGCCTCCTAGGTACCTGACAGTGAGATGGTAATCAGTGGGCCATTCATACTAGGGAGCCATTTGTATAGCAACATCAGAGTAACTGGCATCAGTGGAGAAGAGACAACAGGAAGATCTTAAAGGTCAATAAGATGAAGAAGTTCACTGTATTAATAAGCAGCACGCAATTCCTGTGGACTGAAATTTCATGCGTATGTGGGAAGCAATGGCATGGTGGCTGTACGCTGTACTCTGTGGGTAGGCAACAACTCCATGATGGTGCACAGGGTCATCAAGCACTGAGTAATATTAATCGGTCTCTCAGGGCAGAAAACATGACAATAAAAGTAGACTTCAATTACCCCCATGGTGATTAGTGACTGTTACAAAGGGGTGAGGTGCTGAGACTACATTTTCAGGCAGCATAAGTGACTGTGTCTTTGGAGAATAGGAAAGAGGAGAAGCAACCTTTGATTTAGTATGGAGCAGTCCAGGAGACCTGGTTCAAGGTCTAAGCATCAAAAAGCGGCTCCACAAGAGTGACCGTAATAGACTGAAGTTCAATAGTCATTGGGGGGTGTGTGTGTCAAAAAAGCAGAAATCACTGTGATAAAGTTTAAAGGGAAACTGCAAAAAAATGAGGAGACTAGTTAAAAGGGAATTGAAAGGAATGGCTAAAAGGGTAAAATGATTGAAAGTGGTGGGGATACTTTTGAAAGACATTGTATCAGAAGCTCTGGAACACTACTGGAAAACTTTAAACGGACAAAAATAATTCCGGCCATGGTTATACAGCAATGTAAAAGAAGCAACCAGAACTAAAAGAATATCTTTCAAATGAGGAAAATAAACTCTGGCAAGTTAGCGTAAAACCATATTAACATATGCCAAAAATGTGTGTGAGAAAGAACTTGCCAAAGACATAAAAACTAACCATAACATTTTTTTTCAAGCATTAAAAGATGAGTATATGCTATAGCTGCTAGTACAGCTCGTGGAAGATCAGAATTCAGTGGGAGAACTGTGGAAGAAAGGGCACAGCAGGAAAGTTAAATAAACAGAGGAATTTAGTAATGTTCCCACATGGGAAATTTTCATTACAAGGGATGAGTGTAAGGAACAGTTTTATATTTTAGGCTTGAAATTAAAAATTAAATAATAAGAATTCATCAAGACCAGATGGTATTTTCCAAAGAGCTGTGAAGGAATCAAAAAATGAAATTCCAGTCTATTAACTGTGCTGGGTAATCTGTCACTTCAATCTACCTAGGCACCAGAAAATAGAAGGTGGAGAATTTCTTGCCAATTTATTAAAAAGAGTTGAAGGGAAAATATGAAAAGCTGTGAAATGGGAAGGCTATTTCTTACAAGGAAAACTGGAAGACGCTATCATAAAGAGCAAAATAAGCAGGCACATGAGGCAGGACAAGATGCTGTCTCATCCAAAATGACCAACAGAGCGCTCCTAGATCCTGGAGGTGAGAACAGATGTAGCCCTGAGTACTTGGGTTTCCAAAAACCTTTCAATAAAGTTTGCCTCCGAGGCAGTTATGAGATAAAAGAGAAGGTCCTTATATTGTATAATGGCCACTTAAATGACATGAAAAAATGCAGCAATAAAAACTTTCATGTCTCAAAAGAGTAGTGCTGGAGTCAGGGGAATCTGCCTACAACAGTAAACAGTGCCAGGGAACCTTCCTGGGCAGTGGAAATCATGAATTATAATATCTGTTAAATTTTTAGCTGGCATCTGGCTTCATTTTCCCCAGCCAACTCTCACCATACATAGCAATGCAGAGACACTACAGGGCTCTTGGTGCAGCCCAGGGTAATTTCCAGTGGTCGGTGTGGGTATGACCAGCCTTTTCTGGAGGGCAGGGAGGTATGGACATATGTCATGCCATGCCAAGTGTGATGTAAAGATATGTGATAGGAAGATGTATAAAGATTTAATCTTTATAGAGAGTTCTTGGGAACATCAGCACAATCCTTGGTAGTTCTCATAAAAGAAATGTTAGGAAACAACAAAAACATTTGGAGCAAACAGAAAACCTCTTACTGCATGCATAAATCCATGGAGTGATCCCATTTGGAATATACATTCCTATTAAAACTGTCCCAAAACACTCTTGGTAAACTGGAAGCTCTTCAGAGATGGGAAAGAAGGATAACCAGAGATTCAGAAAAACTTTTGTAGCAGGAGATTTTTAGATGGCTACCGCTCTTCAGCTTGGAAGAAGGATGGTTACACAGATAAGAGAAAGACTGTGGTGGACAAAGCGCTACAGAATTGAGTGACATAGAAACAGTGAGAAGAGAACAGTTATCCCCTATTATCCCAAACACAAACCTCTGCAATCAGCATCTGAAATTATCAGGCAAGAAGTTTTAAACCAGTAAAGGAAAGGTCCTCTGAGAATGTATAATTACACTTCATAACACGGTGTCTGAGAGTGTCCTTGGGTCCAAAGGTACCAATGGGTTCAGAAAGCAGGGAAACTAATTTATGGATGAGGAGGATGTTGTCTGAAATACAGTGATGCAGAACAACATTCCGCAAAATATCTTTGAGCCGCAGCCCACTGGCAGCAGGGAGACTCACCAGGGAAATGTCACTCCCTGTTTGTCCTGTTTCTTCTGAGCATCCCATGGTGACCATTGACAGGGACAGGTAATGGGGAGGAGGGATCTGACCCAGGATGTCCCTTCTTCCATTCTTATTACATCCTGATGCAAGTGTGGTGACTTTTACAGTGTAGGAATTCTCAGTCGGGTATTTTAACAGAAGCACTAATTACAGGAGTGGACAGCGGTGAATTAGAATTTCTGACAACAAAGGAAAAAGTTGGTCTTTATTCTGTTTAGAGAACTAAAAATACAATCAGTCTTTTAAAAAACTGGGACATGTATTTGTCAACAGTTTTTTAGAATTAAAAAATGCACTTTTTAAAATGCATGCTGGTGTCACATCTGATTCAACCGTGACATGAGCATATTTCTTGGTGTGGAGGGTTTTTTCCTCAGTAAATCCATGTTCTAATGAGCTTATCATGAATCACTGAACAAACATCATTGACACACGCTTTGAGGATAGGACCAGCCCTTGACAGTGTCTGCACAGTCACGTGGCTTTCCTCTTCATTCTTCACACTGTTCCATTGAAAACTCCTTCTACCAGGCTGTGTGATCCCAGTGAGCACACAGGTCTGGTCAGGGAAACAGTATGTCTTGTATAAGTATACTGTATCTTTTATTTTAAGAGCTTTTCACAATGAATTGAAAAAAATTGATGCAGTAGGACTCCAGAACCCCACCAAACTCAACCCCACTTGAAATAATAAATAAAGGGTCAGATTCTTGCATAGTGAGTTAGTCATCTCTGACTCTTGGAGGCATCTAACTCTCACTCAGTGAATTGTCTCTGACATTCCCAGAAATCTATTAGATTTAGATGGATGAAGCTCCTTGCTTGTGTAGGTATCCCAGCCTGCGCATGTGCAGAGCTGTGCCCTTCACCACCTCTAACCATGACCAAACCATCTCGCAATTCACTTTTCTCCCACTGAATGTCTAAGTAAGTTGTGTCTCTACCAGCTGCAAAGCCCTCAGCTGTTTTTATGCTTAGAGTTGAGAAATGAGGTCTGTGAAGATCTGAGCTCAGTTATGACCAGGTCTGGCCCAGGAGGCTGCAGGGGCACCAGACTGATGAGCTGGGGTGAAGGAAGAACTGGAGAGATCAGGCGAGATGACCACTCATCAGGTGAGATGACCAGCACTCCTGGTGTGGGGAGATGAGCAGGGAGATGCTGCTGCATCCAGGGACTTGATACCCAAAGTCTGGGGTGGACTGCCCTATGAAACTGGCTTTCAAAATCCCTCTGGGGACGATGTGAATTTTTCAGCACCTTCTACCTAAAAATACTGCACTACTGGGCCACAGATATATATAATTTTTCTTTGCCTCAGAAGAGAGAAATCATCGGTCAGTGACCAGCTTCTAAAAGGCATGAGCCACCAGAAGGAACATGAAACATGCCTGGCTGAGAGCTGCTCTCAGTGGCTTGCAGGGGAAAGCCTTCTTCAGGTTCCTCAGGGAACGAGGGTCTTGAATTCTGGCGGAAAAAGGGGAGGGCTGAGAATCTCTTTTCCCTCACAGCATCGGTGGCCTTCCTCCTAGGAGTTTACTCCACCCTCATCTCTCCCTCCTGTCTCTGACGGAGCTGGGGCAGCCACCTCTGGATCTGGGCAAATCTCTGCTCCTTGAAGCGAAGAGAGCAGTTTGTGTGCCGAGAGCCCCGGCGGTGCCTTCCCCTTCGCAGCCTGGCTCTGCGCGTCTGCTTGGGAGCACCAGTGCTAAATTAAACTGGATTGCACTTTTCCCACTTTAGTAATTTAGATAAAAGTAACATTTTGTTTGAGAGCAGCAGCAATTATACCCTGGGGTTTGGGATTAACGTGATTAATACTTTCTCAATCTCCAAATGTCCCCCCCGCCCCCACTTCTGCTGCAATCAGAGTCTTGTCTTTCAGTGATGCTACAGTGGATAGTGTTCCCCAAAAAGGGGCTTTGTACATAAATCCTTATTAGGGAGCATTGCATGTGTTTAGGAAAGAGCTTCTCAGAAAAAAAAAAAAAAAAAGAGAACTGTATCGCAATGCATTAGTGTCTATATCACATGAAAAGCCTGTCACTTCACCACCCAGGGAACTAATGAAGATCCCAATTATACAGCAATAAAATATACATATGCAGTACAGAGGGGCTTATACATTTTTAATTTTTTTTCCAAAGCCAAATGCAGAAAGAAAATTCTAATTAGTGGGTTTGTCATTTTAAAATAAAAAGGTATGCTGTTGCAGGAAACACCCAGGAGTTGCATTTCATCCCCCAGCAAACCCATGCACGGGCAGCCTGCACCCCCTGCCGCAGTCCCAGCATCGTCCCTCCTCCCCACCCTGCCAGCAGCTCCCTGCTCACCAGGAGGATCCCAGGAGGAGGAAACCACATTTTTTTGGCCATGACCCCAGCAATTCCCATGCCCCCTGCAGCACATCACTATCTAGCCAAGCCATCCCCTCTCCTGTCCCCCTCTCCTCCCTCTAAGGAAGCCCTTCACTGCTTCAATCAGCTTTGCATTGCTAATGAAGATTTTCCCTTTCGCAGGGAGATCAGAGCGGTGAAGACCCGGCAGGAGGTCTCTGGGGGTTTCCATGCCCACCCTGCGAGGTGGCAGCAGGACGGCAGTGGGCATCCGAGCCACGGCTGCACCCTCCGGCTTGTGTTTGCTTTTCTCTTGTGGTTCTCAAAGCTGGAGGGATGGCTCTGGTTGCCCAGCCTGACTTTGGCCTTGCCAGGGAAGACCCAGTCATCAGCTGCGTGACAACGGGAAAAGAATAGGGTGGAGCTTTAGTAGCAAAGCTAGTAGCTTCCAGCAAAAATCCTCTCCTTTCTCCCTGGAGATACTGGGGACTGGTGAATGGTGCCCCGACTCAAAAATCCCTAGAAAAGGGTATTCTGAGGCTACAGAAGTGCAAACCTGCCCTTTTCCCCCACCCATTTGCAGAAGACCTCCATTATGTGATCATTTACTGTTATTTTCCGTGGCGCTCCCGACCTGTGTGCCCTGGGACGGCAGAGATCCTGCATGGAGGAGCCACACGTGTCCCAGCTGTGTTCCCGCTGCCTCAGCCCCCTGCTGCTCTCCGGTCCCACCCCCCAATGGTGACCGCAGGGATGCAGGGGAGGGATGCCCATCCTCACCTCCGAACCATTCACCGCACACGGAGACAATATTTGCAATCACCTCTGCCCCAACTCTGCAGACAGCACGTACAGTGAAGATGGACTTTCAGTTCAGCTGCACCTTCATGAACTTGTAAAAAAACCCCAGTTTTTCTTTCCTGTGGTCCATCATACATATAAATCTGGCTGTTTTCCCCAGGAACAATAAAACACATACCTAGCCAGGCTGCCATCCCTCCCAACCTTCAAATGCTGCTCCAAACCAACAAGGTATTAAAGCTGTTCAACAAAACAGCTTTAAGAGCTTTTAAACATTAAGCATAGCAATATATTTCCTTAATTGCATCCAAAGAAATGATCGACCTATTTGAGATTCAGTTTCCAAAAAAGTATATATAAAAACATCAATCTGAGACAGGAACTCAACTTGGAAAGTTTCAGACAAAATGCTCAAGATCTGACAAGGTTTTAAGCAATTCAGAACAATGTTTTAAAACGGAGCTGTCAGGCAACCTGAAGCGTAAAGCAGTTCTGCCAACTCCTCTTGTAATAAAAATAAATGATCATTTGTTGCTTTCTGAATTGTAATATGCAGATGAGTGAATATATTATACAATGTCCTACGTCCTAAACTCCATCTTCATTTAAATTTTAAAGTCACTATAATATGTTGCAGAAATATAAGGGTAAAAAAATAATTACTGATGATAGCATAATTCTGAAAAGTTTTCAAGCATGCAAAAAGCACAGGAATTGTTATTTTGACATTAATCAGTGAGTAGGCTCTGAGCATATCACAGTTGTGACAGACATAGGATCATTATCACCAGACAAGGCAGGAACTTTCACCTAACATGGAACTATTGTGTGTGTGGGGAACCCTTCATTTTTCCAGCTACAGAGATATCAAAAAGGTTTAAAATGCACATGGTAACAATAGTGGATGCAATTTCAAGATGTTGAAGAAAAATGATCAGGGTAAAATTCACCCCCACGTAGCCCAGCTCAGACAAACGGGTCAGTTGTTAGAAGGTGCAGGGGATGCGCAGCTCTCCTGCTGGGACGCATTCAGCTTGGGTACCCAGCCTTTTGCTGAGGAACACACCGCACATCTGTTACACTAAGTTTTTCTGCTCCTACATGCTCTGTTGAGCCTCTCTGCAGAAGGGTAGATATGGTCCCCTCTCTATTTAGCGATACAGGTACTTTAATGCTGCTTGAGCCCTAAGAAGAAGAATGAAATGACTCAGATAAAGTAGACAAGGGTCTCTGTTTTAATTTTTTCTCTAAGTCGCGAAGTTCATCTTGAAATCCTAATATATACCTGACTGCCTTCCTAATTAGTGTTATCTTAGCTACTATGCCAGTTTTAAATTGCAAGTTGAACTGGAATAAAATGCAAAGAAAGTTTAATTAATTGGTTAATTAATTATTTCTCCCTCTTCTAATAAGAAGATAATATTCACAGAGAGAAAACAAGGGTGAAGATAGATACTGTGGCCGGTTCACCACGGCATTGCTGGTCCTCATTGCTCGTGGCTGCCCTGTGGTCACACGCCCTTGAAATCAGAGGCTTTTCTCCAGGTTCTCGCTCCTCGATCCTCCCATTACATGAACAAGCTGTGACTGAGCAATGAGAGTTGCTCCTGAATTGGATAAAGGGTTTCAGAAGGACAGTACTTACAGAAAATTTGGGAGAAAACAATCCTAAGGTAAAAAAAAGAATGATTCTTTTTTTTCCCCTGATTGTTTCCCAAAAGCCTGCAGGCAGCCAGGACTCCTGTTGAAAATGTTGAAGGAAAGAAATCAATGATGGCCACGGAGGGATCTGCCCCTGGCAGGCAGTTCCTTGGGTGACAGCCTTCTCCAGGTGGTGCGACAACAGCCACCAAAGATAGTTCTGAAATCCGCCCTGTACTGGGCACAAGGATGTCCAGGGGTTTGATTAACTCACTTCTTTGCAGAAGTTAATGCTCCAGCAGCAACAATTTGGGTGAGCTGGAAGGTGTTCGTAAGAAATTCGACCAGCAGGACACTGCCATAACCTCAGGGCCATGAAACCAGCAATGGTCAATGAATGCTGGATAGATTCTGTCCAGCTTAAAAAACCCAAGACCCTAGATATATCTAGGGAGGAGGTTGTATAACTGCACTGCAGCTAGTTGAGCTAGCTATATCCAGGGAGATATTTAGAAGTCAAATTATTTGCAAGGCTGATATCAAGAGGCTGAACATGACAGATTTGGAAATAGAACTGGCTAATATCTTTCCATCCGGGTGACTTTTCAGTGTGGAGGCAACTTCTGCAGCAATGTGATTTTTCACATGGAGACATACAGTAAAAAATGTGATCAACTATTTCTTGAGGTTCTATTAATAAATAGTGCATTTGGTTTGCTAAACAAATGCATCAGCATCACATAAGGAGAGTCACAAAATTCCGCTGCTGTGATGAATGTATCAAGGTAGTCTCAAAACAAGTGTGTGGAAGACTGCTCAGGAAGAGTAAGGAAAGGCTTTGAAGCTTTTTGGAGAGGTCCTACCATGACTCTTCAGGGAAGAGTTGAAGTTTACACAGAGAGGGCAGGGTCTGGGCTGAGGACACGCTGAATAGGCTGGTGAGCATGTCCAAAGTTTTTATGATGAGAAAGAACAGAAAAGCTGTGTTAGTGCAAGAAGGAAAATTATTCCACAGTGAACAAATGAGATGAACCAGCTGAGAAAATCCAAGATGAAGATCTGGGACAAGATGTGTGGCAGCGGTGGGGTGTAGGGGTGAGCTTACAGCAAGGTTGGAGTGGACCAGATATAGGAAATAGTTCAGAGGGAACACGGGTATCATGGCTTAGGATGAAAAAGAGTAGAGAAACTGTAGAGAATTTGTGGCAGAACCCCCCCAAAGAGTGTCATTTGCTGAATTAACAAATGTCAGCTCAAATTTAGATGGAGGGCTGAGCAGTTTCCAGCTAAAACACGATGAGACTGTGATGTTTTGACACACAAGGGACCGGCCTCCTGTGCCATGGCACATCTCCCTTCAGACCCTGCTGTGTCCCCATTTCCCGCAGGACCGGGCTCAGGGCTCACTCCGTGCAGGACAAACCTTTTTCTAATACACAACTGACTATTTCCCTGACACCCATCTGCTCCCGTTCCGCTGTTCCTCTGTTCCCAGACTAACTCTTCTCCTACTTGATTATTTTTCTCCATTGTCTTTAGGGATAATACTCCCCCCCCCCCTTTTTTTATCAGCTTTCTTCTTGGCAACACAAGTTTGTGTCATCTCTTCTTTTCAGGCGGCTGGTCACCCCCATGGCTCTGGCAGAGCCCGAGCCCAGTCTGCAGGTGATGACCAGTGTGTCTGGTCACATCACACCTGGAATTCCTGACTTTGCTTGAAACCATCCCACCCTCACATTTGCCTTTTCCGTGATCACATCACATACTGGTGCTTGGACTATTTGTTAACAAAGATATTATATACATTTGAATTCGGAACAATTTCCCTAGTGGCTTCCCTCCAGCCAGCCATTGCAGCTTTGCCCTAACTTGTCTCCTAAATACCTTTTCAGACTGGTCCTGGTTGTCCCTTACTGTAGTTTAGATAATATTTTCCTATACGATGCAGAATCAAAAGCTTTCCTCCAGTGCAAGTGGTTAGAGGTACTACATCTCTTTACCTAGAAAACCGCTTTTTTATTCAAAGTTATCACGTTAGACTTGTACCATTTAGTTTAATAAACCCATGTTGAGCTCTAACCTCTTTTCATTTATCCTACATCTTTAATTCTTCTCTGTCCAAATTGGCTCTAACAGCTCAGATACTGCAGGGATCAAACCAGCCGGCTGATAGGTGCCGGTTTGCTTTTTTCCTTTGCCCTGGGAACTCCCCTGCCTACTCTTTGTTCCTCCAGTGCCACCCTCAACTTAGTAGATTTATTTGAAATAATCGTTACTGGACCTGCAATTTGATGTTCTGGTTATTTTTAGATGTCCAAGGTTGAGATTATCAGGCCCCCCTGGCTCCAGTGCATTGAGTTGTTCAAAAGTTGCTCCTCCACAGATACGACCAGCTCCATTTTCATACCCTCATTCACAGCAGCATCCTGCTGTTGCATCTACCTTCAACGTTTTCTTCATTAGTGAAGACTGACACAAAATATATATGTAGCTTTGGGGCTATAGCCAGAAAATCTTTAATCTTCACTATTACTGATCAGCAAGCCCCTGTCTGTCTTCTCTTTTTATTCATAACACGAATGAGTCCTTTACAATTTGCTTCAATTCAGTTTTCACTCAGCTTGACTTTAACCAATTCTCACTTTTTTCCTACACTTTCTGAGATTGAAGATATAGGTTTATTTGCTGCTCAGTTCTTTCTTCCTGTCCTTGCAGCCTCTCTGTTTGGTCCTAACAGGCTTTTGGATGAAGTTATTAATTGTGCTAAACCTGGAGCACAATCCTCCAGGATTTTTCCACTTGCTTTGGAAGCCCATGCCAGATACTTTTGCATATTTGACTTCAACACATTCCCACTGCTTCCTCACTTATTTCCCTGAGCTGCTCAGGACAGTCATGTTAGTTCATTCAGCTTATTGTCCTCTGCCCTTTGAAATCAAGAGCCTTATTTGCAGATAATAAAGCGAGCTCTCCATTAGTCTGAACTAAGATAATTCAAAATAAAGTGATTTATTAGTGACTGGCTCTGCTAGTGAAATCCAAATGTAATGCTGTATCAGTCCCTGTTAATAAAAAGGATGTGGGCAAGCTGTGCTGCCTGTCACAGGCAGGAACATCAGGAGTGGTCCAGCCTGAAACAGCATGTCGTGAACGGCGTCTCGTCTGCCAGAACACACTGCTGACTCTGATGGAAGGTGCCCATCCTCTCTGCTTGCACTGAAACAGCTTCAGTGTCAGGAGCAAGAAATGCCATTTCCCTTCGGTGCTTTCCAAGAAGAACCTGACTTAAGAGGCAGAGAAAGAATGGTCACGTGGAAGGACCACAGAGGTGAACCTGACTTTTCTCAGAAGTGTATTTCATGCCATTTCAAGATGGTCAACGTTTTTCTGCAAATAACAATGACTGGGAATAGGACCTAAATTATGAGATGCTGATGATTAGGAGTAAGTGTTACTAGCTTCTGTTTGCTGGGTGCATGATCTAGGACAGGGGTGGACACCAGTGGAGTATTTTAGCAATGACAACAGAGTAGAAAAGCTCCTCTACTTCTCAATTTGCTTAAAAATCACAACAAAGCATCACAGCCAAACTATCTCATAAAAGTTTGTTTTTCCTGTGTGCCACCCCTGCGTCTCCACAGCTGGTACCCGTTGGTGCCACCAGAATATTTGCCCTAGAGCCAGCTTGAACTGTTCCACCTCGATTAATTCATCTCAGCTACTTACACCAGCAACTCAGGAATATGAAACATCATTAGCCTTTTATCTGAAAATACACTTGTCTCAGGAATTTACCTGTGCTTTTTCTCTGTTTCTCCAGTGAGAAATTAATGTGTCTGTCAACAAGTGCCCTTCCATTAAACCTGCACTTGTTTATTTTAAAATAAAAGTAAGCTGCCACACTGAGCATAAAAACATGCAGTGTTTTATGTGGGAATCTGAAAGAATATTATATTAAAATGCACATTTCTTTGCTTCTATTCTGAATCTCATGAGGAGATTCTCCAGGGAATTTCAACTGGCAACTGCTTTCCTCTACATTAATGTAAATCAAAACTATAAAAGTTTTTTCATGTAATACCCAACTCTTTAGTGAAGCTTGCCTTAAAATAAACAATAAGGCAATTCTATGGCCCACCATCACTTATGTTCCTGTGGTAAAAGCTGCAGTCTCACATCCTGGTCCACTGAGGCAGGGCTGGAGAAATGCAGCCGAATGCGGTGCCTTGATCCTGAGCCGGTGGAGATCCCTGAATCCAGGAGCAGCCCGATGGAGGGAGGCATTCCTGGGCAGGACACAGAGGAAGGTCCCACCGACCCCAGTGCCTCTTTGCATTCCCACTGTGGGGTGAACTGCCCATGGGACAGGTCCTGGACCCTCAGCAAAATCCACCTGGCTGGAGTGGTGTCATGAAATTCGAAAGGTATCATCCATCGCTATTGTGCCCCACTCAGGTGGCCCCACACAGGGGTCTCCACAGCTCCAGTTTCAGCCCTGCTGCACACGGAGCCGGACTGAGGACATCCTGCACTGGAGCTGTAATTCTTGCCCAAAAGATGACCCTATGCCTGGTTCTGCTGGGGGTCTGCAGGTAGAAGACCTGTGGCACTTTTACGCAGGAAGATAGCTGAAAAGACTGCCTGGGCCTCTGTTTTCTGCATTTTTATTTTATTTTTCTCTGCAGAGTAAAATATCCACTCTATACTAATACATACTCTGCCCTGTCCACATATCCAGGTCACCGTGTCCAGATCTTTCTCCTGCGCAAATAAAACTCAAGTTGAAGAAGAGGATGGCGGGAGCTTGGATGCGCAGTGTGTCTCCTTGGAGCATGAAACGTGGGCGCTGGCTTGTCAGAAAATAGCTGTGATACGGATGTGTGTGTTCAGCCCGTGAGGCTGCTGTAATTAAAAGTCCTTGCTGGGATTCTGGCTGACCCTTAGCTTTATACACACACGGATGTCAAATGTCAAACTGTCTCCCCAGCTCCAGCAAAACTGGCCTGATGAGACAGCTGCTAGTGAAAGTCGAGCAGTCTATTGGGACATCTGGCATTCAGCATAATTGTTTATGAGACAAAACTTGCCAGAAGCAGCAGCAGGCCAAATTGGAAAGAACTAATGGCTAAATATTGGGGAATTATCTGGCTGGAGCAGTACGGCCCAGCCTGGTTAATTAGGAGCTTGCAGTGAATATAGAATCACTGTTAATTTTATCCCACCGTGCCTTTCCCGAGGCGAAATAGTGAGAGTATCAGTATTATGTGATTTGGTAAACGGTGGAAGGGAATGTTTAATAATGGTGGATTTTCTTCTTTATCTTAAGTGCTTCACCCTTCATCTAGCAGACGCACCCTCTCCAGCGAGGCAGCTAAGCTGATGGCAGCGCACACACCAGGATTCAGCCCTGAGTGCCTTTTCAGTGCCTTCTGCAGAAATTTTTCCATAGTATCAGTACTCCGATGCCTGCCCATTGCAGACAGCATCCCTGTCTGGTGCCGCAGGCTCCAGCCCCATCGTGGTCTCCCTCGGTCCCTGCAGTGCAGCCCACCCCGGGGTTCCCCCCCTTGCTGAGCAGCAGCCAGAGCGTTGCTCTGGGCAGAGCTGGGGCAGGGGGATGTGAGGCGGGATTAGGGAGATGTATACCCCAGGTGCTGCTGCGAGGGTTGTCTGGGTGGGCAGTACAGGCAGGGGACAGGCAGGAGACATCTCCATGGGGGCCTGGGGCAAGGGGGCTGCACTGGAAATGAGGAGAGAGGGGAAGGCCAGGAGCACTGAAGGGGCTGGGATCCGTAGGTGGAGGGTGTTTGGGACAGGAGAGAGGTGTAATGCAGTGGGATAAGCTAAGGTGTAGGATGGAGCTCTGCAGTGAGGTGAGAGCATCAGTTGCTGGGGTTGACGGTGCAAAGGGCTGTGTCAGAGGGGGCTGATGTTACTGGGGAACACTCCTTGCCACTGGAGCGATCCATTTCAGGGACTGGGGCATAGACACAGGGATGCTGTCTCCACCTTGCACAAGGGGAATGGTAATTTTGTGCGGTGTCATACCTGAACTAAACTTCTTCACGGGAGTTCAGGTCATATGCTGTTCCTCTGCTTACAAAGCAGCTGCTAAAATGATGTAGGAAGGGTTTGTTTGAGTTGTGTTTTGAGACCGTGTCCTCAGACAGCGCAGCTGGGTGTTCCTCCAGAGCAGTGCTGCCCAAGGATACTCTCCCCTGACCAGTGTTACAGCTTTGGATTTTGCCTCGCTCGGTTTAGACCCTAATGAAACAGCTGTGAAGACCTTGCTAGATGGTGAAGGAGTCTATTCCAAATCCATAGTTTCCTGCAAACAGGAGAGCTGCAATCAGGGAAACTCAAGGGACACGATGGCAAACACACTAAAAAGCACCTGTTTGTGTCAGGGCTTAGATCGATGAGGGCTGTGACCCTGCAGGTACCAACCTATGAGCTGATGAACTTGGTTCACTCCAACAGTCAGACGAAGACTGGCCTGATGAGCAATGGAGAGCCCACCAAGCCTCAGCAATCCCTTCTGGGGCATCTTTGACTTTTGTATGATCCATTCAGCTTCACCATCAGATGGGGGGCCTGTTTGTATGGCACCTTGACGACAATTCAAGTCAGGTTGTTTTGAGCGAAATCTTCCAACTCATTAAAGATGATGACATTTCCACCCTCAGATATTGTGTTATGCATTAACCCACAAATGGTACCAATTCCCAAAGAGCAGAGGTGATTGTGGTAGATGACTGTAATAAGAGTAAAACCATCTCCGGCTATTGCAAGTAAGAAACCACCACAGCCTGGAAGGCCATTCCCTCAACAAGCCAAATGAAATCAGTTTGGATTTTGGACCATTGCCTCTGGATACTTTCCATAGAAACATTCTAGCTTTCAGCAGGGTCTGGGGCATAGCTTGGCAAGAGAAACCTGCACTTACAATTCTCTCTATATATTAGCACTGATTTGGGCAATCAGGCTTACATCTTGGCTAATGCTCCCATTTCACAGTTTCATATCTTGAATTTCAATGTTCTCAAACGGCACCCAGTGTTCCTGAACTGTAGCTTTGATCTCCTCTGGAAATGCCTGGATGACAGTGACTTCAATATTAGAGAGTGATGTGCATCAATGCAGTATCACAGTAGGGTGACACTGATTGCTTTCTTTCTTAACTCAGGCATATGACTTTCCAAATGTTCATGAAAATTCCCTAAGTCACTCAGCAAATTCATCCTCCATTGAGCTCATGATCGAGATGTTGTCCAAGTATGGCATGATGCATGAAATTACGGAAAGCAGAGCTACTGCTTCAACCCTATGAAGGGTTGAAAATTTCCCCTTAATGGAAAATTCAAATAAGAGCTTGGAAGCAATACAGAGGCCCGAGACAGGAGGAGCTCTACGTGCAGGACCAGGTCTGCTGCCCCGTCGTGTTGCATCTTCCATGTGCTAACGTGAATCCTCCAGCAGAGGCACCTATTACCTTCTTCTGGTGTGACTAGTCCTGGCCAGTCTCAAAATCAAGCACTTATTTTGAACCACCTGACTAATTCTTACTATTCATCTAAGAAAATATAAAATAATTATGTCTATTGCTGCACTAGAAAACAAGCCCTGCCTCTGTGCAAATTTCAGCCTCATCCCTCAGCCTACCCCTGCTCTTCGTTTCCTCACATGCTCCACTTCTCTGAGGACCTTCTTTTTTAGGCAGGAAGACTTTTTCTGCAACAGGATCCAAGTAACATTTCTTACTTAATTTAAGCTTAAGTTTATCTCATATTTCAAAATCTGAATGCACCTGGCTGTAGAACATTTATATGGACAACAGAAAATAGAGTGAGTGTTGTAATGAAGTGCAGTCTCCATGTTATTTTTGGCAAAGTATTTTTACTGAAAATTTCAAAACATGTCTGGTAGGACATCACTTGGCTCCTGTATCTGCTGAAGTGAAAGAAAATACCATGTTTTTACTAATAGCTGTGAAAATTCTTAGCAGGCGTTAATAAGTAGGAGAAAAATCTTCCTTCCCCCCCCCCCAAGGAAATCAATTATTATGTCACAATTTAAAGGAATTTAGGAACTGAAAATGCAGACAGATACTGAGTGGGATTTATGAAAACACCTCGGCCAGAACCTTTCCTCCCCTTGAGATGCATTCCTTGCTGGTACAGTGGTACAGCTGCATCCATTTTATACAATTTGTACAATGTTATCTTCTCAAATATTTAAAAACCTGTTATGCTGTTTGGAAAGCTCACTCAGGAGTATGTCATTTTAGCTTTTCATCAAGCTCCAATGCCTATCTTTGTTAGTATACATTTTAAAACAAGTAAGCATTCCTCGTTCACCTGGCATCAGTTAGAGACGCAGAATTCTTAGCTCTCCCTCCCAAGCAGAGCAATCTCAGAGAGCAGAATCACAGAAATCACAAAGATTTCCACAAAAACGTGTCTGTTTGCACCCTCAAAAGCCAGAGGTGCCAGCACCTTGCAAGAAGACTGACCAGCCAGGGCAGGACTGGCCATTCTGCTTTTAGCAATGGGAAACACAAGTCCCTTTAGCAATTCAGGTTGATGAAGACTCAGTACGCCTGATCAATATGCCTCGATGGTAGGTCAATACCCCACGTGCACGTGCTTATTCTTATTGATGCATCATCACCCCATGTTACACGGGCCAGGAGCACTGACAGTAGTAAATCACCGGCAATCACCAACTTTGAGAGGAAAATTGGCGATGGAAACTGCTTGTGATCTGCAGGAGACACGGGGACAGAGCCCCTGGGAAACCTGCTGCCTGCCTGTCCTGCCAGGCTCTGCCCAGGTCTGCAGGACCCGTGTGCTGTTTTGTCACGATGACAGACAGGGTGGAACTCGCTAAGACTGGGGAGGGTGGGTTTGGATGCCCCTGGTGAGGACAGGTCAGGGGGACAGTGTGCCTGGGTAATGGAAAACCCCTCGAAAATTAATTAAGTGCATAACATACACTGAAAATGGGAAGATGCCATAAAATGAAAGCAAAGTCTACTGGGGTAGGTGGAGATGAGTGCTGGAGGATCTGATCCTGCCCGATGTGTTGGAGGAAGATCACCAGAGCCTTTGAAGTCCTAATGGTAAAACCAAGTGTTTCTGTCTATAAAGGTGTGTGCAGGTTAAGCAGAAGCTGGGGTGGCAGGAGCCCTGGCTGTGAATCTCACGCTGGGTTTGTCAGAGAGGCAGTTCAGACGGCCGTCCAGAGCTCTCCTCACCCGTCTGTGCCCAGCTGAAGCTGCTTCCTCCAAAAAATGTTGCCTTTTCCAACAACCTCCCCGGCAATAAACCCTCCTCTGCAGACCAGATGGGGGCCTTGCTAGAGGTCCCGGTGATCCTTGGTGCTTGGGAATGCTCCTGGGGTCTTGCTTGATGTCCCAGGCATGGGGCAACAGCAGAGGTAGAGCGGGAGGCAGAGGTTCAGAAGGGACCATCAGCCTGATCCGGTGTGCATCCCTCAAACGCAGCCCTCGCCCCAGGCACTGCTGGATGCACATTTCATAAGTATTGGGTTTTCAGACCACTTTTAAATGGCCTTCAGCTCTGTGAAGATGAGCTGCGGGCACTACTCGACTGGCAGGTACCTGCATCGCCAGTGTGCACCTGCGCCAACGGGGCCGGCTGTCCCCGCATGGCTGCGGTGAACGTGATGCCTCCTCATTTCCCACAGCATCAGTGTCGGGAGCCTGGTGCGGTTCAAATAACGGTGATTACAGCCTTACATTTTCAGTGATTCAATTAACAGCCTGATTAGTAAGATACTATTCCATTTTATAATTAGATTAATGAGAGCATTCATTCAGAAGTTGTTATCTCACTTAATAATGACCTCACTGATTATTCTATCTCCTTTAACTGAGTGACTGATTTTGATTAAAATAAATATAGCTCACAGCACCTGGAAATTCATTCTTCTATTTAGAAGGAATTTGATAGAAAGAGATTCCCTTTTAAGAATTTCTTGAGAATGATTAAATATTTTGGTCCTCCTGAGGCTGAATTTTCATGTTTTTAAAGATGACATTTTTGAAATATTTGATGATAAAATATTTATTAAGCCCTGTATTCATATTTTCAATACATCTGTTTCTACTTTGACTGTTTGAACATAATTTCAGAAGAAATATATATTAGCATGCTGAGCTGATTTAAAAAAAAATACCCGCAAGTGCTTACACACACACACACACACACACACGCGTTTACACACAGACAACATACCATTGAACCTCAGTATTCATTTAATCCTGTACCTTACATAATGTTTTCTGATTTAGCAACAAACACTGCCATCAGTCATTTAGCCAATTGAGTTTATCAGATCCCTGCTGCTTCTGATGTTATTTTGTATATTAATCTATTTTCTAAAAGCGGTAAGAATTAGAAAGCACAACTGCTAAACACTTTAATATGAAAAAGGCAAACAGGCAGGCAAATAGAGTTAGCAGGTTTGTGGGAAAGGCAAAACACGCCTGATTACCACGGCACAACAATTAGTGGCAATCGCAACGTCTGTGCTAGTTTGGACAACTTCAGTGGTGTCAGCAGCGGAGTGAAGGTGACCATGACCACTGACAGCACCTGGTTTGGGAGGCACTGCTCGTCCTGCCCAGGACAGAAACTGCATTTTATCAACAAATATCTAGCTTTTTCAAACAGTGTCTGGTCTGGGGACAAGCAGCTGCCAAAGAAAGATGACCTGGGGTGATCAGCTCCTCTTGCTCCCATCGGAAGGGACCAGCAGTAACCAGATTTTTCCGTGACCTGAAGGGACCTGGTGCCCCCTGTTCATAGTTGTGGCGATGGGATGGTCAGGGCCAGGGGGGAACAGCATCCTTCTTGCTCCATGCTTCTCCCCAGAGCTGGGGCCTCGCTGTGTCTCTGCCCTTCTGTGTTTCAATTCACAGGTACAATATTGCAGGGCGAGTCACAGGGCTTCTGTGCTCTCCTTCTGAAATGACTGATCTTTTGAGAACTGCATCCTTTTGCTCTGGTTAAGAAGTCGCATCGGAGCACAGCAGTGCAGACTGGCTCAGCTCACGGAGGGCATGGGCAGAAACACAGACCTTTGCTGGAGTGGGGCACATGGTTTCAAAGATACAGGAATAACCAACAGCCAAATTCAAGTTGGGTTAGTATTTAATGAATCGATGCAGTTTTCTGTAAAGTTAGTCACCAAGTCGCTGTCCGCCTGATGCTGACATGACACCACTGGTAACAGAAGGAAAAGCTATTGCTGGTGCAGGGCAGCTAGCAACAGCGTCTGGGCTAGCACAGCCCGTGAAACGGGAAACTGCTGGAATTGCCCATCTCCTCAGGCATGAAATAACCTGACAAACGGAACCAATACCTGTCCTGCTAGGAGCAGGTCATCTCCCATCACGGGGGTTTCCAGCTAGTGCAGTCCGTGTTTGCACGTCGTCTACAGCGCAGTCTGGCACCAGCGATGCTGCCCCCTCCCCCGGCACCTCTGAGACGTCCCTTATCCTGCCTCCCACCCTTCTCTCTCTTTCCAGAGTAAACATTGCGTTGCACCCTCTCGCCTCAAACTGCATCATCAAATGTCCAGAGTATTAAATACCATTCTGCCTGACGTCGCACATACTTCACATTCCTGGCTTCTCATTTCTTGAATTTCCCTTTGTATCTGAGGTCTCGAAAAGCTTTGGTACCCATATAAAACAGACACATGCTTTAACTAGAATTGACTGTGTTTCTAATTCACTCTTAAATACTTCTGACCCATCTGATCCATCTGCGTCCCTGAATCCTACTTACACTGCTTGCCCTGGGCTGCCAAAACGCCCTTCTGCAGCTCCGAGGCCGAACGGGAAAGATGCTGCCGGAGCTGCAGCGGGGCACTGGGCTTTGGAGCTGCTGGGGTCACTTCTCTCCTAGTTCTAGCAAGCCAAAAAAATCCCAGAGGAGCAGAACAGCCTCCAAAGGCAAAAGCCTTTGATTTGATCAGAAATACCCGTGCCAATGAAGAGAGAAGCGGGCTAGAAACTTCAAGGCGAGAGTCAGGATCAGCAGGATCTGAATTTGCTGTGAGACCTTTCAATTTGCCATGTTAATGTTTCTCCCTCTTGATTTCTGCCTTCCTGGGCTCCATTTGGTCTGGCTGCCAAGTGGTGGTCTCAGAGCAAAGTTTTACTTTCTGGAGAGCCTGGTGGCAAAATCTGCTTGACACACTCCTTCTCCCACTCTGTGCCCTTCAATTCTGCTTCCAAAGTCATGTCCCTGCCTAGCTTTTTTCCTTATATATACAAAAATGTTTACTTAAAGGTTAAAACCCACCTACCTGTGAGTCAGGAGAGGAATCTGATGTGCATGTGTTAAGGTGCTCTCTGGACAAAGACACTGTAATGAGGACCTAATTAAGTGAAAGCTGACTAAGGAAATCAGGCTGGACAGGAATTTTCCGCCAGTTGTCAAACTGCAGCACCTCGCTGACTGAACAGGGCAGACGGGCAGAGCTCAAGGAAAAGGTGTACTCCAGAAACACAAACATTTGTGATTACCCATAAATACAAATTCTGAGAAACCTGCAGAGGGACATTGCAGAGGACCTTTCTCCTGATATGAGGCAAACACCTTGCCACAACCAAGAAGTCCTTAAACCTGGAGCCATACAACCCACACCAAACCTGGCCCAGGGTTGTACAGCTTTTCCCAGACTTTGTTGATTCTTTGCATGACACTATGGGCTTGGACGCTACATCTACTTCTTCCCTGGGGAGAAGTCTTCCCCAGGAGATCAGTCTAACAAAATGAGGTCACAGCTTCCAGTACCAGAGAAGACCTGTCTGGTCTAGCCCAGGTTTCTGAGGTATCAATCTATATGTGAAGATGCTCCACTGAAGCTCATGCACAGCTTAGGGACATTATCCTATTCATATCTTCACCTTTAATTTTCAAAAGCTGCCCAGGGACCAGTCTTTGCCATTGTGGAAGCAATGGACCGGTGCTTGGTGGGCAGAGGGGCACTGGACCCTCTCAGGTCCCATAGCACAAAGCAAACGATGCAAGGGGACAGGGAGATGTGCACACAACACGCCAACAGCATCCTATAGCCACCTGGTATCAACACACCGCCTACACAAACACAGCCCCGCAGCACGGTGTGTGCCCCACCACAGCACACCGAGGTGCACAACCAGACAGCTCTAGTGTATATAACAGAGCCGAGGGCAATATTTTGCTTATTGCTTAAAGGGATTTTAGCATTCAGCTCCTTGCACCATATGTGAAGCCTGTCTTCTATTTTTCATTTTATTTTTGGTGTATTTCTTCAGGAGAAATCATTATGGATTTATTTTTTTCCTAGCATTTCAGGCTGAAGGTCCTGAAATGGATCTGACTGAAATAGCTTCAGCTACGTTTGACTCAGATTAGAAATACAACCTTCAAGTCCTTCACCCCAGGTATGTAGTCGCAGGTTCTCAGGTCTATAGGTTTATTGGGAAAATTAAGCAAAACTAAAAAGTGACAGCAGCAGGCTATATATTCTGAATTATGATTCTGAAGTCTTCATTGCCTTTTAGAGATAGTGGTTTCTCAGAAAATCTATTATCAGGGAGGTACTGCAGTCCTTGATCTTGTAATCTGGGGAGCACACAGGGGAGCATGTGTTGCTGTTCATGCTGTTGAACGCCATCGTACCTATGTCCTGCTCACAGCCTAATCTTCTCTCCTCCCAGACCATCACATGGTCCTCTGCAGCCCAAATTGTCAAATGGAGTGTCTCCCTTTTGCATGCGCGGACAAATGTTTCTGCACTTTTTAATCTTGAAGGACCACTTAGCCTAAGAAAAAAGAAAATATCCGCAGAATATTCTCTGCAGTGCCTCCACATGATTTTCATTTGCAGCCAAACAAAACCAACATTAAATTCTTGAAGTTCACTTACAGTTTTTTTTTTTCTTGTAGGCTTTTTTCCTCCACTTACTGACTCTGGAATTCACAAGTGTGTTTTCTACACTCTCTTCACAATGACTTCACAGAATATTGTCCAATCTGATATCCACAGAGATATGAAATTGTATACATTTTCAAAGCCAGAAATTGTATTGGCCACTTTGACCCATGTAAATAAGCAATATTTAGTCACAGAGAGACAGGTTGGGGAGGGATGCTGCTTTTTTCTTTTACCAAAATATAATGTTTTCTCTTGTTTGATCTCGAGGTTAGTACACACTTCAGTTAATTTGTAGACATAGAAAAACATTTTCAGCATTTCTTTCTCTTCATGACCACTCAACTTCCATTCTCTGGGCTTTTGCACTTATTAAGTGATTTCCAAATGCCCCAGAGGCTTTTGTGGATAAACCAGGAGTTTTTAATATAAAATTGAAATAGAAGCATCAGGAGAAGCAAAACCAAAGCACTACCAAAAAAAAAAAAATTCCACAAACAGATTTATTTCCCTTTGCAGGTCTCCTTTGAACAGCCAAGGAGTCATTGTGTGACTGCAACCCTACAGCAGATATCCCCAGTTTCCATTGTGTGTTTTAGCAGTACGACTATAAAAATACCCCCAGAGCTAGATTGTACCTCAGAAACAGGAAGATTTTGTTTATTTTTTCCTGACTGGATAACAGCAATTCTGAACATTTTGAATTGAAGTGACGCAGTGACTTGGCAGAGCCTGTCAGCTTCCCAAAAAGAACACGAGTATTTCTAAAGGAGCACAAGAGCTTCTAAAGGAGGTTGCAGAATGTTAATTGCCTATGGATACTGTAAAATGAGAACTAAAATACCAAAGGTTCAAAGGTCTCCATCAGTCATTTTTTTCCAGAATTCAAGCTGCAGCTCAGACTTGTTATAAAGGTAAAAGGCTTTTTCTTACGTACCTGCAGATGCAGGATGAGACTTGTCCTGTCTTTCCCTCCCAGACTCAGGTCAGAAAACACTATCTCCATCTTTTTTACACCATTACTTTTTTACTTTTTACAAGGGCATGTAGTGATAGGACAAGGGATAATGGCTTTATAGTGAAAGAGAGTAGATTTTGATCAGATATTTGGAAGAAATTCTTCCCGTGAGGGTGCTGAGGCCCTGGCCCAGGGTGCCCAGAGAAGCTGTGGCTGCCCCTGGCTCCCTGGCAGTGTTCAAGGCCAGGTTGGATGGGGCTTTGGGCAACCTGGGCTAGTGGAGGGTGTCCCTGCCCATGGCAGGGGTGGCACTGGGTGGGCTGGGAGGTCCCTTCCCACCCAAACCAGCCTGGGATCCTATGATTCGATGATTCGATGATTTTGTGATCTGCAGAATCTGTGCAAGATTTACATTCTCCTACATGCATTTCTGATGTGCAACCTTTAGAGGCTTTATCAGAGCAGGAAATTAGAATGAACACATTACAACCTTTAAAATGAGAAACGTGGGCTTAAACAACTGGCTCTATATGGAAACCTCAGTGTCCGCCTCTATCTGCCCCCCTCCAGACAGCATGTGAGACACCAAATTCTGCCCCATTTAAACCATTATAACCTCATGGAACCATGAGGTGCAGCTGGTGGCAGGATTTGTCCCTGCCTGTTGAGCTTTTGCTGCAGAAAATTTGGAGGCTAATGGGTGAATATTTGCTTTCAGTGTGTGTGATGACTATGGTAACCATGACACAATAATGTCTCCAGCTGAGCTCAGTCCCTCCTAATCAGGCACTATTTAATGTATCTGTCACTGTAGTATGAACCATCTTTCCAGCATCGTCAGACCCTCTGTGTGATGGTTCCATGCTGTGCAGATGTACCCAGCCTTGCAAGAGCAAAGGACATACCCAACCCTGCAAGGAGCAATCTGAGGTAGCAAAAGCAAGTTAGCCCGTGTGCTGGACTAATGAACTGAGCTGGTTAATTCAAAGTACAGCATGTTATGCTTCCACTGTGTTCCTCTGCCCATTCCAGGTTTAGCTTTGCCTCCAGAGCTAGGTTGGCTCTTTGCGTGGTCTGGCACGACCTTCTCCAGGAGGTAGGGCTGTGTGTTACTCTTGGGGCACTCACTGAGGAACAACATGTCATTATTTAGAGCTGGTCTTGCTTTATCAAAAATAGCTGAGTGTTATATGAGGTCTGAGGGTGCCACAGGGGAAGAGCAGGGTGGACTCTGAGGAGCTATAAGCACTCATGATACAAAGAAATAAGCCTGATACAGATGCCCTGTGAGATAAAGACATAATTTGTATTACACCAATTTATCAATGATAGGAAAGGGTTTAGCTCTGTGCCCTTCAGAATTAAATGTAGACTCTGGATTTGTCTTCCTGTATTTCAGTGTTCATGTTAGGAGGAGAGACAGAGGTCAACTCAATGTAAATACAAGATGAAAAACTTCCAGCTCAGCATCAGTATCTGTCTCTAAGAATAAGGAGAAATAGTCAGGAGAAAGAGTCAGACCTAAATAATGAATGTGAGTAAAGAATGGGTCATTAAAAATGCTTTAAATTCTGCATCTGAAATACTTCAGTGTCCTTGTTCTGCAAAGGACATTCAGCTTGGTCTATTTGCACACTGCAAGAAATACAACTTTCTGGAAATGTGTAGGGTTCTTCAAAAAGTCTCTGTGCTTCTGCCAAATTGTGGCTCAATATCTCCCGGAACCACAAGGATGCATTTTCACAGTGGGGCAGCAGCTCTGCTTTTGCTCCCTGCACCATCCCCACCCTTCTTTATAGTCCCATTGCTGATGAACAGATCTTTCACAGGTGATGTCCCAGGCTTTTCTGCTGGCAGAGACCATACGGAGCCAAACACTTAAGCCATGCAAGTGTGTCTATCTATGATTACAACTATGCATAGAGACGGGAGCACAAAGCTCAAGTTAAATGGCTGTGGCAAATGTCTGAGAGCTTCACCATTACAGTCAGAAGGTCACCGGGGTTCTCATGGACCTGCCTGGTCCATCCTCTCCCTATGGCCAGATGAGCTCAGTCTATGTGCAACTCAAGAGAAGTTTGTCTTTCTGTTACCATAACAAAGACACACACTTAACAGTCTTCAGCACAAGGGTTTTATGTGCTTAGCTGTCTTTAGGAAGGCTTTCCCAGCAGCTAATTCAAATCATCCCTGGAGAAAATCCAGCCCCCATTTTTCATCCTGCCTGCCCCAGAGACCGGACAACATCCTACCTCTTTGAAGAAGCACTCAGCACTACTGGTTCTGTCCCCATCACACCTTCTCGTCTGTAGCTTAAACAATCCATAGCTTTTTAGACTTCTAGTCACCTTCATCACTCTCGTGCCAGCTATCCCACGTTTTTCTTGAAGTGCAGAGCCCGAGCCTGGATCCCAGCTCTGGCTGAGGCTTCCATGTCACCTCAGTGCTCAGCGGTGTGCTCACCTGTTGTGGATTCACTCAGACCTTGTTTTTTCTCACTTGCTTGCTAGAAAGGGAGCTCTTGAAAGTCATGTCCTTAAAGTACGGGTATACAATTCCTGTTTTGTCCACACAACTCCTTTCCAAGTTTTAGAATGAAATTAAATAAACCACAGACAATTTACTCTTGATGAATACAAATATGTATCTTCTCCTACAAGTCCTTGCAAATATTCAAGGCTAAGGATTTTCCATTTAAGACTGGTTTTAATTGTGGTCTCTGTCTGTCTGCATTTGACTTTTTCAGTGAATGCCAAAGAGGCATTAAATGTTTTGGTCACCTTCGTGTCATCTATTGATATCTCTTACTCAAATAGTGTATCAAACCTTTCCTTGATCTTTCTTGTGACTAATGTACAAAGAACATGTCTTTCTGTTGCATGCCACTGACTGTCTCATCTGTCCCCCACCACCCCACCCATCTCCTCTAATGGAGCTATTCCTAATAGCCCAGCCATCAGAGCAGCTCTCTAACAGCTGTTATCAAAAGCAAACTGAAATTTTTCCACTGAGTGTTTCCTTTTTTTTTTTTTTTTTTTAATATGCTCTGACTTTTCTCTGTGGCATGACTGGTATCTTGGGAAAACTTTAAAAATTCCTGTCTTAGTATAAGAACTAGAGTCCAACCCCTCACTTTCTGTCAAAGCCATTAATAAATGGTGTCTCCAATAGGAAATAAAACTCAACATCATCAGTGGAAGTCTCAATTTACCAACATTTCAGACTTTGGTCCGCCAGGTCTGATACAAGTTGAAACAAGGCACATTTGTAAGAGGAGATGAGCCAGGTGAAGAGGTTGTCTGCACCCATAAGGGCATTAGGGAAGTTCTGTCAGCCTCTAAATATGATTTAATATGCCCAGAAACATAAATGCTTATTGTCATCATCTTTACTCCTCTAAGAGTCACTGATGGTCTTTATAATGTTTGGTTTTTTTTTTAATTCTTTTTCAGCCTTCTGTTCCCACAGCCTCAGTGATACATTGGGGCACTGGGCTGCACAGGAGAATTTGTCCTTCATTGTCACCACGCACACCTTAATTTTCAGATTATTTTGAGAGCTGGCAAATAGAGGTGCTCTGCTGGCTTTCCTTGGATGTTCATCCCTAAACATAGTTTGGAAGTCCCCCAGCCGCCTCACTGTCCTACATGGCAAACACTGGAACAGGCTCCCCACAGAGGTGGTCGATGCCCCAAGTCTGTCAGTGTTTAAGAGGCATTTGGACAATGCCCCTAATAACATGCTTTAACTTTTGGTCAGCCCTGAATTGGTCAAGCAGTTGGACTGGATGATCATTGTAGGTCCCTTCCAGCTGAAATATTCTGTTCCGTTCCATTCCATTCCATTCCATTCCATTCCATTCCATTCCATTCCATTCCATTCCATTCCATGGCAGTAGTTCAGCTGCAGAGCTGCAATCACTTTTTTAATAGGGTGCAAGACCAACATGCGAGCAGTTACACATAGTCAGGTTCATGGGAAAGCCATAATTCATTATCCATTTAAAATTACATGTCTCTTTTAGGATTTCCATACATCTGCTTTAGTTGGCCAAAACTCTTGCCTCAAAAGTTAGGGAGTTTGCCTCAGGATACACAAGCTCTGCTTTGCTTGATGTTTGATTAGTATAGTGTAGCCTGGAGCCTTGTCAATAAGAATAAGCATGCAAGAAAAGAGCAGTGAAGGCATCTCAATAATCAATTTTGTCCTAATGATAACTGCTAAGCGTGAGCCTGAGGAATGCCAGCAGCCCTGGGGAGGGATGCAGCCAGCAGCTATGGACCAAATTCGGATCCCAAACTCCTCCCTTCTCTTGAGTGGCACCTTTCCCTACAAATTAGTGCTGCTCCGGAGTGTGAGTGCGGGTGTGAGAACAGATTCCTGCAGGCAGGGTGGGGAAGCTGTGGGGTCACACTGCTGCTAAGGCAAGACTCACTACATCTCTGACACTGCTCCTTGCACTCTTTCTCCTCTTGACACTTTTCTGGAAGAAAATGCTGGTAACAGAATTGAAATCAGATCCTTTGTAGGACCTAGAGACGGTCCTTTAATGCTAAAACTGCTAAATACAGGGAGGTTTTTGAGCAAATCACTTTCACTCAAATCAGCCATAAACACTTCAGGTTTTAGAAAGAGTCTCACCCCCTGAGGGCAGCATTAGCCAACACAGTTGTGAGCAAAGGACTTGACATCCATTCGCTTTCTGCTGCTGAACAATCAAGTACCAGAATCTTTTATACATTTAAATGGTATTCACCTAGCAAATGGCAAATGTACCACAGCTACTATTATATCCTACTGCTAATGAGGAGGCAGTGCAGGTTCCCAATTTCTGGGGGGCTAAATCCTGCAGTTCTTATGCAGTTTTCTGGGAAGAAATTTGCTTGGATGAAAACTGGGGGCTGTAAGCCCGGCCATTATGGTAGGACATTGAATGGCATCTCACTATGCAGAACTCACGCCATAGGAAACTGCCATTTTTTTCTTAGCATAAGCGCTTGCGGTTGTGCCGAGGCTGCTATTTAGTTCAATCACTGGTTACATTGTCCAAATTAACTTCTAGGATCAAATTGTAAATATTGAAAATAACCATAATTCTGCTTCCCAAAGCAGTCCGTGGCTTAAAAAAGACCCAAGTATAAGAGGATCTCAGCTGAAGTCAGTGGAGATGTGCTGATTTATACCAAGGGACCTTGGCAGCTCATTAATTTTGCAAATCAAGCATTTGGACATTGGGAAATGCCTTTAGGAAATGTAACCAGGTTTCTGGTGCACCTTAATTGCCTATGTTCATTATGTTGATTGGTGAACAGAGACGCCACTAGAGTAAAGGCTGAGGCTTACAGAGTTTAACAAATGAGTTCTTCTGAAGTCTGTTTTATATGGAAAATTGATCAGGATAATTATACCACCGTTATAATTTTACCAGTACAACTCCCACTCACGTCCCTTCCTACAGATGCTTTTTACAGCTTAGTGTCTTTGCTTTGCTTTGCTTTGAGTGCAATGCGAGATAAAACAGAAAACCGTGCTGCATACAAGTGCTCATGTGAGGAGTTGTACTTGTAGGAGTATAATTATCCTGGTAGAGTTAAGTTGATGAATTTTCCTTTGCAAGCAGACAAAATCTGTGTGCCTACATCCATATGCATCCCTGGATTCCTTTGAAATTTGCAGCAGCAGTGCTGCGATTTCTTCTGACTTCATGGTGATAAGAACAGGCATTCCTAGAATTGAGCGAGCACCCTCTAACAACTCTTTTAGCCACTATTGTTTGGTACCGGCGGGCTGTTTTGGAGCACACCTCAAACTCCAAGTACCAGTTTGTGCTTTTCTAATGAGCATGACATGCTTGGGAAGTGCCTCAGCTCCATTTGGAGGTCAACTGCCTTCTGAAGAACAGATTAGAACATGTTTGTCTGTGGAAAAGTGGGATCTGCACTGAAACTTCATGTAAGAATACATGCCAGGTAAGGGTAATATCCACGTAAGCAGCAGGACTGGAGCTCTTCTGCAGATGAGAGCGCTGGCAGGGAGCTTAATGATTATAAAGGGCCACATCCTGCCACTATTGACCCAGACGATGCCCAAATACAGAACAAACTGATGGAAATAAAAATGTGTCACATAATCTCCACCCACATCTGCACTATGGGACTGTGTGCAAAAAGAAGTCGAAAATCTCGGCAAGGTCAGCCTATGATTTACTAGCTTTCTAAACATAACAAAGTTCTGTTCCAAGGACTATCCTAAAATCAAAGTTGTCTCATATTATCCCAGAATTCCATCATCTAACACTAGCATATGCTTTTCATAAAACCCTCAAATTTTGAGAATTCATCTAGTCTGTGTAAAATAAAGGATCTCAGCATTTCACTCCTCAATAGGATATACGTCTTCACAAGACCTGGAACATAGGTCTTCAGAGTCTGAGATAACTGTGAAGTATCACAATCACTGATGTTGAGAGGAGCTCTGGAGATCACCTAGTCCCACTGGAGCAGGTCACTCAGGACTGAGCCTTGCCGGGTTTTGAATGTCTCCAAGAATGGAGACTCCACCTCCTGCCTGGGCAACCTGTTCCAGCGTTGGACCACTCTCACCATAGCAAAGGAGGAGGGTGCCAACCTGGCTATCCTCGATCCCTGGCAAAAGCCAAAGCCATTGAGCTGTAGCAGAAGCATCCCAAGCTTTTTTCTTCCTGACCAGTAAGTATCCTGTTCAGTGTGGGAGACCAAAAAAACCTGTCCACATTGGCCTGTCCACGCTAGGGCACTCTTCTAGATCCAGAAGACACTTGCTTAGCTCTCTCTGCTGGGTCCAGGGTCTCCCTCTGGTCATCTCTTCAGAGCTGGGAAAGCTCTGAACATGGGTCTGGATCAGACATGGAGAGTTTAACCCAGGTTTTGGCCAGAAGCAGACTCCAATCAGGATTGTAAGCAGAGAGATAGTGCCAGGACTTGGGGTGGGTTAGACCATAAAGTATAGAGGGTCTGAGTCTCTCCAAGAGAAGATGACTGCTAAGTAGAGCATTAGTGAGTGTCAGGGGAGCTTGTGGGTTGGATTTAAACAACTGAAGAGATATTTAGGCACCAAAACCCATTTGTGGATGTAGCTGATGACCTTCACTGAAACAGTCATAACAAACCTGAAATGGCAGATTTCTCTCCACTGCTGAAGCTATGTTCAAACAGCAATAAATATTTCAAATGAAATTATAATGTGAAAGCATATTTTTACAGATATTTTCTCTCCCAGGCTAAAATGGAAATTCTGGTATTATATGGCGTTATAGTCTCTTGACTTCTCACAGTGATATTACACAACCGTTCTGCCTGGCAGGCAAGCTGGGGCTCTTCGGCCATATGGCCGACAGATCAGGACAACCTCCTTGCTGCCATTTTCAAATTCTTTGGTGCTTCCCTTTAGAGCCTCACTTTCCTTTTAATGCAATGTTTGGATGAGTTTCCTGATTTTTAAAACATTCTGGAGGAAAAGAATGTAGAGTCATTCTTGCATGCACTGCTGTCAGAGTCAGGTCTAATAAATTCATAAAGACCTTGCCCAAGCCCTGATCCATAGTAGCAATTTTTCAAACCCAGTCTGAAGCAGACCCTGGTTGGGAGAGTTGCAGCCCAAGTGAATTAAAGTAGCAGAGTTATCAAAGAGTGAAAACTGAGTCTTATAATGGGAAGTGTCAGCACATTTAGGCATTGCTGCCTGCAGTTATTGTTGGTCTCTACCTTAAACCCGTTCACCTGGATTACATTTATTGCTAGGCCACTCTCTGTTCTTTGTTTAGTGAATTTTCTTTAGCTATCTGCCAAGAGGGAAACACTTATCTGCACTATATGATTTTTTTTTTCAATGAAATATATTTCTAAAACACTCTGCTGCAACTTACTGTCTGATACACCAAGCATTTAAAGAGTAGATTGAATTATTTTTAAGGCAATTTCCTTGTTGCATGGAATCCCATTTTCCACCACTCCTTTAATATTTCTTTCTTTCTAGTTTGTTCTAAAGCCTGAACACTTCTGAGCTAGGGCTAGCAATCTCCAGCTGCCTCCAATGTCCCCCCCCACCTTGAACATAAATTTAATACTCACCTGTCCATGTGCACTCAACATCCTTAGTGGGATTCTGATTTCTGAAAACAGGTTTTCTGGAGTTGTGCGTTAGACATTGCCATAAGTTCTTAGGTCTCCTGAATGGGTGGTTGGGCCAAATCCGTCAAGCCTCTCTCAGTTCCTCAAATTTTTCAGTGGGACTTTACAAACTTGAGTAGGCATCTGGAGCCCAAGTGTGTTTGCAGCCCTGGTCTTTCACACTTCGGTTGTCTGTTGGGGCACAGTATTGAGCTGCGAGCTCACCCCCCGTTCAGGCTGAGAGAGGGACTGACCCTCTTGCTCCCAGCTGTGCAAGCACCCTTTTCTCTGGGGCATGCCTGCAGAGGTGGCCATGGCTCTCCTCTAGCCATTACACATCTCTATTAGCCCTATTCTTTGAGTTAGGTACACACCATCCAGGTGTCCCAAATGGTCCCACAAAGGGAACTGGGATAGTATTTGGCTCAGCCAAGACAAATGCTCCTTGTGCTTTGAGCAACTGTAAGTTAAATACATTAGGCAACCTAAATCCCAGCATGCATTGCCCAGGCATACTTAAGGTAACTTCTAAAGACTCTTCATTCAGCCTATAAGGGTGTCAGGAAACTGTACAGGACTAGAAACGGTGACACCACTCACAGTCAGGGAGAAGTCTGATTTTCCTAGCATAATGATCATGGACTGGAAAAAAGCCCTGCCATAATTTCATTGAAGAAATCTGATCAAGCAATATATTTGAAGACATCCTGAACTACTCACAGATGTTGCAAGAGAAAAAAAGAGACCAAAACTGTGGAATAAATCATTTGCCCAATTCTGCTGGCAGTGTGACACCAGATTACTTGGAAGTCCTGGGACGTTTCCAGACAGGAAAAACTAGTTCATTTTATTTGAGATTCCAGCCTCAGTTTGAACTGACAGCACTTCACAGGAGAAGCAAAGCATTCAACCATCCTTCCAGCCACAACTGCTGTGGCTGGGTTTGCAACTTGCTTTTTATTTTGTACACTTCAGTTCTCCTTGGGATGTTAGCAAATTTGTCTGTGTGCTAAAGTGGCACTTCGAGAAGGTGAGTTTTTACGTTGTTTACAGAGATCAGGGTGATGGATCTGCCCACACGTGACTCGGTACAGAAAGGTTTCCATAAGAGCTAACAGGGATGAACCACGGGCGCCCCATGGAGCGATCGGACTTTCTGCCAACAGTGTTTGCATAGGACCTTGTCCTAAGACGACGGAGATTTGAAGGTAGTACAATGCTGTTGCAGGATGTGTGTTGTTTATTCTCTGTCAAGCCAGCTGAGGGTTAATGTAATGTTCAAAGGTTTTCCGAGTCAAACAATAGATTTACTTTAGCTGAATTTCAAGGCGAGTAACATTTTCTAGGCTGTGTCTAGTAGTGCAATCTGTGCAGTCTCAGCTCACCATTCAGCACAAGTCTGGTCTGGATCAAGCATAAGCATCGATCACATTCCAGCTGGATTAACCAGACCATGTGACAGTGTATTAACGCTGTCTTTCTGCTGGCTGTGGGACGGGCAATACCAGATCAGGCAGAAAGCCTGCTAAGGCAAAGTTCCCCTGTAAACAATATCCAATAAATTTGAACTAGCAGAGTGTTTTATGCCAGCTCAGTGCTTTTGCATGAGCTGTTACTACACATTTTGATACAGAGGTAGGTGATTTACCATGTCTTGGACACTGTTGGAATGAACTAACCTTCTCCTGCCATATAGAAGATGGTTATTATGCTCATTTTACAAACTAGGGATGGGTCTTAGAGCAACCTGATGGCTTGATCTCAGCCTATTAGCTCATTTGTGCCAAGAGGCACGATAAGAAGGGAAAGGCATGCAATGAAGAGAGAAGAGAGAGAAAGAGAGCAAGTATACAGGATGGTAGAATCACAGAGCTGTTGAGATTGGAAGGATGTCTGCAGACCAGCTAGTCCAACTCCCCTGCCTAAAGGATTGTCAGCTAGGACAGATTCCTGAGGTCTGCTGGGCTCAAAGTGCAGGAAGAGCTCATATGGACAGAAGGTGCTCCAAAAGGCCCTTCTAATGCCTCTGCTCAATTTCAAAGCCACTTTGACCTCCTCTTGCTTTCCAGACCTCATGGAGGTCAGAGGCACCAGAGGTACTCACAACTCCCATTTATTTTGCTTGGCATTAGGCACTCCTGAAATTATGATTAAGGTGATTATCTAGACAAGAGATTTTTTAGATAGAAATAGCAAAATATATGCTGACTATTCCCCATAGCAGCAGCCCATCTTATGAACTATGGGCTGAAGGTTGATTACAAGCAGGCCAACAGGATGGCAGCAAGGAAAAGGTAAGGGTTTGATAATCCACAACACAAATGGATTAGATCAAGGTACATCCAAAATAAGTACCTTGAAGATCACAGCTCATCAAGTGCAATGCACAGGTACACTTCTTTAAGCTATTGGCACATAGCAAAGGTGGAAACACCGTATTTGAGCAATTTTCTAATCTCCCTTTGGTGCTGATCTCTGGCATTAATCACGGTACATTTTCTGTGTAGTTCCTTGTGCTCCTTCCCATTTGCAATCAATCAGAGGGCAGTTGGAAAAGAGAAGGTTAAAACTAGGTTGGATTCAGGTCTTTGGATGTGATAAGGTTAGGAGTGGCAGTTTCAGTCTTTCCTCACAGAAGGGTAGGGACTGAAGTACAAAACTGGCTTTAATTAAAAGGTGAGGTACAGAGCTGCTCATGAGTCAAGGCAGGAATTTCCCTTTTCTGACCTGCTAAACCTTGGAGACAGACACTGTCATTCCAGCTGTGTTATTTTATGGCAGATGTCCTCACCATCCTGCATGCAGCAGGGGAACATCCCCAATCTCACCAAAAGATGAAATACCACTCACTAATTGTGTCTTATTCTTGGCACCACGTCTGTGGTTCTGTTTGTAGGCTGGACTGAACCAGCAGGAGCACCCCTCAGCGAGTCCAAATTTCCAGTTCGTTGGATGTTTGAACATTTTGTTCATGTTCTGTATTGGCATGAAAACAAATGCTCAGATTTCTTCTGTGAACTGGTAGCATCACGTGGTTTTTGTTTATAACACTAGCAGGATGACTCTGAGACAAAACCAAGCAGGTTTTGCCCTCACCTCTGTCACATCAGGACAGCTGTATCAGAGGACACTTTTTACTTGTTCAAGGTGAATGAAGCTCCCAAATACCATCTCTGAGGTAACACACCTTATCCTTGCCCCAGCATGGTTCAGCCTCTGTTATCAGTGGGTTTTGTTGGACTCTGAGTTGACTCTGCCAGTGAAAGGCATCATTTTATACTGTTTTAGTTAAATTGATGCAATTTTCACACACTCTCAAGTGGGTTTCAGCGTTCCTTATGATAATCTGAGCATCTGTTACTCATGCCAAGGTGACAGAGCAAGGTTAAAACTGATGATGATGTCCACACAAATGTGCAAGCCTCTTTAGTTTCAGCCAGCGGAGCCTCTGACTGCACGTGCCATATGATCTTAGACCAAGACACTGGGAGATAGGCATGTAACTCCAGAGTGTGCCTGCTTGTCCAGAGGTGCTTCTGCCTGAAGGAGGACAATTTAAATCCCTTTTTAGTCAGAACCAGACTCAATTCAATGGACCAAGGCTGGAAAATCTGCAGGTTAGGTGACAGTTTGTGGTTTTGTTCATCTGCAGAGTGGCTATCTTCAGTCAGCACAGTTCAACATGGCACTTGAATGCACCTTTGCTAGAGCTGTTGTGGCAGAACCACTATTAGCAGTGGGTGTAGCATCCTGACTATGCAATGGGAGGAAAGGTGTCAGAAATTAAATTAATTACCAATATGGTCTGGTATCTTTTGTGCATCCTTGCCCTTGCACCAATTAGACAAAAGGCTGTCTCATCCAGTTGGCTTTTCAAGCTGGGAAAACCCATTGTGTCATGCTGTCATCGATGTCAAATCCAAGTTCTGGTCTGCTGCCAAAATCTAAGCAGAGAATTTTGCAGCAGATCATTTAAACAGTATTTTAGGAGAGCGATACTCAATCCCATTCTTTCATATCTGTGGGAGGCTGATAATGCAGATCCACAAAACTCTGATTCTGTAACTTATTTCACTAGTTGTGTTTGGAGTCACATATAGAGGACAGAATCTACACTGTGATACTACCGTATTCATTTAAGTGTTTTAATGCAGTTGGTGCTTTCACTCTTTCTCCAAGAGCAAATCCATCCAAAGTTGTGTTTTGGGTTTTCTTTTTTTCCCCCATTTTTTTGTTTCTCTTTCTTGAGTTTAGCAGGTCATTCCAGTATTGAATGGAACTGGAGCAATTCAGTCATACAGCAAAATACAGCAAAATAAAAGCCATCAGGTTTGCATGACATGATTTGTTTTTTAGCAGTCCTGCTGTTTATTCCTTATTGATGTTAGATGCTGCATTCTGGTATCCTCCTCTGTCTCCAGCAATCAGTGATGCAGATAATAACCCCAGGCAGGGTGATACCGCACTGGAGAGTATTTCTACCATTGCATGAGGCTGTGGGATAGTCTTAGGATACAGCTTTGTATTCTCTGCAAAGGATGCCTCAGCAATCTGGACATCTCGAAGAGGGGCTAATTGCATCCACACTGCCTGGAGACAGCCACACACATGCTTATTTTCCAACAGATTGCCCAGCAGTGGTACTTTAAAAATACTTATTACTTTGTTAGTTATTTACTGTCAACAGGATATTTAAAAATGGGAATGGCTATATGCAATAAATACTTGTTATATGCTTGGAAAGAAGGAGGTTGATGTATTTTTCCCACATAAAGTCAATGAAGTATTTACAAGATGATCAGTAACTACAGATAAAACATTATGTTACATCTGCTGTGCAAGAACATTTTTAAGATCTGCAGTTTTGGGTGGCTTATACCAAGAGCCCTAAGAGAGCTGACTGAGATCTCCACCTTACAGATGTTAATTTTTGACTCATCTGGGAGTTCCAGGCAAAAATCTAGAAAACAGGAGGGATAATTGTATGCCAAGAGGGCAGGGAGCACACCTGAGGAAACTGCAAACCAGCATCAGTCCTGGCAAAATAATGGAACAGGCAGACTCAGCTCCAGCTGCTAATGAAAGCAGAACTAGCAATATGGTGAACGTCAATCAACAGGATTTTATGGAAAAATAGTCCATTTCAAACAAACCTGATTTCCTCTGTTTCTCATATTGCAGATGTGATTGCAGCTGACATAATGGATGGAGTGTGCCAGGGTGTCTACACTGCAATCCGGGGGAGCAATGGAGCCATGTAGTCAAAGCTAAGCTAATTTGAATTAAGCAGATGAAGAATTGGTAGTGAAACTCAGCTTGGAAGACTTATGAGTATTTCCGCAAGTTTCCAAGCAGATTTCACAGCTTAGTTTCTGTTTTGGTTACCCTGTTCTCTTATCAGGTGAGATTACAGCTGCTCTGAGGGCAGCTACCCAAATTGTACTCACTGCTTGCAGTGCTGTGTGGCGTTGGAAAAAAAAGCACTGCACTCAGGGATATCAGCATGTGTTAAAAGATCACTAACACTGAGCAATCATGGAAGATAACAGTAATGTAGTGGCCATGATAACCTGGAGATGGCAGAAGGGGAAGGTTCATGGTGAGCAGTTGCAGGTAGTGACTGCCAAAGGTCCAAACAACAGGTTTCTGTTATGAACATTTACGGTATTAAAGCTTTGATGCCTAAAATCTGTGTTTCAACCTTGGGTTTTCTTTTTCAGTCTTATCAGTTCCTGTAATAAAAGATGAGATGCAGTAGGTGCTAGTGAGGAATAACATCTAAGACAAATGTGTTCAGTAGGACTTTGGTGGATTTGTGGTCTCAATTTACAAAAGATGGTGAAATGATGTAGCTGTGCTGTTCACGGGGAGATGTACTGTGTAACAAAAGCAAGGGGTTACTGACCTGGAAAATGAAGACATAGCTCAGGCAAGTGGCTGGAAGATGAAACCAGACTTAGGTGAAATGATAAATAAAGCTCAAGTTTCTAACTGTGAGGCACATAAGCTACTAGAGCTAGCCACAGGGAAAAGTGGTGGTTCTACCATCTCCTAGTGTCTACAAGCCAGGGCTGCCTCCTTGGAAAATCACCTTTGGCCAATGAGAAGTGACTGGTGTCGATACACATGTACTTGGCCCCAACTTCCTGAAGTTAAGTGCAAGTCAGGGCACCTTCCTTCCACTCCTGAGAGACGGGAACCTGCAAACGTGACCTCAGCCAACAAGTTCTGGCCGAGTGTGCAGTGCACTGCTCTGAGAAGTGCTGCGTACCGCTCCCCCACGCCCCAATATTTCAACAAAAGAGGTTCTACAACTCTTCTAGATAATCTAGTCCAATGCAAAACCATACTAATATCATATCCTAACGATAGTGTAACTTTTTTCCCTACAAATTATTCCAAAGCAACCATGAGAAACAACTGACTGTTCCACTTTTCTAGATTAGAGAAACCCAATTCTTTTAACCTGTCTTCAGAGGTCATGCTTTCCAATCTCTTACCATTTTTACTGTTCTTTTCTGGATTGTCTCCAAGATGTTGACACTCCTCCAACATCTCACGATCACTAACGCTGTCTTGAGAAGCGCTCACAACATCTCCCAGCCTCATGGCCAGAAGTGGATTTCAAAAGTGTACTTTGAATGGCACCATGTTTATTATGAATGTTAATGAGAGTCAAGCCTGTCTCTTATCCCAGTGAAATCTGTTGGAAATGCTATACATATAAGAGGAGCTGAGTAAGGTCTCTTCAGCCAGAAGTGCACTCACTTTTTTTGATTTTAGCTTTTTATTTGGTTGAAGAGAAAAAGAATAACTTTCACAGGCATGAAGATTAATGGGGATTGCAAGCAGAAAACAAGGATCTGTCCTGGATGCCTTGTAGGCTTGAGTTTACTCTCTGTCAGGACAATCAGGGGATTTTGGCTGGGAATGAGTCAATGAGTGGAAATGTGGAGGGTGGGTGTGTACTCAAACACGTGTGCTTGTGCAAATAGGTGTGTGTTGTGGTTTTACCCCAGCTGGCAGCTCAGCACCACGCAGCCGCTTGGTCACTCCCCCCATCGGGATGGGGGAGAGAATTGGAAAAGTAAAAGTGAGAAAACTCATGGGTTGAGATAAAGACANGAAAATTAATCCTCTCAGCTGAGACCAGGACAGTGTGTTGGGAATATATTTCACTATTTCTGTGTCTGAAGGACGCAGTGGTGGTGTCTGGGAGGGTGCATGCTGGGCATGTACGTGCAGCCATGGTGTAGGTGTGAGCCACAGGCATGCCCCTCACCTACGTGCAGTGAGGAGATGCTGGGTGCAGGCAGACCTGGAGAAGACCTGTGGGAGAGCTGGGCAGGGTCAGTGCGGGAGGAACCGCTCGGGTGGTGCAGTGGAGGAGACGTGTTGCTTTTAACAGCAAAACCTGCTCAAACCCTCCGGGTGCTAAGAAAAAGCTGATCCTTCTGCCTGTCTTCTGGAGCAGAGCCGTGAAGCCAGCCCGAGGCACACCAGTAAGGCGGTGGAGAAAGCCTTCAAGCTCCCTGGAAATACAAAACTCTTGTGCCACCACAGCATCTGGAGCACAGGCCCTTACCCAGGTGATCTAACAGGGACGCCAGTGGGGATTTGCCCAGGACTTTCTGGCTTAACATTAACGCTGTCAATATTTTCATTGGCCCAAAATAGCTTCCCCTGCATCTCAGCAGGGCAATGCTGAGTAGTCGTTGTCTGTCAGCCCTGCAGCTGAGGATGCTCTGTGAGCTTTGTGGTACTCTGTGTCTAAGGGATGGGACCCATCACTGTTCACAGCCTGTGACATGACCCACAGCTTTCATTAGCAATGCCAGGAACTACCACCTGGCTGTGCGGGGTCTGGAGTCAGTGTGACACAACCCACCCATCCTCTGCGCATGATGAAGCTGGTGAGCACCCACAGCACGAGTTATTATTTTACAGAGTCTGTAGCGCTTTTACAGCCCTCTTGTTCTGAGCACCGATTCCTGCCACTGAAGACAGAATCTGACAACACACACTTTGCTCTCTGACTTGATGTCCTGCCATCCAAAAAGTGCCGCCTGGACACGGGAGAACCAGAGAGCCTGAAGTCACACACGGCATGCATACATCACCACGGGCATCAGCACCTGCCAGGTTGGTACCTGCTCCTCACCCACCTGGTTACACCAAACAAAAAATTTCTGGTCATTGTGGCTCTGCGATTTCATGGCCTTCAAAAAACTCTTCAACAAATTTGGAGGCATTTGTATCAGACTGGATGAAGACAAAATTTTTGAAGGTGTTAAATGAAATCTTTAGCAATAGAAATTAAATGGAGAGATTAAATCTATAAGGAACTTGCTGATTTGGTGGGTCTGGTACTCTGTATTCCTCCTTGCTTGCAGTATTGCAAATAAGAACAATTCAGCTCCTTGAATACATGGAAATATGCCAACAAACGGCATAAGAATATCAGAGCACATTAAAATCAAAATAAGTAAACATCAGAATGAGTTAAAATCCAAGTGAGTTATTGCTAATGGCTTTCAACCTTCAGTTTAGTTTTTCTTTAAACATAACTATAAATGCAGAAGCTTTACAGGAAACTAAGTGAATATGAAACTAATACCCTGAGATTGGCTTCAAATTTCAGCTCTATCAATCTCTTTTCATGCAAAATAAAGGAAAAGGAGCAAGAACGAGTGGATATACTGTGCGTGATTTTTTTCCCCACGAACACAAATACTAAGGGTAGACACAACTTGATAAAGTTTTGGTTAATATCGAAGCACCCAGTAAACAGACTGAGGCAATTAAAAATTTGGGGGCTTCCAATTTTTGTTTCATTTTAGCAGTAAAATACTTGGAGCTTTAGTATGATTTTTCCTTTGGATGACTCCTGACTTGTTATGTAAAATCCTCATGGCCTTATCACCCAGTCTTTCAACTACACCGTGCGAAAGTGTTTGTTGTCAAACACAGTGATGTGGAGAATATGGACCCCAGAACCACAGGAACAGGGCGCCGGCTGAATTTTCAGGGAAGCGGCTCCTGCCATGAGCATTTGACCCAAACCAGCACTTACCAACATAATTGACTGATCTCAGGACTTTTTCACAGTTCAAAATAATGATGATTTTGTGATAGCTGGTGATCCTGACCGACCTACTAGTCAGAAAGACCAGAAACCATGGCCGATGAGATTTAGACTCTTAAACAGTAGCTTTTAATAAATATTTATGAGTAAATATCTACAACTTGAATGTATAAACATCTCTCAAACGCAGGTGCAAAGTAGTTCATAAACATAGGTACTTTTGAAATGTTATTCTTAATACTTACTCGAGATGGAATTATTTGAAGTCATACCATACTACTGCTACAGAGTACACATTTTTTTAGCCATGACAAAATATGGAACTAAACCAGATCAAAATTTACTAGGAACAAATTGGGCTGAACCATGCCAAGACATTCACTTTCTGAAAATTACTCTGCTGAACTACACCCAGATCTGACCCTGTCATTCATCCCCCTGTGCACACCGTTAAAATACAGCGGATGTAGGAAAATAAGATGATGCTTTTCCCTGTGGAAGAATAAGGACTTTGCAAATAACTGAGTTTTTATTTCAGTTCCAAGTTGAAGGATTTTATATTTTTATTGCATTCTATCTGAAACAAACTCTATCTAAAATATATTTTTTTGTGTCCTTTCTGTGTCTTAAAACAGCAAAGCTCTCCAAATGCAAAATCATCAAAATGTCTCACCCAAAGCAAGTTGTTTTGGCTTGATTGATGAGATTTTCTTCCCTTTAGTAAAAAATCCCATACAACTAATTTTCTAACTGAACCACATGACAATGAAAAGTCAGAAATGCTTTGATTTTTTCATACATTTTCACATACATTCTTCTTTTAACAGGAATTCACTGCTAGCCTGGAGCATCCTGAAACTGGGTATTTGGATTAATAATACCCAGATACAATTGTCACCCTAAATTTGAAGAGGGAGTTCTAGGTCCTAGTTTTCTTCTTGTTCCTCCACTACCTGCTTCATGCAAGGAAGTGCTGTTTCTGTAGAAACAGTAGCTGAAGTTTATTTTAAAAGAAATTACAGGACACATATCCTCAAAACTGCCTAGAAAAATATGCCTGCTCACAGCCAGTCCAATTTCTCCAAGGGTTTTAAACTTCAGAATAAATCTAAGAATCACCATCAAAAGCAGCTCAGATATTTTTAAGATCTTGGCTTATCAAAACTGCACTTTTCTTTGAATTCTCCAGCTCTAGGTTTATATTTGGCTTGTCATGTTGGGTAACATCAGTTGCAGTAGTTTATTATTGGATGTAACACAATTTGACTGATGCGATGTGATGTGATAGGTCACAGTCTGATGTTTCATCTCAGTTATTAAAAATGGTTTGTAAAGCTGCAGCAAAGGAAAGCCTGGTTTGAAAACGAGGAATGATGTCTGGAATTAGCCTGTTCTGTTTTTATTTTTAAAACCCATAGCATCATACAGATTCAAGTCAGGTTTTGCCTTCCGTTAAACACTGCAAGCCCAGCAGAAGGACGTGACATGTTTCAACCCACTCAGTGGCTGAAGACACTAAATCGGGATAATAACACGTCCAAAACTCAGAACATTTCTAGCTCCTTTCTGAACATGGCTGCTCAGCTACAACTCTGGGTACCAGCAGTGGGCATCTCACAAAATAATCTTCCTCTGCGCTATGCCATTCCTCCACATCCCCTCATCTAGAGACACGGGTGGGGACCGTGGAACACGCTGAAGGTCCACAAGCACTTTTCCTCTCCTTCTGGGAAGGGGCCGTTTGTCAGCCCTGCTTTGGGTGGGGAGGGGTTGGGTGAGTTATCGTCTCCACTCACCGTACACTCAGCCCAGGCTCCTTGCTGCAGCGCTGCTCCCTTCTCTGGAGACGTTCTCAGCCCCCAACTCATCACACATGCACAGAGCTGCTGGCCAAGAGGGCATCCTTGGTGGCAAGGGATTTTGCCACTTGCAGCAAAGCAAAAGCCACAGAAAAAAATGCAAAAAGAGGAAGAGGGCAAGAAAGTATTCCTTTATTCAACTGCACCTCCTCATCCTCCTTTTTTTTTTTT
>VXBL01001977.1:0-29711 GCA_013400195.1 Aramus guarauna | reverse complement strand
CAAATGCAATTTCCAGCTTTAAGCCAGTGTCTCTGTGGAAGCAGGGATTTACCGTAGCATTCAGAAGGCTGTAACTTTTGCATAGGTTTCCTAGGGCTGAGTCACAAGAGAACTGGATTCTTACATAATTAAGAGGAGTGGTGCTTTCCTGCTCAGATAGAGAAACTCCAGGTTTCCTTTCTTATGCAGGTGATGTTCACTTCTCAGTCCTGCACCTCTGGCTTTTTTTAAAACATATTCTTACAGGAGCACTGTAGGTGTGNATAGCCAAATCCAGTTCTTGCTGGCACTGCACTACCATTGACCTTAGCAGTGTTCAGGTTTTAAAAGTGAGTTAAACTTCTCTGCCTCAGACATATCAAAAGCCAAATCAGATGAGTAGAATGGTCTAAAAAAAGAGCAGCAAGATTTGGGAGATGGAAAACTTATTCAAGGAGAATGGGAAATTTCAGTGAGGATAACTGGGTCCACAGGTCAGTGTCGTAATAAGGCAATCAGCAGCAGAGCTCAGGATTGCTCACAAGTGCTTACTTGCTCGACAGCAAATGCCTTGTTTGCCTGGTGAGTATCATCTATAATTTTGTGTGTGATTCCTCTGGTTTTGGTCAACTTTTCTGATTTTTAAGTGAGTGAATATTTCAAAGTATTGTTCGTTCACAGTTGTCAGAATGAAATTACAACCTCACTTTGAGAGCATGTCCAAATGGACCCAACAATTTTCTATAAATGCCTGATTTTTTGGAACAAGTGAAAAAAACATAAATCCAAAGGACATCCTAAATCCGTTGCCCAGATTGTCTGTGTGTCATCCCTGCGGCTGCATTCAGTTTTGCTCAGAGCTGGGCTTTCAAATGCACCTAATGTAGCAATACAAGCCCCAGCCTTTCAAAAGCATTTAGAAAGCTCATTCCCTTCAATTTCTGTGGAATTTAGATGTTTAAACATCTTTGAGGATCACCCCTAGGCATCTCTGAATAGCAGAACTCCATCTCAAAATAGGTATTACAGAAAGAGAAGGGCTCTCTTGTGAAGGCAGACTTCAAAGATGGGGAGTATTAAGTTTTGAATGACACAGAAAAAAGTGGGGACTAGGTAAAGTAATGGGAAATAATGAATGGACTAGAGGAAAGAAGTAATTTTCTGATTCATTATTTTCATATTTGGAACACCGAGGAATATTCTATGAAGTTGAATGACATGAAATTTAAAAATACGGAAATAAAATGCAATAAATGATCATTCTGAGGAACTCAATGTCACAATTTAGCCTTGAGGCCAGAGTTTTATCAGTGTCTACACTGCAAGAAGTAGAAAAAACTTTTTTTTTTTTTCTTTTTCCCTGAAGAAGAAAAGCCCTAAGAGATTATCCCAAATGAGGAAGTGCGAAAAAAATTCTTTGTTTTACCTGGAAAATATCTAAAATCTTCTTCTGAACTGCAGTGAACATTGCCAGCTCTGGAGCAGAAACACCGACAGAACGTCTAGATTGCTACTGACATTTCTAAGTGCAAGCCGGGACATGAGTGCAGGAACCCATCCTCCCTCCATCACCCCTGCACACCCCAGAGGATGAGGGAAATCCCAGTGAAGCCCTGTGGGACTGACCTGACCTTCCAATGAGTGTTTCCATAAGCTCTGTGCATATTCTGTGCCCAGAAGTGACACTGTTCTTGCTGGAATATTCCATGTATCAGCCACAGTTGGCAGTGCTGGAAGCAAATGCAGTCAGAGAGCAAGAGGGAGTTCCCTGTCAGCATATTCCTTACGCAAGAGACACTCACATATTTGTCATCCATTGTATTTTTTAAAAAAAAAAGGAGCAAGAATTTTCTGTCCTGACCATGAACAGACAGATGCAGATCCCCCTTCAAGGCAAGGTGTTGGAAGATGACCTACCATTTGGAAAGAAGCAGGAACAAAGAGCGTGAGTCAGCATATTGAGCAACTTTTCCCTAAAAGAGTTGATTTATCCTGAAATCTGTGTAGCTGCCTTTTTAATTTTGCCCTACCCAGGAACCCAGCTCAATATGCCACTCTGCCTGGCCCAAAATTTCATTTTTCCCCTGTGACCATCCAGACACCTTAGGGGCAGCCCTGCAAACTGATCTGTCCCCGTCCACTCTTCAGAAGGCCAGGAGGCAGCACCTCATTTCCCTACAGACATTGTCCTTCCGTGCAAGGGTGATGAGTCCTCGGTTGCATCTCATCTACCCAAAATGCTCAGCTGTGCTACCACCTTAGGGCTCTTCCAGGAGCTGTCCCCAGCCCCTGCATTCCAACCTAGCCCTACTTTAAAGGTATGTGTGCGTTTTCCAGCCATACATGAGCCTCTGCAGTGGGTAGACATTCAGGAATTACTCCTGGACATTGCTACTTGAGCTTCTTCATACTATAACTAGAGCATCTTGCTACAACAGGGTTTTTGTAAAGAGTGAACACCAAGAGCATCCATCAGCTGGTGGAAACATCCCTGCTGATGTTGACAGATTCTAGATTCATCTCCCCTAACATTAACCTCTAAGATGCCCATCTCTGGCTCAAGTCCATAGAGAGATAAAAGCTGCCTGGAGAAGGTTCAGAAGCCGCCTCCAGACAAGGTGGATTGTTGCCTGCGGGAGGCGTGTTGACTACCCACAGTGGATTCCCCTTTGACAGTGCCCAAGTCTCTCTGCTGACCATGGAGGCAGCCACTGTAGATGTTTGAAGCAAGAGGAGATGTATCCTACTGTGACACTATGTATTTTTTGCCAGGGGGTCTTGAGTACTATGTGCTTGGTATGACTGCACACATTTCTGTAAATAACAGCAAAAGAAATATTCCTGTAGCTCAGGTGAAAGACTCAAGCTCACCAAGCTTCAGCAAGGTACATCCAGCTCCTTTGAGAACCACAGCGCAGCAAAATGACACAGGTATTTTCAGAGGCAGGTTCGTGATAGAATGAGGTTTTGTATGGCACGTCCCAATATGCCGGACATTGGAAATAATTGGCTTTTACATTGCAATCAGGAAATCGTGTCATTTAGACATATCCTAAAAACATGTAAAAGAAATGCTAGCGTCCCAAATTCAGCTGCTACAGTATGTTAGTACGTTTGCTACACACATTTTTCACAAGTAATAATGAGTGACAAAAATAACTGACCTACTTATAACTCCGCAAATACCTGTACCTCACATTTGGAGGCAGTGAAATCAGCATGGAGACATTTAGAACAAGTCTATTCTTGACTACCCTTTTTTAACTCTCTTTAAATTATTTCAATTTGGACAGTTTTTAATGTAATTTTTTTGTACACCTTGCAACTCCCTGGAGCTGTTTCTGTAGTTCCAGGCATGTCTGTACCGAGTACAAAACCCTGATGATCATTAATATTAAGAGGTTTGGGCTCCCTCAGTAGAGAAGAGTCCATTCTCACTGTCATACCTTGTTTGATGGACCCTGTGGACCTGTGCCGTGGCTCAAATCGAGCCTGACCATTTTGTGAAAGGCAGATTTTTCCCCATCCAGGCTTCTCCCAATGATGGGAAAGTGACCTCTGAATCCCTCCAGTGCTGAGCTGCTGCTCCATTTTGAGGACTTTCAGGGCCTGAGGTGTTGCTGGCCTTCTCCATCACATTGGCTTTCGCTCTGCAGATGGTGGGTGGTAGCTGCAAGACCTGTGTGAAACTAAAGATCAGGTGATGTCCTTTTACCTGGGTACAACTCCAGTGGGTCAGGAACCATGTCCAGTGTGGTCAGCACAGGACCCATCCAGAAGAACAATGACCAAATCTGTGATGCCCACCAAGTTGTACAATATGCAGACAACTCCTCATCAGTCTCCCCATCTCCTCTGCCCTCCACCACAGAATCCTTTTAAACTTCCCTGCATTTCTTTTGGTCTCATTACTATTTTCCATCAGAAAAGAAAATGTAGGTTTTTATTGGTTTTTGTTTTATTTTGTTTAGGACAGCTTTTCCTCTTCCTTGATTCTTGTGTGGATACAATGACACAGAGCGTCTATTGCTGAAGATTTTTTAGGCCTTTTAACAGAATTATCCCAAGCCTGCCGATTGCTACAGACAGAGCTGAAATGCTTTAACTTTGTTATTGTTTTCTCACACAGATGAGTCCCAGCTCCCACATTAATTATCATTGCCAGGTCCTTCCAGTCTCCATCCTACTTAAAATTCCTACACAGCTGCAAAGCAACTGTAATAAAATGCATCTGGACAAGTGGTAGATATAAACCTGATCTCCCTCAAAAGCCCCTGATGTTTGCTGCTCCCAAACGTGCCTGGTAGCACCAGCCAGTCAGTCTGTCAACCACTGTAGAAATGGTTCCCCACAGGTCTGAATCTCTGTGGAACAGCAAAAAAAATCCTGGTCTTGCATCTCAATCCATCCTGTACGGCATGATTTGATCCACTTTGAAATAATTATTCCTTCGAGACAGATCTGACCAAAGCAAAGTCCCTGAGGATGTTTCTGTACTCAGTGCGTAGGGACTGACTTGTTGCATTTCTCCATACCTGTCTCTAGGGATCAGTTCTTCCTGGGAGATGTTTTGGGGACACCCCAGCAGAGTCCACCAGACCTGGATACATTAACCAAAATCTTAGTAAGAATGGACAAACCCACACCTCTGATATGACAAAACACTGACTGATACCACTAAAATCATAAATAGGTATATCAGTGCTTCCAATATTGTTCAAGGATGGTTGGAAGAGGAAAAAATTCCACCAATACTATTATTGAAGGAAAATACTTGAGTGAGAGTGTTGTTTCTGTTTTGATCAAATTAAACATTGTATGAAAGGTCATTTGCAGCAACTTAGTTTGGTTCTTCTGAAAAATCAGACAAGTTATCCAGCTCTGACTTCCCATTCTTGGTCTAAAATCTGCTGAAATTGGGAGTTTCATTCTTCCGACAAAAGCAAGAATTGACCCTGTACATATGTTCCTTCCTCAAAATTTTTTGACAAAATCTTCTGTTCTCTGACAATCTCTGTGCAAAACAACAGGGTGTTGATGCTTGGGCCGTAATCAGATTTTAAAGGAATATTGAATACGTCTAGCACTGAAGGCAGACCCTTCAAAACTCATGTAGTATGTTTCAAAAATTTAAGAGCAAGATTTTTTAATACGATTGTGGACAGCTCTGCTCTTGAGTCCCTATTTTCACAAGAGCTCAGCACTTGCAACTCCAGGTGCAATAAATGCCAGGTCCTGTGTTCAAATGACGTTATTGATGTGTGAACTGAATTTAAAATCATTGTTTAAATGCTGAGAGGCATACATCTTTTTAAATGCTGCATTTTTAAATCACTGCCTGGCAGTTTCCAAATAAAAGTTATATTAGAGTCTGTGCCATTAATATTCCTTCTGATATCATCTTAGCTTTGGCATTTGAGTCTGGAAATGTGCTTCTCAGCCATTCTGGATGGATGTGCTGCCTCTCCAGCCAACCTTCTCCAGGAAATGCTTCACCTCAGCACCTCACAGAGACTTGTTTCAGGTGCTGATGGAAATATGCATTCACATGTAGGTTTTGGAAAATGCTAAGGGGCCAGTTAGCATGAGCTGACTCGATAAAATATTTTTAAAAAATTAAAAATTATCCATTTTTATTAATAGATCCTCCAGGAATAGATAAAAGAATTTGCAGAAGTGCGAGGCACCTACGTAGAAACAATTAACAAATTCCTTCAATGCCACAGGACACAGACCTCAGTCTTCTGCGTTTTGGGTGAAGAAAGCTTGGGTATTTTGCATTACAAGGGATCTTTTAGGACAGATACCTTGCAGCAAGTATACCAAAAAATCTTTATAATCTAAAATCATTCAAGTCTCATTCTCCCTCAGTATCCTACATCTCTGAGGTAGAACTGGCCTGGGATGGGAAGGAGCCTGTGCACAGAACAGGTTAGGACCAACCCCCAGGACTGTTTCTTGGTGGAGCCAGGAGCGCCCATGACAACGATGCAGCTTGGTTCACAGATCCCACTCCTCTCTTCCTGGCTTATCAATTCCACTTTCATACAGAAAATTGCTCAAGCTAACACTAGCATAAAAAATCCAAGATGTCACCACCATCAAGCATTTCAAGCCCAATGCTCTCTTCACAGCTCAAAGCAGGAAGACTTGCAAACATCTAATACAAGTAGGAAAAATGAATAATATATGAAAGAAAAAGCAAAAACCAGGAAACAGTCAGAAGTCTGAGCCGCTAATTGCCGTACGTTCCCCATAACAAAGTGACAGACAAGGAAAGGCTGGGCTGCTTGGATGGATGTGGCAGGCAGCATGTGACAGCAGCGCTGTATTTCCCTCCCTGCACCTTGCACACAAGGGGCACACATGGTGACAGCCACACTGTCCCATGCCAGAGGGGGTAAAACACTTGAACTGGTGGATTCATATGAGTATGTACAGTTTGATGAAACTGAGGGGCAGGTGCCATAACTGGAAAATTCGATCCCCACAGCAGTTTTAAAATGTGAGACTTGTTCTCCAATGAACAAGTTCTCCTCGGCCCATCTCACTGCAGCCCTCTTTTATCTTCCTCTTCTTTCTCAGCTTTGCTGCACTCAAGGCTGGGAGAAATGCAATTGCCCAAATAAGTTTCCTGTACATGCTGCAGAGTGAGGTTCCCCCTCTGTCCCAAACTGAGAACAAAGCAGACCCAAACCAACAGCCCACTTGCTCCCACAAGTTGATGCAGCCCCATAGACACCTTGTAGCTCCCCTGCCATCCCACAAGCCCACCCCGCAGCCTTGGGGGACAGCTTTGCTGCAGAGTCTTGGATGCAGGCAGGAAAAAGCCTGGTGTTTGGTGAATTCTTGATCCTTGAGACCAGACACCTGACAGAGAGTGGAATTTGCAGGACAATTTCTGGGGACTTGATACCTTTTCTGCCTAGAATCCATCTCCCTTCCCATCCACTTCTGTGGCATGCTCACCCCCAGCTCCTTCCCACTGTTACCCAGCAGCAGAGCACCCACTGCCTTCCCCTCCCGTGCAATTCCTTCGATAGCTCTCCATACCTTCAGCAGCACGTTTGTTAGTTGACAGCTTTTATTTTATATTTCATTTGCCATTTGTCAGCCTGGTAACATGGATTCAAGTTCCTTTTTGATGTTTTCATGTTATCTACAAACACTTTAAAGTCACAGCACTTGCTGGGCTCTGGAGCTCGCATCAGCACAGGCACCTCCCTCTAGTGGTTCAAAGGCAATCAGAGTTTTTCAAAAAGTGAAGCATTTTCCAGGTGTTGTGGGTCCGTCCGGCTTCCACAGGCACCGAAGTGTGGGGATGATGGGTGGGCAGTGCCACCCATGAAAATGCCCACGACTCCATCCTTTGGGTACAACCCCAACCCATCCGGCTGCTGAGCTCTTCGTGGGGAGATTGTCACACTATCTGCCTCAAATATCGTTCCTTTCCTTGGAAAATATGGAAATAGGCAGATGATGTCCATGAGGAAACTGGATGCAGTCCCTGTTTCACAGTTTTGAGACCGCAAGGTTCAGTAAACATGGAATAATAATCTAATTCTGTTTTGCACTCTGTGGTTGTAGAAATCACTTGACTGTAAAGTTAAAGTGTGATTTGAAATACTGTTAAGCTTGGAAAACTGAAATTAAGAGTCTATTAAAATTACACAGTCATGGTCACTGTACCTGAACTTTATCTTCCCCTGGTACGGCTGCTAATAAATGTCATATTTACAGACACAACACCAGCAGAGGCCAGGGGCTAATTCCTGCCCAGCTGTGTGCGCTGCCCTTCCCCTGTATTCTCCGGGAGACTGTGTTCAACACAAGACAATATGGGCAAGTGATTTAAGCACAGGCATGTTTAGTTTAAGCACTGTACTGGAAAATCACTGCACATTTCAGAGTCTGAAATGATGGTTTATAATTTTTCAAAGTTATCGATGAATGGATTTTCTTTGCAGATATGCTCATCTGTAACCATCTATCTCATTGCAAACCTGCAATAAGGAGACAGGTTGAGTGAATTTGAACATGCTTTTTAGTAGTTTTCTAGTATGAACATTGATAGGAATTGTAGATCTTCTTGTAGATCTCCCTAAACCTGTCTTCCTACATGGCTAGAGTCAACATAAATTCTATTCAAAATTCTCTGTAAAGAGAATTATGAAGCCCAGTCTGAGAACTGAAGAGTCTCGTAGCAAGAACATAGTAAGCATCACCTTATAGGCTATAGACGGGAAGATAAATGGTCTTATTAACAGAAAGAGCCAGGTATTCCTGGATGGAACAATGACCACTTTCTTCATCAATTGGTCATGGAAACAATAAGAGGTGAATGTTATTTTAGACGTGGTTTTGGCAAGGGATAAAGACTTTGTAGAGGAACTGGTTATAGAAAATAACGTTGGATTGCATGATCAGGAGTTGATTCAGTTTGAATTAAAGGGAAGGAAAAACCCCCACAACTAAGTCTGCAGGTGGGGTTTTGGTTTCAAAAAGGGCAAGTAAGGAGAAACTAAGAAACCTATTTAGGTAAGTCAACTGGACACAAAGGCTCAGGGAGTTAAATGTGGAGGAGGTATGGGATTTCGTTAAGTCAAAGGTCCCAAACCATGGAATTTGCAACTCAGTAGGAAATTTCCTCGGTAGGAAATGCTAGGGAAGACTTCTAGGTGACCCCACAAGTAACAACCTCAGGGACGATATGAGCAGTGAGTGGTCAGGTCTGAGGATGGGAGCAAAAGGCTGAGAAACAAAGGTTTCCTCATAGAAAAGCTGGTGTTAGATTTATGACTAACAGAAGGATGAGGAAAGATGTGGGGATACCAGACAGTAAGGTTGGATCAAGGCTTAAAATAATGAGGTGAAACAGCTCCAAGCTAATAGATCAACTTTTGATTAGAAAAGGCTGATGAATGAGAGTTTTGAACTGGACATTCCCATGCCTGAGGCGAAAGCCTGAATCAGAGCACTTAATACACTGAATTTCTGTGCTGAACTGAATAAGGTGGTATGGAAACTGCAGGAACAATGCTGTTTGACCCCCATGGTACATGGGAGTTTAAAAGACATTTCAAAGGAAAGATGAGAGATGTGAAGGTAGAGACTAGGAGGAAAAGGGACACCTATTTATCCAAAACAGCTCAAGACATACTAACCCGTTATTCTCCTTCAATTAGATGCCAGATACTCTAGGCAAAGGAAATGCAGATCTCATCTGCATGGACTTCAGTAAAGTATTTGATACAGTGCCTCCTGGGAAATTATTATTTAAGCTGGAAAAAGATGAGGATTAGTGCAAGAATGGTAAGGAGCTAAAGACTTAGCTAGAAAAAACACACACGCATTGTGCTGAAAGGGGAGCTGTCAGGTTTGGGGAGGGGAGTGGTGAGGTTTCAGGACTCAACCTTGGAGCAGACCAAACTGAACTTCTACTCAGTGACCTTGGCAGAGGACACAGGAATGAGGTTGTGAAATTGCTGCTGACACAGAACTGGAAGGTGAGGGTGGTTCAGAGGGGCATCCAAAGCATCTGGTGACTTTGAGGACTGGAGCAGTAGAAATGTAATGAAATTCCCAAGTAAAGCTTTATGTCATGCATTTGTGGGCTCAGTACCAGAATTTTGCTATACTATAGGGCTTCCAGCTGGAAGCAGGAGAGGTAGAAAAAGACTCAAATACAGTCATTGTATTGCCACTATTGTGATGGAACTGAAAACTCTGAAAGGTATGAGGCAATAACAGATAAAGTGTTTCCACAGGAGGTTTTGCATGTTAATATTGCTGCGCAAGCTGCTGATCAAACCCCATCTGAAACACCATGTACAGCTGCAGTTCAAAACGGTGAGTAGAAATTGGAGCAAGTGCAACAAAGGGGCATGAGGAGTCTGTTTTCCAGGAGGAGATGAAAAGCTTGGCTTGTGAAGCCAGGCCAGAAAAGGAGATTGATCTTTATAAATTAAAAGGCAGAGTAAACTTTAGGCAAGGAAGGGATCTCTATAGAGCAATGACAGCGCAAGAACAGAGATGTATAGACAACCATGAACAGATTGGCTAGGAGATAGAAGAAGGTCCTGAACAGCTGGAGGCAAGTCATCTAAGTCTGCCAACAGCATCCATGGTGATAGGACACACCATTGTTTTCGAACACATCTATTAAAGGGGTAAAGGTGATAGCTGGAGACAGCACAGGTGGGACAAAGCGAGCCGCACCTTCTTATTCTAAAAAACACTGTGGAAAGTACACACATGCACTTCAAAAAAGCAAATAAAAACTTTGTTTTAACTCAAATGTCTGACTTTTGCACAAAAGATAAATTTTAAATGGGTGGGTTTTGATGAATATCAAGAAATGTTTTTTTTCACCTCCTTGAGGAGGCCACAATCCAAATGTTCTCTGTACACTGGGACTTAGAGAGCAGCTGTAGCTGACTCCAAGTGAAAGATTGTTTTATTGGCTCTTGCAGGCTTTTATTTGATCTTCTGCTTTGATTGTTACATTAACATTATTACCATATCATAAAAGATGCAAAATGGCCCCTGCAGACATGCCCCTGTGGGTGTAGCGTGGTGCCAGAGCCCCGGGGCCCATCAATCTGCCTTGGGTCTGCTGGGCAGCCATGGGCCAGTGACCGCTTGCCACAGCAGCCCTCTGTGCCTGTCCCATCTCCACCTGACCCAGCATCCTCTGCCGTTATCAGCCCAGGTCTGGGAGCCACCAGAATACCCAAAATGACAGTCTGGAAAGGATTTTCTCTTGCACCATTGCCAAGAGCTGAGCAGGAATGAGTCTGAACCCAAGCTTGCCACTCTTGATGGATTCACCCCATCACAACTCCTCGCTGCACAGTAAATTACCGCACAGACCAGGGTGCCCCCCAGCATGGGGAGCCTTGCCCCAAATCGAGATGATCACACAGAAGTCCGGGTGCTCGGTGGTAGCTTCCTTAAAAGACATCTTTAATAAGAAGGGAGGTTTCTCCATCCTCCACAGAGATGTATGCTCAGTGCCAGCACCAGACCTTCTCCTGCAGGTCACCTCCTTTTCCCCTTAATTTCTCTAAAACATTCACTGGGATTGGTGTTGTCACAGTGGTTCCATCACATGACATTACTATTACAACAATGTCTCACTTGTTCCGCACGTGNAAAAAAAAAAAAAGCTTTCCTTCACTTATTTTCTTGGATTTTCCCCTGTTATGAGCTCCATGTCTAGACTGGGGTAAGAAAACTATTTTCAGAGTATTGCAACCACAGGTGACATCCCCATCTGAAGCCCAGTGCAAACACCTTGCTCCATCATGCTGTGCTCCTTGCTCAGTCCACTGGGTCCTCTGCTCAGTTCTTGCAGCAAGGTCAGAATGGAGATGGTTTCTGTGTTGCATCAAAAATATTATTTTTAATCTACACTTTGTATTTTCTTAATGATTCCTAAAAATAAAGACTTCATCCTGAGGGAACTTAGCTCATTATTTCTGTAGTGTATGAGCTGTATTTGGTTGCAATCCTAACACTTTGTTTTTGGCAAGGACAATGTGTGAAATCTTCAAATGAGCATTCTTTCCTTGGTCAATTTTTTACATCTGTTTTGGACAAGGCAGGAGGAAAGGGAAGTCCAACCACCTGACTACCCCTTTAATGCTGCCCTGACAATTCTTCCACAGAAGTGAAAAACCATTATGTTGTCCTCCCTCGGGGCATGTGAAACACTTCCCGTTGGTGTCTCTTCCCCTCTTCTCCATACATCCCAGGATCTCCACTGCCATAAGGACTGATGGAGCAACACTGGTGTCAGTAGTAAAGACTATCCTCCCTACCAAGCAAACTTTTATGAATGAGATTCTCCAGGTTGCCCCTGCAGAGCTTATGGTAGCCCCACATGTGCTGAGAGAAACACCTATCAGGACTAACCCAGAGGCACCAGCTATGGCTCACCCAGACACCCCTGGGTAGAAACCAGAATTCCCTGGAGAGATACAGGCTCCAGGCTGGTTTTTGTTAGCCCCTCTGAATGGCCATTACAAACCGCAAACCACCAAGGGACAATGCGGCTGCAGTTCAGCAATGCCTCCGGGTGACATTCTCCTCCCTGGAGAGCAGGGTCTGAAGCTGTTATTGCCTTCACACTCTGCAGAACTTGGCATGAGTATTTCCAACTGGCCACTCGGCTCCTCAGGTTGCCGGAGCACTTGAGTTTCACTGTAGCCCCATTATTCTTTGTGTCTCAAGTGTGTCTACCTCTAGGCAATTCAAGGCAGGTCTATTTCTGGAGACTTTTGCCCAAGTGGATTGGAAAATCTCTGCTCATGTGGGTTGGTGGGATCCTGCAATGGGTTGATACAGTCCATATGTTTCTGCTGAGCTGGTAAGCACTAATATGTTATTTTAGAAAATAGTAGTTATTATCTTTTACCATGGAAAACTTGCATTTGTGGGACTCTATTTTTACCACTTCGTGTTACCACTATTTCTACCACTAATTTATTGACTAGGCTAGGAAAAATGTTGTTCCCTGAATTGTAACTGTTATGATGCCAACGCTGAGTTCATCGTGGCTCCAGCAGTCTCTTAACATGGAGTTACTGTGTCCCATTTTAGCTGGATATTGTCTATGAAATAGCACAGGCAGCTGAGCTGAGTAAACAGTGAAGGTGACTGCCTGGTCAATGGTTTTCAATGAAAACAAATGGGCTCGATATGCTTGTGGTTTTCATTGGGCAAATTGTGAGAGTTCGCCATATTTGCTAAAAACAGCCCAGCAAGGGCTGAAGCTTTCATGGAAATGACAGTGAATTCCAAAAGTTCACCAAAATTTTGGCTCAAAAGATTATTCTGTCTTAAAAGTTGCTTATTTACTACTTTGTACTCTCATTTGAACACATTTAATTCACTGATTTCAGGAAGCAGCCTGTGTGCTGCAGGTGTCCCACCCTCCCCAGATCAGTCTCTGCTCCAAGCAAACTGGTAACTGCTGGCAGGTGTCAGGCAGAGTGAGGGTCTTTTTGAAAAGTGCACAAAAAAAAAATGGAAGCAAATCTTAACTGAAGGTGCAACTTGACCTGCTTGTTTGCAAAGAAGTCATCAATGTCATCATGATGGAGCAGGGTTTCAGTCACCTAACTTCTGCCTTAAAGTTTGGCCTCTAGGCATCTGCATCGGCTTCTTGTGTAGGAAAGACCAATGTTCCTGCAGAGAGCTGTTTGTCCATCCTGACATAGAGTCAAATGGTCTGAATGACCAGCAGAAGGAGCTGCTCTCTCATGGCTGACTGTAAGGGTCTCTCTGTCAGGCAGCCAAATGCAGACGGTGCTAATCCTGCCCTTAGTATCAGTACTTCCTAGTGCTTGTACCTTCTGCTTTCCACAGGAGAGGACTTAGGTACGACGTGGACACAGCCCACACTCGCTGGACTTGAGTCTGCATGTGCAGAAGGTGAGTTGTAGACCATCACCCCCCCTGAGCTGGTCCTGCATTACCATCACCAGCCTGTGGCTCAGGCTTGTGTGTGCCCGTGCTATAAGAGGACCCAAGCTGCAGACTCCAGCAGCTCCACAACCACAGGACTGCATCGCTGATGCCAGGGGACAGATGGCAATGGTTGGGCTGGACACAGTGTGTTCAACTCACATGCACTGCAAGGGGGGAACTCCAGTATGCCCAAAGCCAACATGGAGCTCAATGATAAGAGGTGAGTTTGGGCTCCCACGTGAGCTGGGGACTGCAGTCCATGTGCAGAGTACGTCCCCAGGGAAGCCTGGCAAGCCAACCTGCCTCCTCTTCCCAAGGTTTCCAGTGGAGATCAGCCCAGATCTGATGCATCAGGTGGGAAGGAAGTTGTTTCTGTCTCATTTTGATGTCCTCCCAGGGGTTGTGAGCTCTTTTCACAGGATCAGAGAGAGTGATGTTGGGAGAAGGGAGTCAAGCACGTCACCGCTTTCCTACTCTGCCTCTCTCAAGGCTTTGTACTGCATTCCCAAATGGAGTGACACTGCTTCACGTGCAGCGTGAGATACTTCTGGCTTCTGTGCCAGGTTCAACCTGTTGCCTCCTTCTGCTGGCTTCACTGCACACACTTGGTGCACCGGGGAACCATCACCAACAGCCGTGCTCAGCACAGCACTGTGTTGGGCCTTTTGTCTTAGGTTGCTCTGCTGTAGAGCTTTAGATCAAATTCTCATGGACAATTAGAACTGGGAGAATATTAACAAAGGAGAAAATTATGCATGGAACATTTTGCTTGCAAAATTCACTGAATAAATTATTCAGATTTAATGTAGAAGAATAATGGAGGAAATAATTGAATAATGAAATATCATAAAATTAATGGACTATTCTATTAATAATTTTACATCCTGGTCTAATACAATAGAATGGGGAACAAGAAAAGAAGAAAAAATAATTTGGATGTGTTTTGATGAAAACAGAGCAATGGGTCTATTTATGAAACTGCACACAGCATTGTCAGCACTCATGAATTTATCATGACTCCTGTGATGCGCAGCGCCTGCACTGAGCATTGGGCCTCTCAAACTTCCACCTCTGTGATGATGTGTAAAAAATTGAAACGATCAACTGCATTTGGCCTGAATCCCCTCCCATCCCTATGTATTCCCCAGTGATTTTTAGGCCAAACTCGTGACCTTTCAAAGTCAACTTGCCATGAGATTTGGGATCACACTGGTAAAACCTCAGGAAGGTGAGAAACTGCCAGAGCAACTGCAGTCTGCCCTTGGGTGGCAGAGGCACGGAAAATGCCCACAGGGTTTGCTGGGTGTTGGTGAAGCCAATGGGCAATTTGGATTATTTCCAAAGATCTAAAGTTGGGTGAGATGTACCCCACCTCAGGAGGACTCAACGTCTTAGCAAGACCCTTCGGGGTAGCTGCAGCAAATCAAGGGTGGGAGCTTGATCACTGAACTGCTCATCCCTTCAGTGGGTCCTCGGCATCCACATCCTTTTATTTTGCCTGTTAGGGTAGCGCAGACGCTTCATTTCACATCATTTACCCCACAGCACACAGGGCTGAGGTGGACCTGTCTCTGCATGCAGCAGGAGGGCAGTCTTGCTGCAGATCCATGTAGCAAGGCTTATGTTTCTTTTCATTAGTTACCATAACTGATGAACCCGCAGAGGGTCAGTATGTTCTTTAGCAATTAACTGAGCTCCAGAGACTGTAATTTGTCTTGTTCATGTTACAGCACCAAATGAATTTTGCTGTGTTTAATAATCATTCTAAAAGCAGATCACAGAGCTGGGAGGGAGGGAGAGATTGTATCAATCATTTGTTTTCTAACTCTTTCAAGGAATTTCCTACTGTGTTTAATTTCTTGCTGGTAAGTCCTACATGAGCCTCGGGAAGGCGGGCACTGCTATTATTATTCATTTTTTAATCATCAGAGGAAACTATTTAGCTGCTCTAGAAAATTAGCATGCTCCCAAAATCAGGAGGAGCCAACAATTGGGAAAAATGCAATTTTCACGGATGCTATCATATTAGTCTAAATGGTATAATTTAGGGCAGCTTCATTTAGGGATTTTTGAAGGAAGTTTAGCTAACGCCCTTGGATCCCTGCTGCAGAGAATCACTTTTGGGCTACAGGACTGGGCCGTTATCCCACTTTGCAAATGAGAGAGAGAAATTGGCTTGCTTAGACTACCCGAGGGATACTCCAGCCTCCCTAATCCCAGGCTGGGACTCAAGGCAACGGCTACCAGGGTGAGAGCACAACCTTTGCTGGTACGGTACTGCTTCTCCATCCTGTCTCAGCTGGATAAGGAGGAGTATTAGAAATAGCCATAGAGAAATAGCTCACAAAATGGGAAGCAGACTAGAATTTGCTCTGATTAAAAAGAAAAGAAAAAAATTAAAAAGAAAATCAGCATTTGCCCTGAAAGCCGACTCAGCTTGAAGGAATTGTCAAAAATCAGTGTAGACAAACCATCCATATTCTGTGGGAAAAGGCTGCTTTAACCTCATTCCGCCTGAACTCATCCACTGGCACCGCTCCGAGGTCAGCCTCCTGGGCTTAGAGGAAAATAGCTTCAGACAGGTCCTCTGGAGGAAAAGCACCTCCCTTAAGCCTGCCGTGGTCATGTCTTTTAAAGTCTTCCTTTTCCACTAACTAGCTAATGCCCACTTGCAGCACCACACCTTGGAACTGGCATGGCAAAGAAAATCAAAAACCACCCAAACCTCTTGACAATGCCCATTGGTACTTGCCCTCCAAACACCCTGCAGGACACTGGCCTGCGTGATGTTAACAGGCCATAAGGAGACTTTATACCATTCTGCAAGTATTTGTATCAGCAGAAAATAAAAAGGGTCATGAGTGACTCAAATCATTGCTCCTGAGGGCTTCTACCCTGAGCCGAGTGGCTTCAGAGCTGGCAACATGCCTGTCTCCATAAATGTCTGACCTGATCCTGGTGCAATGTGCTCTGACTGAGCAACTGGCAATTCAGAGGGCAATGCCTGCCCACAGCTGTGCACTCCCCTGTGCCCAGACTCTTCATCTGAGGGTACACCCCGGATCTCAGCCCTCGCACTGTGTTGCTGTCACTGCAGCACAATGCCTCCTATACCGGTACTCACAGGGATGGCAGCGGGAAGGAGGTGGCCTGGCACCCAGCTCTGCTCTGCAGTGATTGCCATGGGTGCACCAGCCATCCTTTCCATTTAGGGAAGCCTTTCCACGTGAGCTGGGGTCTTCTCGGTGGGGGTTTCTCTTCAGGAGTTGATCTGGGTTTCTGCTGTGACGTCCTGCAGATGTGATGTGTTTTGGTATTGTGTAACTATTCAGTGACACATGATGGGAGACATTTCTCACCTGGTTTTCTTCCCAGATATCAAGTGTGCAAAATTTGAAACAAATAGTCAGAAAGGATGTTTGTATAACAATGCTGAAATCTCAGAGTACTTGAAAAGGGTTAAAATAACCTGTATGTTTCAAAAGCATCAGAGAACATTTAAAACAACTGTTCCCTGTCCCTCTTCCTTCTTGCATTGCCATGGCAAAGGCATCACCACCTCGGTCAGTGCAGACAGTCCATGGGGAGTGCATTTTCTTTAAGGCCTGGGGGTCAGGTTTGGGGTCCCTTTTTCAGAGGTGCACCCATGCTGGAGTGGAGGAGAGCGAGCTCTGGGTCTGCACTAGAGGGCACTCTTACCATGCAAAAGTTGTGCTCACGCTTTCCAGCGAGATTTAGGCAATTTCCAAGGCTGCAGCAGGACGAGAGCACACAGGGGAGGTAGATGGCTGCGCCGCGACGAGTGAGAGCGTCTGCAATGGCGAAACCCCCATACACCTTCCTTCCTTTCGCTCCCTGCCAAAATCTCCTTCTGGAGTCTGCAGGGAGATGTATGAAATGCAGGTCTCATCATCCTTGGAGGGACTTGCCTTCAGGAGGGGTTTCAAACAGGGGTAGGAGCTTGCTATTTCTTGGGCTGTTTCAAGCTCCCAGACCTGTTAGAGGAGTGCGCAGGGGCCAAGCAGGGGGCTTCAAACCCCCGTGTTAGACCTGTCCAGATAGAAATGAGTGGGCAGCTAGGTAAATGTGATCTAATCAAGAAGAGTTAATGTGGCTACCTGAAGTGGAAATGCTGCTTCATCAGCCTTCTGGAGACCTTGGAAAGGGCCAACAAGCACATGGACCAAGGGTGATCCAGTTGATAATGTCTATTTGGATTTCTAAGGGTTTTTTTTTTACAAAATTCTTATCAAAAGTTTTAAGGAAATTGAGAGAATAGAGGACAAAGGAAGGTCCTGGCTTGGACTGGTAGTTGATAGCAGGTGGAGAAGAGGAGGCAGAGGTGAATGGTCAGCTCTCATGGTGGGGAGGTCTCCAGCAGACTCTGTGGGCTCTCTGCTGGGAGCTGGGATGTTCAAAACATTCATGGCCTGGAGAAGGCAGTGAGCAGCAAAGTGCCAACGTTTGCTGGTGATAAAAAACTTACTCGAAGTAGTAAGAAGAGCAAAATGTGACTATCTTTAGGAGGACATTACCAGACTGTGTGAGCAGGCAGTGAAATGGGACAGGAAATCTGGTGTAGATAAGTGTAAAGTAGTACAACAGGGGACAAGCCCGAGGGGCTCCAGGCTCACCACCATCACTTGGGAATAAAGCAATTTTATGAAAGCATGAAAGTCTCTCTTCCACTGGAGCAGAAGTTCACCCACCATCTCCAGCAGGAGTCAACACCTCAGCAACCCTCTGAGGCAGGAACCACCGTGTTGTCCCCACAACACGCAGTTCTTACCGCACACGTGGTGCCTGATCTTGCGTTTGCTGCCAAAATCCACAGGGATCAGATTCCTCAGTGTTATTTTTACTTGCTGTCAGGGTGTTAGTTCAGATGATGTGAAATATGTATGGCAAATACACTCTCCATATCACATCTGTACGTCACTGCTGAGCGTTAGACAACAACTTCCCTGTCTGCAGCCAGTTTATTTATCGAGGCAACCGATCCGTCTGGGCTGCCACTTGGAGTCTGGTGCTGCTGCCTGAAAATTCTGCTTTAATCACCTCTGCCATGCCCTTTCTATAGGGATAGAATAATAAATCCTTGTGCTACCTTAATAAAGAAGAAAAAAGGATCAAATTTTAGTTTTCCAAGAAGCTGAAAGCTATATTGACTGAATGGCTTCATTATTAACACTTCTTGCATTGACTGAGAAAACTTGAGCTTCCCCAAATGGGCTGTGCTTGCACAGGGGAGAGGGGCAGGATTTGGTTCCTGCTTGAATAAGCAATGGAGGTTTGTGTGTACAACAGGCAGACAGGTCATTTTGGTAGCTCGATAAATGCAAGTTTCTATACCGAAAGTCAAAACAGACTTTGGCTGGTGTGTGAAGTAGTAGGAAAATATTGAGTTTGTGGGCCCAAGTGTTTCTCACTGCAGGGATTTTTCAGGCTGTGCTTGATTCATTATTTCCCCACCTCTAAACCTGAGTCTGACAGAGTCCAGGCATCATCAGATGGTGTTGCAAAACCCACTTTCTGGGCTTCTGCAAAAGCTCCTTTCATTAAACCCACCTACAGACCTCATTTCCCATGGTTGATTTCTACCCTTGGATGTTTGGAAACACTTGTCTCCTGAGGACCTCTGCCCGCTCAGGCTGCGCAGACACGCATTGTGCTGTGCTGGCACAAACCGACTGATAAGAGATTTAATATGAAAGCCTGCTCAGAGAGGAGAGAAATGAAATTGTCTGAGCTGATAGTCCCAAGAACAGGAGCCCATAGCTGCACACAGGCGCTGTTTCTCTCTGATATGACAGTTCTTCTCTTCTGATAGCTATTTTTCCTTGCTGAAAGCTTAGCCTCCTTACTGAGAGGTCTGTCTTCTGCCCATCTTCCAGGTCCTGTTCCCTGCTTGCTAGTAGCTGCTTTCACAAACCAGTGATTTACGGGCTTTCTTGTCCTTTCAGACCATTGGAGAAGAGCTCTGAGGACCTTCCTCCAGCCAGCCAGATGCCTGGTTCTGGTCTCTCTATAATGGAATGCACACCCATGGGCTGGAGTTGAACACTTACAGCACAAGCTCCTGCCCAAACCACTGGCCATTTCCTGGGACATTTTTGAGACTATTTTAAGGAGGTAGAAGTTGTTTTAGAAGTCTGTTAGGTAGAAGCTGGAATGGGAAAGACTGGAGATGAGGTGGGGATTGGAGCCACAGAGACACCACCATCAGGACTTCCTTTCCTCCCCAGCCGTCTTGCAGACTGCTCACCTATGTTGGCTTCAGTCTGTGTTTGTCACCTCTACATTTCCCACCATGTACAAAGGGGGATGTGTGGACAAGAGGCGTTCGCCCCATCATGACCAAAAGGATGCAGGCAGCTTTCAGCAGACTGACAGTACGACACAGACAACCCAACATTTAGTCTCAATGTTTCCTTGTTAAGAAGTGCCAGGGGACAGTGTGTCTATCACCCAGCCTTGCCTTGGCACCAACAGAGCCTTGGGCACCTTTGACCCGGTGGGAAGGGAGAAATATTCAGGATTTTAGCACTTTAGCAGAGTAGCCAAGAGTTACTCCCAGCTCCACGAAGCCAGTTGTCAGGCCAGGAGCAATGTAGGGAGGTGAAGGACTGGCCATTACAGAGATCACATGAGACAATCCCAAGGGAAGCAGCACAGCCTCTCAGCTCAGATGCTGCCTGGTGGGTCAGGACATGATCTAGACACTCAGGTCCCCTTGGTGTGGCCAACCCCTCACTGCTCATAGCTGGGTGCCTCTGTCTGTGCAGCCAGGGCTTCTTTCACAAGAAACAGCAAGACATAGCTCCTTCACAAGAAGGACCAGTTTTCCATTTAGTCATCTGGGTAGGAGGAAGGCAGTCCTTGGAGAGAAGAAAGGCCCAGGACTCAGCCAAAGGAGGGGTGACAAGTCTTCCAGTCTCTGGGCCCAGGCTGGCAGAGGGCTGCTGATGGCACTGCTGCTATCTCAGTCAGCATGGAGAGCTCTGACATCTCTGAATGGGACCGGACCAGTGCAGAATGCTATTTCCTTCACAAACAGGATCGGCACAAAGGGACAGGTCTGGGATCCCGATGTATTTTAATGAACTGGCAAAGCTGAGGACCGCTGTGTCTGGGGCAGAGTTCACTCTGCCTCAGCAGCACCAGGTGCTTGTGGCTCACAGGATCCAGCCCACCTAACAAGAAAAAGGGGAGCTTCTAACCCATTTGCATTTCATGAGCAAAGCACATGTATAGCTGCCATCCGTGCAAGCCAGGCTTCAGCTGCTGGAGCTCAGAGGACTGGAAAAACAAAGCACGCTCCATTGGCTTTTCTAGATCCATAAGTGGGCTAACTGAATTCACTGTCTTTCTTCCTTTGAAGTCTTACTTCACAAAAAAGAGACAAAATAAGAAAAGATCTGGAATAAAATAAACTCACATGTAAATATTTTGATTACTGCTTAAATGAGTGACTCTACTAGAGCAATATTGTGCTGGATGCAGTTAGAAACCGTCCCCCTCTGCCTCATTACAGCTCAGGGACAAACTGCTCTGGCCAAGAATCACTGATCCTGCAGATCTGCCACCAAACCATATTCCTCTGAGTACTTCAGCCAATGTGCTGTGATGAGGCTGTGGCATCCAGACAGGCTGCTCAAGACAGATGGAGAACCCTGACAGCAGCACGCGGGCAGGGAGACAGGGGTCTGTGCAATCCCACATTCCTGGGTGTCGAGCTGTGTCCCCTCTTTGTCTGACCACAGACTGACTCACTTGGCTGGAGGTGCCTTCACCTGCTGCTCTCCTGGGACCTGGCTGTGTCCTCTGAGCTCGTCACAGCTTGGTGCATCCTGCTGTACTGTTCAAAAGCTCCTTTGCAGAGCAAGGCTGGACACAAACTTTGGAAAAGGAGCTGGTGGACACATAACATTTGGGAGTTTGTTATTAACACTCCCCCACCCAGACTCTGCAGTCATGCCACCACTTTTCCTTAGTCATGCCATGATAGCATGCTGCAGAAGGAAGCATATATGTCCCAAAATACAGCTGACATTTAGAGCCACCCTAGCAGGCAACCCAACAGAGAAGCATCTCTGAGGAAGCTGGTATGGGAATGTGATGACATGTTCCCTAAAGTTCCAGCGCCTGCCAGATACACAGCTAAGTGCACCCTACCAGCCTTTCCAAAGCATGAGGAGCAAAATTAAAAGCCTGACATGCCAAGTCCATGTGCTGACCATAAGGCTTGTGATACTCTCTCTTCCCTCCTCTGTCCCTGCAGAGAGGTCTTTATCTCATGCAGTCATCTGGAGGACCTTCTGGCAGGGCTCATCCCCACGTGTAGGTCATGCCTGGCCTAAGCTCATCTTGCATAAGCCAACATATTGAATCTCAGCTGTTAGCGTGACCAACATTTCAGAGGCCTATCTAAATAGAAATATTAAGATCCCTGCAATCTTATCACCTTGCCCTTCAAATGATAGGCAAACACCTCTAAGTACATTGTAATTGATTTAGACACCATCTGTTTCTTTGCTTATGTGAAGCGTTATTGGTTTCAGGTTAGTCCCTGGAGTGTTTATTTTGTAGATGGCTCGTTGTGAGCTTGGCCATTCATTCTAAAATTAGTCTGTTTGCTGATAGCTGCACCCACAAAAAGAGAGATCACAGATCCCCAGGCTGTACCTGCTTTAGAGGAAAACCCTTGCTCTCAGCTTGCACTGGATAACCCTACTCAGATCAGAAGGACTGCAAGGACACGTCCCAGAGAGCCATGTCTGATCCTTGCCTTCGCACATGAAAAGTGCACTGTTTCTTCCCCATAATTTAAGGCCAATGACTTCGAGCAAGACACATTTAATTTGCTGTCATGCTTTGCTCATTAAATCCCCTGAATTACTTTATTTACTAACATACTTCTTCTAAATTACTTTATTACTTAACTAAATTTATTTATTTACAACGGATGGCAGAAGAGTAAGACGGCTGCAGCAGTTCCTTGCTGACAGTCACCCAAACCACAATGTGATAGTGGCAATGAAAAAACACAGGATTTTGAGTGCTGCCAGCATGTTGCATAAGTTCTGGACAAAGCATCAAATGTGTCTCTCAGAAGGACATTTCCCCAAACTCGGAGACAGATTTTCAGATTACTTAATTGTCCCCAGATGTTGCTTGTCCAAATGAATACAAGCCAGCCCCCCTCAAGCACAGATTTAATGGTGTGAACAGCACAGAGTAAGCTATGGAAAGTCTGGGGTGATTCTTGCAGTACATTATCTTCTAATTGATGTAATTCACAATGGATTCTGTTGGAAGCCACTGAACTCTGAGCAACCAGCTAAACAAATGGAGACAAAATAAACGCTCCTTTAGCTTTCTTAATTCCTACCAGTCATTCAGGTGTGCTGAGTTTGGTTGTTAATTTTTTTTTTTTTTACTATGTTCATTAGAATGGCACAAGCCAAGAAGAGAAAATACGCTGGTGGTTCTTTGCAATGCCCTCAAAATTAATGAACAACAGCCTTTCCAAGAGACCCAGAGGGAGTTTTGCTCAGTATAAGACCAGAGATGAAGCTATATGCCATTAGATGGTCTGATGGGAAACAGATTTCAGGGACAGCTTCCTGAGGGCACCCAGAAGACAGTCCTCCACCTAACCCTGGTCATTCTGGATGAACAACAGCTTGTTTAATCCTATAAAAGTGCCTGCTTCTGCCTTGAAAATAGGAAAGATGGTATCTCCAGCAATTGCAATAAGACAGAGTGGAAATATTTGTTCAGGAATCAATGGTTCTACATCTGCTTGGTGTCCAGTCAGTACCCGAGGGTCCATAACAGGGCCCAGTGATTTATACCCTCAGCCACAGTATATGAGTCATGGGCCCTCTCTTTTCTACTCCCCTCTGGCAGACTGAATATTGAGCCAAGCTCAGCCTGCTCAGCTTGTACGTCTTTTCTGCTGCAGTTGAGGAGTTGTCTCCCACCCTCCTGATCAGCATCAGCATTGCTCAGGCGGGAACCAACATGCAACAGTGAATGAATCCTCACCAGGGCACAACAAAGAATGATGCTTCGTCTGGTGGTCTCATGATGCAGTTTGGGTCAAACAAACTCCTGTTGTCACATCCCGTCTATTTTGTCCCTAAAGTGAGTGCCCACCATGAGCTGGGTCTGAGACGTTGCACTCATGGCAGTAACTTTGCCATTCCAATGGGATTTTTACAGTACATAGTTTTAAATCTCCTCTTGAAATTCTGCAAACTTACCATGTGATGCTGTTACAGCTTCAGCAGTTACAATCTGGAGTGAGTCTCCTGGAAATGAAATGGTATGAGAGATCCTTATCATCAGGCAGCTGGATGTGTGCAGCATCACTCCTAACCTTTCTAGTGTAAATCTCATGGCACGTTACAATATGTAGCTCTGTATTAAACCACCTGTGCTGGTTTCCTCCTTCACGCGGGATATTGTAGAGCAGCAATGTGAAGGTCACCAGTGCAAGTGGGAGACTTTGCCACTGCCTTTACCTTCATGTCTGTGAGTTTTACAGGGGGAGATTTCCAGTCACAGGGCCAAGAGTTTTCTGCAGTACCCCAAGACTGCTGAGCTCTTCACTCCCTTCTTGCTCTCATTTCTTACTAGCTTATATTTGCAGGAAAACAGTTTGCCAGATCCAGCCAGAGGAGGTTTTAGCATAAAGCATGCCTTCCTGCCATTTAGGTATTTGCATTTGTTGCTTTCCTAGTATTTACATTTTTTTTTTCCTACAGAGCTGTGATGAGTATTTGAACTGTCAGTGGTGCTGTGCTTTCCCAAACCTTTCATCTGAGCCTTGACAAGCTGAGTTTTTGGAGAAGAGTTAAATGAGGAGCAAGCACCGATGCTGCCAGGGACTAGCATGGAAGTTTCACCATGCTCTAGTTCATATGATTTACAGTTAGATCTGACTTGTGACACAGTAAAATGACAGTGGCAATATTTGCTTATTTGCTCACTGAAATACTGTGTTTTACAGTGCTGAAGCAGTACAGCTTATACTTCTGCTTCTGCTGAAGTACTTACTTACATCCAAACAGAAGTGTAAATCCCTATTTTTATGCACTTACATTATTAACCTATCCTAGCAATTACCACATGAGAACCTGTGATATACTTCATTCCTTATCCCAAGGATGGGAAATTACTTTTATTTCTTCTGGTATGATTAACATGTAGATCAGCATTGAGACTTACTCAATAAACTGAAGTCATTTTTCTTCTGCAGCTGACGTGAGTGCTGGGGGTTTTGACATGGCTCAGAAATGGTTAAGCTCCTGCAGCTTAGCAACTCATCTGTAATTAAGGGCATCTGTCTATAAAACATCCTCCTCTATTATGGGCTGTTGTGCTGACAGGTGCTAATGGCTGCCATTAACTGAGTCTTTGTTACCAGACAATGACAGAGCTCATTAGAGGCAGTGACTCTGCCAACCCCTCCGGGGACCAGGGGACCATCAGACCCTTTGTGTGGTGGGCACCAGCTCTCCAGAGTCCCGGGCTCATGGCAGGGCTTGGGCTGCCCATGGCAGAGCAGGCTGGTGTCCTGCACCTATTAAATGCAGATTGCCAGCTGGAGCACAAAACCCCATGCTTCTGGGGGACTGAAGTGGCAGATACAATACTGAGAAATACTGATTTCTTTGTTTCACAAGTGTTCTTGAAAGTTCTTGGAAAGGCAATTTGACTTGTTCCTGCAAATCTCCTTAGGCCTGCACAACACTAACAGTTACACTTTTTTCTCTGAAGAAGTTGGATTTTGCTCTTTGCTAATCTGAAGGGGGTCAAGGTAAAATTTCAACCAACTTTGTTTTCCAAGGGGGACTCCAGGGAGAAGTCACAGCAGCCTAAAGAGGGACAGCCACATGCCAGAAATAACTCTTGTTTTCTCAGCACAGGGAACAAAATGGGCACCCTTGGAGCAAGACATTTATTCCAAACATCAGACAATTTTTTTCCAGAGATTGAAGCAACTCTTACTGGCTTCCAAGAAAACTTTACAATGGTGCTTTAAAGGAAGCCAGCAACTTTAAGGTAATGGTTGCCACTGGACTTCTCACAAGGACCAGCAGGTAAGGAGAGCCTGAGAGAGTCAATCCAAACTTCAAGGTTCATTTTAAAGCCAGAAAGAACCCCATGCCATGTAATACTGCATCGTCTTTCAGCTTTCACTTATCCAGCTTCATCTTCCCACTGTTAGAATGATTAAAGAAAAAAAATAAAAATCTTTCAAGTATGGATACAAGAGCAATAGCAAAATATGTTTTTCCTTCTCCATGCATCAGATCAAATGCACTGTTGAAATTTGCCAGGTTTCTTATAATTAATTTTATTCAGCTTATTAGCTTTTGGTTACATTACCAGGGTCTATTCATGCCATCTATGGAGTCCATCACATTGTCAAGCCTTTGTTTGTATGATGAGGTGGTCTCTCATCAACAGTATCACACAATTTGAATTGAAAGCTGGGCTCCAGTGGGCTATTATTGTTGGCTTGCTAGAAATCCAACATGACATAACAACTTATTTTGCTGTAGATAAATAGCCCTGTAAATAATGTCACCAAAGCTCACTGTTGCTTCAGGATGGATGTTTCCAGCTATGGAAAACAAACATCTCAGCTTTGGTTTGTTGTTTTATTGCAAGAGATGCTGCCCATCACTGAGCTTTGGCCTTTACATAGCAGTGGGAGGTCACTGTCCTGTGACTCCCTTTATATGACTTTTGTTCAGAAAATATTTTTGAAGATTGCTAAGATTATCCATGATTCATGCCAATAAGGCCTAATTTGTCGTACACAAACATTTCCACTTTGTAGCAATTTCCCTGATCTCTGGGTAAAAGCAAAGAACACAGTGGAAGCTTTTATTTTCCATGAAAAGCAGAAGCATTTTAACTGTCAGGTTTTGCTTTTCATACTCTGCATCTCATAGGTAAAACTGGGACAACTCAACAACATTTCCAAGCAGTCTGGATCAGAAAAAACAGGTATGCAGACAGAAATCATCTGACAGGAGAAACAATCTAAAAGATTTTTTTGTAGTGCTTGGAATCTGCAATAAGCATTAGGGATCTATCTCTAGACTGGTATTGCCAAAGTGGTCAGACAATATTTAAGTTTGTTGCAGCTAAACAGATAAAGTTTAATTGACAGTAGCCAATGTGGGTAAGTGCAATGTGTACTGCTCCACGAGGAAACAGCAGCCAGCACGATGGGATTGACCAGGGCAAAAGTCAATCATGAGAACTGGCAAAGCCGACTGCATTAGATAAACACCTCAGCAAGAGAGGGCTTGCTGGGATAGACACAGTAAGAAATACACATTTTATCCCCCACTTGTGCAATTGCATTAAGTTTCCATATCCCACCCTGCTGAATTCTTCTACCCTCACAGTCGTCACCATCTCCCACCAAATTCCCTTTATCCTAATCTAATCGCTAACATCTGGACAAGGTGGGGTGCGTGGCAGAGACCAAGCAGCCAGCTTCGTCAGAACTGCTCCTGGAGGAGCACTGAACCATGCCTGATAGCAGGATGACTTCTACATCTTGCCACATGTAGAAGATGGAGGATCTATTCCAGAAGAAAAGTAGAATTATGTCAACAGCTCAATGAAGCATTGTGCTCACATGTAATGCATTGGTCTGGGTTTTGAACTGAAGAAGTATCTTGTGTAGAAATGCTGGGGGAGAGCTGTATATCTTTTTGATACTCAAATGCTTCTTAGAGAAGAAGCCAAATTGTAGCACCTAGCTATAAACACAGCCTAGATCCAGACAATAGACTGTGAAAAACAAATCAAGAGATGATTTCTCATTAGCTTAACTCCCACCGAACAAGAAAATCTATGCCTAATGCCTTCATTAGCAGTTGTTTCATAATGATTCTGGACAAGTCTTTCATCAGGACTTGGTCAAGGCACTGTATGCAAGGACTGAAGGGCAAGATGTTTCAGGTCCTTCAGACTCTACCAGCAGAAAGTTCCTTTATCATCAAGCCTGTTGGTAGCAGTGCTGCACTGCACTGCATGGACCTAGCAAATAGATTAGTATTTATGTCTCATTCAGCAATTATTATTCCTTTTAGTCTTCCTCACTTTTCACAGTAGCATTCCCATCAGAGGCCCTCAGAAGTACCCTCCCAGCACTGCAGGGGACAATTTTGCTTTGGTTCACATGGTCTGTGCAGCAAGGCAGGTATTCACGTGTGCTTTACTACTGATCCTAGCTGCACTGCCACAATACAGCTGGCAATCTTGCATTAGCTGGCAAAGGGTTATTGCAGCTTTCCAACAGGGAAAAAGCCAGGGATTGACTAACAGCACTTGTCTAACTGGGCCAGACTCCACTGCATCCATGAAGAGGCAGATTTGCCTCTAGACTGTGGGAAGTAAGCTATTTGCAGGAGAGTTAGTGGTAAAAACGTAACAACTGCCGGCTGTTACAACAACTTGTTGTAGTAACAACAACTTGCTCTCACCGTTGCAAGGGTCTACCACTGAGGTGAAAATCCCAAAATATCTCAGAGAACATTGACTTTGAGAAATGCAGTTGCAGCAGAGTTTCACGCAGGAAAGCGTTGAGACAACCTTCACAGCGCACAGCAAGCCTTTCGCATTCACACCGCTCCATCACTTTCCATTACTAGAAGCATTTATTTCTCATTAAAGTGCTTCCAGCATCAGTATGCATTTAAACCATATTAATTTTTGAATTGGAGTCTGAAAACAGCCTGTACCAAACTGTTTCCTCTATTTCCTTCTGCCAGGCCATGTCTCTCATGGCTCAGCCATGTGTTCCCAGGCTACAAGCCCAGCTGCTCTTGTAAACCATGCTCCAAGCACATGTTCTTGCATGGGATGTTCATTATTATTTTCAGAATTACTTTATTGGTGTATGTCCTCACTGCATGCCCCCAAAGGGCTGCTTTCAGCAGTATTTGTACAAAGTTGCTTGATTGGATTCAAGCTTCTTTGTGAGTTTTCCCGATGCCAAGCTCAGGCACTGAACCCATGCCAGGTAATTCATCATTTCTCCTTAAATGCTATAGACAGAATCATGCTCTTAGCTTGACAGATAAAGGCCTGAGAATTGCTTTTCAGCCCACCTAATGAGGGTTTGTGTTTTTCTATGCTTGGGAGGATGGATGGTCTTAATTTCCGATTTCTTTCAAAGAGAGCAATTTTCTTCCACAAAAAAGACCAGGAATAATAGATACAATGTGGCTTATTCTGAGTCACCCTTTAACCATTTGTACTGATGCTTTCTCTTTGTATATCTTCTGACTAAGACCCCAAAACTCAGAGTCCTCTTTAGCTGCTGCTGGACATTTTCCCCTACTGTGAGACATTTCTGTGCCTAAGGGTTTCATGCACAACCAGCATCCTCTCCCAGATTTCTGCAGGCTGACAGAGTCTCCATAAATATTGCCCTCCAATTTGAGGTACTCCAGACTGGGCTTTTTAACCCCAGCTCTGCCAGACTCGCCTACTTGATGTGAAGAAGCCAAGGCATGGTGCACAAGGGACTCTGCAGGGAAAGAGCTTGCTTTCTTCTGTGCCTGGAAATCATCCAAGTGAGAGCTTGGTGCACAGCACTGAGGTGGAGGCTCTATATGAGGTCTTGGCATCAGGCTGGCACTGCCCATATTTACCAATTCTACACAAATATTGATGAGGATGGCAGTGTTTCTCATTGTCCAACATTTGATCAAATGCTAAATGCAAAGTCCTGTTCCACTCTTCTGCTTCTTGTTCTCTCCACATTCGCCCCACGTTTGCCACTGTTTCATCCCCACCTGGAAACTTAGACTTTGAGGAATGGCCAGTCACAAAGAAAATCACATTCAGCCTGTTTCCTTGAATTGGCATCCTGAGGGCTTACTTACCTCCTAAGAGAGGATCTTCTCACTGATAAAGCACCAGAAAAGAAAGAAAACAAAAGCTGATTCATCTGATGGATGCTGCCCTCCTGCCGCTTCTGCAACAGGAAGAACAGGCCGAAGTATCCCTGCCTTGCTCACTGCCAGTGGACAACCTGTCTCTGGTTTGCCTAAGCTGACTAAAACATAACCCAAAAGCAGCAATGCCATGGATCACGCCCGTTGCTGTAGCCCCTCCCCAAATGCCATAAGACTCAGGAGGTGCTACAGACACCATACAGCCAGTATGGCTGAAAGGAAAAAGCTCACGTCCATTGCCGTAGCCCCTCTCCCACCAGA
>VXBL01001976.1:710554-740268 GCA_013400195.1 Aramus guarauna | reverse complement strand
CCTCCTTATTTTCCATGTACCTGGGCATAGTTTCCAAGATCATGCTCCATGATCTTGCCAGGCTCAGAGGTGAGACTGGTTGGCCTGGAGTTCCCTGGGTCTTCCTTTTTTTCCCTTTTTAAAATGGGGGTTATGTTTCCCCTTTTCCAGTCAGTGGGAACTTCAATAGACTGCCATAACGTCTCAAATATGATGGAGAGTGGCTTAGCAACTTCATTCGCCAGTTCACCGAGGACTTGTGGATGCATCTCATCAAGTCCCATGTATGCATATCAGGTCCCATGGACTTGTGCACCTTCAGGTTCCTTAGGCAGTCTCAAACCCAATCTTATCCTACAGTGGGCAATTCTTCATTCCTCCAGTCTCTGCCTTTGCCTTCTGAGATCTGGGCAGTGTGACCAGAGCACTTGCCAGTGAAGACTGAGGCAAAGACATCATTGAGTACCCCAGCTTTCTCCATATCCCAGGTAACCAGGTCTCTTGTTTCATTCTGGAGAGGGCTCACATTTTCCTAGTCTTCTTTTTATCACTGATGTACCTATAGAAGCTTTTCTTGTTGCCCTTAACATCCTTGGCCAGATTTAATTCTGTCAGGGCTTTGGCTTTCCTAACCTCATCCCTGGCTACTTGGACAATTTCTCTGTATTCCTCCTAGGCTACCTGCTCTTGCTTCCACCCTCTGCAGGATTCCTTTTTGTGTTTGGGTTAGCCCAGGAGCTCATTGTTCATCCACACAGGCCTCTTGACCTTTTTGCCTGACTTCGTCTTTGTTTGGATGCATCGCTCCTGAACTTGGAGGAGGTGATCCTTGAGTACTTACCAGCTTTCTTGGGCCCCTCTTCCCTCAAGGGATTTATCCTATGGTAGTCTACTAAGCAGATCCCTGAAGAAGCCAAAGTCTGCTCTCCTGAAATCCAGGGTAGTGAGCTTGCCTTGCACCCTCCTCGCTGCCCTAAGGATCTTGAACTCCACCATTTCATTCATGGTCACTGCAGCCAAACCTGCCCTTGAACTTCACATTCCCCACCAGCCCCTCCTTGTTGGTGAGAACAAGGTCCAGCATGGCACCTCTCCTTGTTGGCTCCTCTATTGCTTGGAGAAGGAAGTTTTCATCAACACATTGCAGGAGCTTCCTGGATTGCTTATGTCCTGCTGTGTTCTCTTCAACAAATGTCTGGGTGATTGAAGTCCCCCATGAGGACCAGGGCTTTTGAAGGTGAGGCTGCTCCTGTCTGTCTATAGAAGGCCTCATCCCCTCAGACTCCCTGGTCATGTGGCCTGTAGCAGACCCCCACTATAGTGCTACCTGTCCCTGTGCTCCCTTTAATCCTGATCCATAAGCTTTCGTTTATTCCCTCATTCATCCCCAGAGGGAGCTCCGTGCCCTCCAGCTGGTCATTGACATAGAGTGACATCCGCTCCACATCTCTCCTGCCTGTCCTTCATAAAGAGCCTATATCCTTCCATCCCAACCCTCCAGTCATAGTCATATCCTGCCACATCTCTGTGACACCAATGAGATCATAGCCGTGCAAGTGTGTGCATGTCTGTAACTCCTTTTGTTTATTCCCCATGCTTCCCCAATTATTTTATAGCCTTGTGCCTTTAGCAGTAGATCGTGCTCTGGATTTTCACCTTATTTGGTTGATTCCATTCAAGTGAGAGATTTCTGAACAGGTCTAGTCCCATGCAGTAATTGCTTCTGAGGAAAAGACTTGCAAAATTTAAATTTTGTAGGTAATTTTTCTAAAGTGTATTTTTTTCCAGGATCATATACTTGTGAAATCATACCTATTCATCACTGACACTCTGCCCAACATCCCCACCCCCCACCCCCACCCCAAACCCCCACATGGTTTTAGGGAGAAATATCAAGGAATAGAGGATAGATTTCTTTCTTCAGTGTTATTGTTGAGTGATTGCATACATTTGAAGAAAATTTCATACATTTGGAAAGTTGCATACATTTGGAGAAAGTTTCAGATCTAGTGTTTCCACATGTGTTTACTAATGGACCTTTTTTCCCAGTTCATGGTACTATCTATCTGTAATTGCTAATAACAGGTGTAAAATACACAGTTATTATTTAATTATTACCATCAATTTATTCTTTGAGATCTATGCAATTTTCTCTGTTTCAGTGACTTGAGGTAGTATTTTTTTTAATCATAAGCAATCTCTAGGTTGGTACTTGAGTGGTATCAAACAAAGTCTGGATTTTTTTTTTATATGAAGATGTAGATCTTCTCTTGATGTAACAGTCTGCCTTTTTCTAAAAGTGCTGAAGCTATCTTAAAATCAGGAGAGGTTTGTTTTGGGTCTTGTTTATATGTTTAGCTTTATGTTTTTCCTTTGAGAAAAATGTAGTAGTTTGGGATGACAATATGTTTTGCATATTTGATAACATTGTTAGTCTCTGCAAGATCTCAGTTTCCAAATCCAAATATTGTAAAGTGCTGCATTGTACTGAACTAATTTTTGTCTTGGGAGAAGAAGTCAGAATTTTAATAGTTGTTTCTTACTTCAGTATTACATGACGTCTGTAGTTCAATGATGTTAAAATATCCATAATTTCACCTTAAAAGAAAACCATGGAGAGTAGAGGTATCGTTTACTTCAGACAAGCAACATAAGCAATTAAGATTTTAAAAATATATAATTAGGTAAATCAGGTGGCATGGCTTGAAAGACAAATGTGCATAAAGAAGTAAAAGAAAAAAACATTTAAAGGCAAGAAATAGGAAATGGTCCAGTGCATGGAAATTTTTCCTTTAAAATAATTTTTTTTCTTTTCTTATTTGTAATTTTTCCTTTATTTCATTTATGCAAAATGAAAATTGATTAAGATGGATTCTAATTGTGGCTCTCCCTCAATCATCAGGGAAATAAAAATTTAAAATAAATGCATGACCTCAAGGAATACAAAGTGAGAACCAAGGGTAGTTTTACTAGTAGCTTTCTAGCAAAGCTGTCATTGATGGATTGTCTTTCTGTATATCTCTTGGCAAAAATCAATGCTTTCCTTTAAGTAAAGCAGTCTTTGGAGAAGAAGAATACATGTTTTGAAGATTTTGTGTCCACTTAGCTGATGGACACCACCACAAATGACAGTTTATTGTTAAATTACTGATCTAGAAGACAAAGGTTTGTAGTTGTGAAATTAAATGTTATTTTAAATTACTGTTGTTATTATATGTGTATAGAGTAGTATATGTGCATGTGCTTATGTGAAGACATTTTTCATTATTTTGAAAACAATTGGTCTGTGATTGGTCCATGAAGTTACTTTATGGTCTTGTGAAGCACTGAAATATTTCTTGCTCTGAACAAGACTAATGGCCTCCCTGCCTATCACCTAACTACTTGTTTATTCAGTTAGGAGCTTTATGGTTATAAGTTTATGTTTTCCTTGGATTTTTGCATGGTATATATTTTAATAGAATGATATTCTTGTGAAACATTAAAAAAAGATAAAAATCAAAGGAATATTGATACATATGCCTAAATATGGTACATCATTTGTCAGATTTTCAGACAGAAAGCAGCAGTTAGAATCCACACATTCGTAGAGTAGCCTGACCAATCACTGCATGCCATTAAAATTAAAACCAATGAAAGTTAGGCAAATAAATAATGTTTAACCTCCTCTTTGGTTATTAAAACCCCATTAGCTGGCTGTTGTATCACTGGAAAAATATTTATCCTAGCATTAATATATATCTGAGAGCCAAGTGAAATTAGAAATAAAGTAGGAAATTCCAAATATGTTTGAGTATTAAGAGTAGAAGATTTGAACAATGCAGTTACAGTAAAGTACTGGTAAAGAAACAGAAAAAAGAGTAAAGTTATAACTAGCCCTGCAATATCATTGTTTACACTTTGTTGATGTCAGATCTTATTTTCTTGGGGTTATTTTCTGTCCTATTGTTTTGTTTCGGGCAATATGATATGTTAAAATACCACATTAACTTCTCCACAACTGTAAATGTAACTGAAAACGGGCAGCTGTAGTTTGAGCTAAAACTAAAACTTTGTGTTCCCTTCTAGAGAAGGACTCTTGTTGGGTACATTTTGAGTAACACACTTTTCTTATGTGGGGATCCAAAAATTAGACTTTCTTGTTAGACTAATTAATGTTTTTAGAATTTAATCAAAATACAATGATTCATTACTAGTCAAAATACAAGCTGCCAGTTCTACCATGGATAATTATTAATACAATAAAGTCCACCAACACAAGTATTTGCTGTTTTTCTTTGATGTTAAATTTTCATCCTTTCTGCATATTTTTAAACTGAGTCATCAACATTCCATCTTCTTTGCTGGGACGATTAAGGGATTTTCTTCCTCAGTCTTGCATTTTCTCAGGGCTATTTTTATGCATTTCAACTCTATACTTGCTAATATATTAACTTTTTTTCTCTCTGATTAGTTCACAGTAATTATAATGAAATCAAATACCCTCTTATTTTTATGCCATTGAGTCTATTTTGTAATAGCAGTAAGTACCTAAATATTTATTACTTTTTTTTGTACTTAAATATTTAACCAAGCAGCTTAGTTCATTTTAGGTCATGTTACATTCTTCTTGGGTTTAGAATCTTAAAGTGTTTTAGAACTGTTCAAAAGTTTTCTGAAAATCAACAGTATGACTCAAGTTTCCTCTAACATAAAGAGATACAAATTATCTTACCAAATACATGTGCTTGACTTCAGTGTAAGCTCAGTGCTTTGTTGTATAATGACAAAATTTTTAATTGATTTTACAATTCCTAAACTTCAGTAAGCATATCTCTTTCTATACGATACGTTTCATTTTTAGAAGTATTATAACAGGTAGAATTCTGAATGTTCCAGTGGAATCTCAGTACATTTCCACACATACCTCAACTCCTACATAATTTTTAGATGAAGATGACAATTTTGAAAGTAGAGGCAATTACTTTTTAGTACTAATGTGTGTACCAAAAACAATCTAACTGAAAGTTACTTAAAATATTTTTTTTCTTTTTCAAATATTTCAGACTAAGCAGATTAGTCCTTGCTTTTGTAACTTCTTTTTAAAATATTAATAGAGGACAGTGTATTGCTAATACTGGATTAGCAATTACAATAATGATGATAACATATTCAAAACTTTGATGCTAGCACATTACCAGATGGTTCCACAGAATAATTATGTTATATTATGACACCTATATAATATTGTGGGTTTAGCCAAATCTCGTGATTTAATATGCCTTTTTATAGCAGTGAGAAAGTCCTTTAACTTGCATTTCAGTGACAAATTCTTAATATAATTAGTTTAATATTAAATAAAAAAATAAAAGAGTATATTAAGTGACATTTACATGCATAATGTGCACATGAAATTATATTGAAAGTTTATTTTTTGTGTTTAAGGTGTTCAGGAAGATTCAAAAGAGAATAGCTATCAATTATCACTGAGTATATGACTATGTATGAAATGTAGCCAAACAAACTATAGGGCTACAAAAAATTTTTATATTCAAGATGGCCACTTCATATAGAAGTGGTGGGTTAACCCTGGCTGAAGGCCAGGTCCCCTCAAAGCTGCTCTGTAACTCCCCTCCTCAGCTGGGCAGGGGAGAAAAAATGTAACAAAAAGTTCATGGGTCGAGATAAGAACAGGGAGAGATCACTCATCAAGTACTGTCATGGGCAAAACAGACACAACTTAGAAAAAAATAATCTAATTTACTACCAAGCAAAACTGTAGACTAATGAGAAATAAACCCCAATCTTGAAACCCCTCCCCCTGCCCCTCCCTTCTTCCCAGGCTCAACTTCATTCCTGAGATCTATACCTACTCCACTCCAGTGGCACAGGGGGATGGGGAATGGGAGTTGTGGTCAGTTCATCACATGTTGTTTCTGCTGCTCCTTCCTCCTCAGGGGGAGGACTGCTCACACTCTGCCCCTGCTCCAGTATGGGGGCCTTCCCACAGGAGACAGTCCTTCACAAACTTCTCCAACGTGAGTCCTTCCCACGGGCTGTAGTTCTTCACAAACTACTCCAGCGTTGGTCCCTTCCATGGGATGCAGATCTTGAGGAACAGACTTATGCAGCATCAGTCCCCCACAGGGTCACAAATCCTGCCAGCAAACCTGCTCAGGCATGGGCTTCTCTCTCCACGGGTCCGCAGCTCCTGCTAGGAGGACCTGCTCCAGCACATAATTCCCACGGGATCACAGCCTCCTTCAGGTGCATCCACCTGCTCCAGCATGGGCTCCTCCATGGGCTGCAGGTAGAATCTCTGCTTTCCCATCATCCTCCAGTGGCTGCAGGGGGACAGCCTGCCTCACCATGGTCTTCTCCAGGGGCTGTAGGGGAATCTCTGCTCGAGCACCTGGAGCACCTCTTCCCCCTCCTTCTTCACCGACCTTGGTGTCTGCAGTTTCTCACATATTCTCACTCCTCTCTCTGGCTGCAAAAACTTTGCCTAGTTTTTGTTTTTTTTTGTTGTTTTGGTTGGGTTTTTTTTGTTTTTGTTTGTTTGTTTGTTTGTTTGTTTGTTTGTTTGTTTTTCTTCTTAAATATGTTATCACAGAGATCCTACCACCATCGCTGACTGGCTTGGCCTTGGCCAGTGGCAGGTCTGTCTTGGAGCTTGGGGCAAGCTTCTAGCAACTTCTTGCAGAAGCTACCCCTGCAGCCCCCCCCTGCTACCAAAACCTTGCCATGCAAATGCAAAACACTTTTTATTAATAAATAAGAAGAAAAAACACTAGAAATTAGAAGTGTCTGGAATAAAATTTAGTCTGATACTGACTTAAAATTAAAAAAGAAAGGAATTTGTATGCTTTCATTTTTAGTAGTAAGAAAGACGCAGATACTTTGGAGCACAAGATTGGGTATCACTTATCTAACATGGAATTCTGCTGAACTGCTAAAAATATAGAGAGAGTGTATGGAGTGTATATTAGAGAAATCTCCTCAACAGAATTGGTTTCAGTGTACATTTACTACCTTGTTAGTAAATAATGATACACAGCAGAACATATTAAAAATAATTCTATTCAGCTGTATCGGCAAGTGAGAAAATATTCCACTTCTTCCCTATTCAGTATCATCTAGTTAATCTCTTCTTGCTTTACACACTGGAATTCCCTTGATTTCTAGGGTTGAATTTAGATCTGCCTGTCTAGTTGCCTGAATACAGACCCCTAAAACCATTTGACATGCTGAGTGAAGCATATATGCAGGGATGGAGACTGTGACTCAGGACATGCACTGGAACCAGGATCTTTTGGAGAGGTAGCTGGGATAGGTGGAATACAATAAGGCATGATAAATGGTGCTGAGTCTGCATGAGAGAAGTGAGACTGAGCCCATTCTGTCCTGGACAGCCCTGTGTTTTACCTGCAATGAGAGAAAAACAGTTGGAAACTGTATAGCAGTTAACAAAAAAGGTCTGCCAGATCTTGATCTCAAACATTCAGTTGGATTTTCATTCTGCCCGTCTTACATGAAATGGAAGTTAGTGGCATAAGATAAAAATACTTACATTTTGGGTGTCTGTATGTAAGCTAGACATCCATTTGAATAAATGGAAATCTATCTAGATCACTCTCTAGTAGCTATGTGAGTATGAATCGTTGTCCTCCATCAGGCAGGATTCATTTAGTCATAGTTAGGTATCTAGTACAGTTTTCCAGATCCTGCACTCTAATCTGGCCTAAAGTTTCATTTCCAGAAGGAATTCTCCCATGTGTCCTGTCTTCAAGCTGTTAGTCCCTTAAACTTTCTCACAAAATTTAGGGCATCTTAAATGCTATTACATGTCCCCTTCAAGGAACTTGAATTGCGACACAGGCATTCAGTTTGTGCTACATACTTATGGAAATAATAACAAAGAGTTTAATATCTGGTAAAAAAATTATATTGTAAAATTTTTTTTATTTGCACAAGCATAAATTTCTTCACAGAGTTTGCTGCCATTCTTCTAGAGTCCATAGGCACACAGAGGGATGCCTCAAGAGGGTTATCTTTTTCCTATTCCAGGACTGTTATTTGAGATAGGTGGCAAAATTCAGTTTCTGGAGATGCTTTGATCTGTCTATTGGGTTTTGTGGGGCAGCAAAAGAAAGTCCAATATTTAAAATTATGTGAGAGGAATCTTCTCACAAAGATATTTAGCTTTTTTCCCATGTAACATTTTTTTTTTTTCCTGACAAATTATAAACTCATGAAACATTGGTAATTAAAAAATCATTGAATTTCTGTAAAGGTTAAAAAATATTGTATTGTATTTCTTACTTTAAAATATATTATGTAATAGTTAAAACATTTCAGACTGAGCAAAAGAAAGCACTTTGGGATTGTGGGAATATGACAAGAAAAGGCATGGAGAATTGTCATAAGCTATTATAGGCAATCACAGCTTTTTCAGAAATGGATCAGATTTCATCTCAAAACTATTTAGCTGCCCCTCATCCTCTTTCACATAGGAAGGCTGTTCCACAATGTTACTACTCTGACAGCTGGAAAATATCAGTTTCTTTCTCAACTATGCTCATGATCAATGGTTAGCATTTTATGCTTCTACTGACAGTGTTGTTTAGTTTAATTCTTCTTCCACCCTTTCTTTCTCATGTCAATTTGCCTCTGAAAATATTTTGATGTTGCATCCTAGCATTCTTTTTTCATATTGATGTCTCACAGTTACACAACAGTAATCAACATACCTAGAGGTTTCTGCTTCCTTTTTGAATACACTGAATTTTTCCTATTTTATAGCAAAATTTCTTCTTATTAAACCTTTACATATTTGACCTTGTACTTTTTCTCACTCTGTTTAATCATGCTATGACTACCATTCTTAGTGTCATAAATTTTTATGTGGCATTTAGATCTTCTGAAGTAACAATACCTGCTAGTTCTGCCTCATACCCATCAGTATCATCAATAGCTAATTAAGAAATGCATCTTTGAGGAACATGATTTTTTTTCTTCTCTTCCCTTCTCCTCTCAGCACAATTTGCAGTTGTCTTCCCATGTACTAGCTTTGAGATAATGGTATTTTTCTATTCTTGCCCTTCCACTCTTGGTATATCATATGGGATGACAATTCTGATCTAGGCAAATTCTAATTGTTTTGTTGATGCAGAAATCAGTGTATCCTATTGTCATTGAAAGTTAATGTTTCTGACTTGCATCATAAATTAGAGGGCCATTGTTTTCATTTTGTTTGGAAGGGACAATTTAAACCCTCTAGTTATAGAACAACCTTATATAATAAGAAAAACTTTTTTTTTTTTTTCCCCTAGGTGTACATTTCTGTCCAAACCTGTGATGTCTATAGGCAGAAATATCAAAGATTTTTCAGAGACATATAATACATATCCAAGGACCCAAACTAGTCCATTGTAATAGGAAAACAAGCTCACAAAAGGCAAGTATTATAAGCAAGCTGGAAATATTTTAATAAGTTTAACTATAGCTAATTAATAAAAACTTACAAAGTGTCTGGAATCCAGAAGAAGAATTGGTTAGAGAGTCTAAAATTTGTACCCCTTTTTCATTCCATTTAATGGTCACCAGTCAAATGGATGTGTATATTAACCAAAACTAAATATGGTAGTTTGTTGGCACAATCAGAGAAGAAACATCTGCATCTACATTGCTACAAGATTCAGGTGTTAATTGTCATAGTTCATCATGATCTTATAAGTACTCCCAAGAAAACAGAAGTGAGATCATTTAGAATCATTGTTAACCTCTGACCATGGAAAATAATGAAGAAATCTCATTAAAGCTCCTTTGTATCAAAAGATATCTTGGCACCAAGATCTAAAATGAGTTGTGTTTTAAACCTACTTTTTAAATGCCTACATCTCCAAAACATTATCCACATACTTTATTTTTCAAGCTTTTTTTGTTGTTGTTGGTTTTGTTTTGTTTTTAAACGTTTTGAGTGGAGACCTTCAAAGACCTATACAGAAATATAATGCTCAGAGAGATATTTTATATCTTATTGATCATATGCCATTTTGCCATTTATGGAAATCTTCCCAAGCAAATGCTTCACTGTTCTGCTAAACTTTACAACTCACAGCATGGTCTAAGTTGGTTTATGTGAATAGAAAAGGTAGATTCCAGAGAGAATCTGGAAAAAATATTTGTGGCCACATCTAAGACACTCTTACTTTGGCATATCCTTGAAATTTTTGGCACTTAAAAATCAGGGATGTTCTTCTGCGCAGGAACATCAGAAGCTTTCAGATGCAACTTAGATACTGTGAAATACCTAGAAAACAAGTCTGTAGTACTATGGAAGGTAAGCAGCATTCATCAATGCATTTTTCAGTGCCAACTTTCATATACCTCAGAAATTATGACATTATCATTCATTTTTTCTTCACAGATGATAATGGAATAATAAATTCAGTCACCAATGCTAAATAATTATACAATGAAATCTGCAAAAATAGTGAATTAGCTGAGATAACATCTGTTAAACTTGAGTCATAGGGTGGATTTTTCAAAATATAAATAAATATAGCTCTGAATATACTTGGAATAAGTACGCTTTATATATGCTTCATATTCAGACCAAGGTTTCCACTTAAAATTGAGCCATAGTCACATAATACTCCTTGCAGTCTTGTTTAAGCTGCTTAACAATAAATAAGATGCTTAAGCTTCATTCACTGCTATTTTTCTGGTGTTTGAGTTATGTTCATTTTTCCTTTTTAAAACTCACTGAAAGCAAGTGGTAGTGATGCATTCTGTGTCAAACAATAATGCTGCATATCTCTTAACACAAACCAATTTTAAAGAAAACTGTTACAAAATCCCTGCAATGCATGTATCGTACTTTACTGAGCTATAACAATCTTTATATGTTAAATAAATGTTTGAGGAACAGACTTACTTCTCTATGGTTATGTCACAATAAACTAGTAATTTCATTTGGATTACAACTTTGTGTCTGGATGGTGTTTCCTTTATACCAGTAATAAAGTGTAGTATAATCAGTCAATAGAATTTTTATACAATACCTTTAGTTGTCTATTATATAGTTTTTTACACAGCCAATCATCTTTTAAAAATCTTATAACATTGCCTGGATCTTGGTCTACTTAAACATCAACTACAGCAATTGCAGGTAAAATGATTGAGTGAAGGAGTTGGTACCTCTAGTGGCAGCCATGGGGGGTGCTGTCATAACTCCTGAGAGCAGAAGTAGCTCTCATCTCTGTATAGGTAAAGCATCTATAGATAAGATACCTTACTCCTCCCCAGCACCAATACTCACAATCTGAACAACACTATGCTTTTCTCAAGTATTCAGGAAACAGATTTCTGTTTTTGACAGTGCCTGATGGACAAACAGAAATGGAAACTTTTATAACTCCTGGCTTCTACCAGAATGTTGCACCGAGAGAAGATGTAAAATATCTTCTGACTACTATCATGTTTATTTTGAACATCTCTGATGTAATAAGAGTAATTAAAGTGCCACTGAGATCATGACAAGAGAGCTTAGAGTGACTAGCAAAGATGTAGATTTCTCTACATAGGCATATAAATTAAACTAAAATATTACAAATGTGATTATGAAAGCATTCAGAATTCATGGAAGAGAGTAATCCCAAGATGGAAATATATCTAATGTAAAGTAAGGTAAGCAAACCCCATGGTAAGCACAAAAGCCTTCCAATTAGTAGCTAAACAACTAGAATAGCTATAAATTTGGTCTAGCACACTCCAATCAAACCTGTTGTTACCTTGAATCCCTCAAGACCCACCCTGGGTACAAAAGAAAGGACTGTCGTGATTTAACCTCAGCCAGCAGCTCAGCCCCACACAGCCACTTTCTTACTCCCCTGCAGTGGGATGGGGAAGAGAATTGGAAAGGTAAAAGTGAGACNCTGAGGCAAAGAAGGCGTTAAGTATCTCAGCCTTTTCCTCATCTTTAGTGGCAATGTTCCCCCTTGCATCCACCAGATGATGGAGGTTCTCCCTGGCTCTCTTTTTGCTGTTAATGTATTTATAAAAACTTTTCTTATTATCCTTTACAGCGGTGGCCAGGTTGAGTTCCAGTTGGGCTTTTGCCTTTCGAATTTCTTCTCTGCATGACCTGACAAGATCCCTGTACTCTTCTTGGGTCACCTGCCCCTTCTTCCAGAGGTGGTAAGCTCTCTTTTTTGCTCTGAGTTTCAGTAGAAGACATCATACAGTATGGAATATCTCTTTGGTCAGTTGGGGTCAGCTGTGTCCCCTCACAGCTTCTTCTGCACCCCCAGTCTACTCACAGATGAGACAGCATGAGAAACAGAAAAGCCTTAATGCTGTGTAAGTACTGCTCAGCAATAACTAAACATCCCTGTGTTGTCAATGCTGTTTTGGTCACAAATCACTCTGAAGAAAATTAACTCTATCGCAGCCAAAATCAGTACGGGAAAAAAAGATAAAAATCATAATTCTTATAATTATGACAGAAAATGTGCTCCTTTTCATCATCTATAAAAGAGCGATTAATATTCAAAATTATGTGCTTTAAATAATAGAGCTAAACAAGATGTAATTTTCTTTCTAACTAATCAATGCACTGAAAACTGATGGTTCATACCTATTTGATTCAGAAGACAGAGAAGAACTACACAGTTTGCAAAACCATTTTGTCTCTCCAGAGGTGCCTGCACTTTGGAAATAAATTATGTGACTTTCATACAGATGCAATATATTTGACAAAGTTTGTCAACATATCGTATTAACTCCAATGAATAAAAACTTCTTACATGCAAGATAATTTTTATTATTCAGATATACACATATATAACATGGTTGTTCCAGATTTATTGTGCTTCTAACCATCACTCTTTATATGTCAAAACAGTCTTCAGGTAAACTTGGATTAGTTCACACTTTAGAAGAGATTAAAAAAGAACCCCATAAAAGAATGCTCCTTCTAGGTAGCTAGAGACTCCACTATAGCCTGATCTTTATTTTTTATTTTCTGGTCCTTGTTAAAACCATCTTTATATTTTCCTTTAAAATTCCATCTTTTACAAGCCCGTACTTGAAAGTTATGACATCCCATAGGAATAACATTATAGTTCAACTGTAAAATGAAAAAAAAAAAAAAAAAAAGGAAAAAAACCCAAACCACCAAGCAAAAAACCCAACCAACTCCAGCACCCCTTATATAGATAAAAAATTTAAATTGTTGCACTTTCAATTTCATTCTTACTTGCTTATTTTCTGCAGTTGTTTCCTTTGTTCCATGAAGTATTTTGGATACTCAGTATCAGAGTGAAAGTAGCCTTATAATCACATTTATAATTAATACTTATTTACATTAATTATTTATTAGTAATTATTCTAATAGCAGTCACAGTAACATAGTACAGTTCAGTAAACTAGAAAAACTGTCAAGTAAAATCAGTAATTGATAGAAATGTATTACAAGTCTGCTGACTTGAGGTATTCTGATTCTATGAGTTTGAAGGATTTTGTAAGACTATTTTTATGAGACTACTGTTTTAGAGTCTGGGTGGAAATATTCAAATCCAGTTGAAAATGGAACAGGAATTAATTTTCCTCACTATAATCCTGAATTTATAAATCATAGATTCAAGAGTGACAACAGGACAAATCACTGCTGCTTTTCTCTCAGTAGAAAGGGATGAAATTTTAGTAAGTGTTCTCTGTCCTATACTGGAGCAATCACATCTGCAAATACTCAGCAGGGACACTCTAGTGTCTTAAAGGTATATAGCTAGATTATAGAAAAAGTCAATGAAAATGAGAGAAAATCAAAGAAGGCATAAAGGAACCAATACAACACAGTTAAGTTTATCTTGCTCATTTTATCAATGAAGGAAAAACAATATTGTAGGATTGCAACTGTCATTGATTTAAAGTTCACAGGAAAGTGAATATAAATAAGATTAGTGGAACACAATTAACTATTGAGAAACAAGTGTTTCCTAGTTGCCTTTCCAGTATGCAGGGGTTTTTTATGTCAAAAGTTGAAAAGAGTATTTGGCAATTTACAGCATAACTATGACTCATACTGTCACAGGATTTTGGAAAGACATAAAGATTCTATGTACCAGTGGATTTGCATTGCCTGTTGCCTTGTTTGACCAGGATATGCTAAAGAAAAGTGGGAAGTAACAATATAGGTAGCAAGACAGAACATTAAAATATTTGTATAAAGTTTGGAGGTCTGATAAGTTTGCCAAATCTTGTGTACCATATGTGTAAATTTACATTAGTAAATCAAGACACAAAATCAAGTACCCAGATTTTAAGAAACAGTAGTAAATCAGCTGTAGAGGTCATCTCAGTTCAAAGTTTTTACATTAGAAAAACTAGCTGTCTTCCCAGAACCCTGTTAGGATTAATCAAAATGATCTGACTGAAACTTTTTGAAAGGAACATTTGCATGGGCACACAAAGCGTGGAAAATGTCAGCCCAAACAAATATTTTTTAATACTATACACACAAATTTGTGATTATTATATTGCTAAAGTCTATTTACTTTGTATAAATATTTCTGTGAAGACGTCCTAATAGCTGTAATTGAGCACAATGCAGAGAAAACTACAGAAAATAATAAAAGTGTTAAAACTATTTGATTTTATTTATATACACAATCTGAACAATGTAAGAATAATGTCATTGTCATTGGAGATCAACTACAGGAATGATATTGACAAATGTGAACTGCCTTTCACCAACACTGAAAAAGATTAGATTCTTAGCAGGAAGGTTTGGTTTGATTTTAGTCAAGTATTCTTGACTAGTCATAAGATATTTTTTTTTTTTAATATAATATTCAACTCTAATTCAAAATTCCTTTTTCTTCATTTCCCTGTAGGAAATAACTTATATGGAGCTGATCATTAGCCATTGGAAGATATTATGTTTATTCCTATGTTGATGTAAATCTAACTGGGGGAAGGGGAAGCAGGAGGAAAAAAACAAAACCAAAAACAAACCCCAGCATTCCTATATATATTATAGTGCACAGAATACAGAGGAGCGGGGCAGGGGAGGTGGAGGGGAAGGTAATCTTTCACTGCTATTTAACTTCTATGCTGCTTGAAGATGTGAGCTTGTCTTCGGAAGCTTTTTCATCTTAGACTTACCTCTTTATTTAGATACATGTTTTTAACACTTTTTTTTCTTTCTTTTTATTTTCCTGTTACAAAAGTCACAACAATTTTAATAGCTTCACTGTCTTTCTATTTAGATGAAACTCATGAGATCTTAACGGTGTTTTCAGGGAAAATGAAAAACTGAAAAATTTCCCCTTAAAGATGATGCCGCCTAGCATAATGCGTGTAACCAACACTGGCTTGTTCAGTGCTTGCTGCACGATACAAGAGAATGACAGCTATTTGCCACATCAATGCTATGTAAGTTTTCTTAAAGTAAGTCCAGGTGGAATTTGAGAAATGCCATATATGATACAGGATAGTTGTGTATATATTCCTAAACATGTCTGCTTAGTTATAAATTACATATTTTTCTTATATTTTGCAGATTTCATTTTTTTTAAAGTTGTAGATAAGCAGGTAAACTTATTTTTAGGCTTCTTACATTGGTTAGCATGTCCACAGAGCAACTGCAAAAGAAAATGTGTTCCTTAAGTCCAGTGAGCTATCTGAAACCTCATTAGCTATCTCTGGCTGGAGGTGGACTTATTTTTAAATGCTCAGAGTGCAGTGTTGCTATAACAAATTTTCTGGACTGAAAACGATTTTATTTCTATATCTTCATGAATGCAGGTTGGCATCTAGAAAGAAAAATAAACCAATATATTTTTATTTTCTGAAATAAGATTATATATTTGGATACAATGTGGGTTTTCTTTTGCCTGGCCTTTGTAAGGACAACATTGTTTCTCTTCATCTGCTCCTTCTTCAGCCTTGCTGAGAAACTATTCCTTTAGCAAATCTGCCAATTGTCCTACTGCCTTTGACAACGTTTGTTGCTATTCACATTATACAGTTTGTTTGCTTGCTGGCTACTGGGTTGTGTGGTTTTTGAGCTATAGCCATAAAACACTCCTAAAAAACTTGTTCCACAAAATCCCTAAATAACTTTTTATTTGACAAGAGAGACTGTACACTTGGCTGCTAGTAATACTCTTCCAGGTGCAATTGCAGTTTATATGGTTAGAATCTGGGTCTTTGATTTAAAATATATATATAATAATTACTGAGAAATATTATTTTTCATTATTTTATTATTTTTCTTCTGGGATACTGCAATAGTTGAACTGAGTAAATAATAACTTTCTTAGTGAAAAAGTGTCACTAGAGGCTTCAGTAATTTTATTCTTTGGTATAGTCCAACTGATAATATGATCTTCTCTAAATTTTAAGTATTTAAGGGACTTCTACAGATATACTTAGCATGACTTGGACTGACTTTGTACCATTCCTCAACTGACCAACCTTAATTTCTTAGAATCATAGAATCTTAGAATGATAGAATGGTTTGGGTTGGAAGGGACCTTAAAGATCATCTAGTTCCACACTCACTACCATGGGTAGGGACACCCTCTGCTAGACCGGGTTGCTCAAAGCCCCATCCAACCTGGGCTTCAACATTTCTCCTGTTAATGGCTATGTTTAGGAAGTGATAATTACATGTGTGTTTATGTAATAGAAAATGTGATATGCAGACGTGGTAAATCTAAAAAATGTCCTACTTTCTGTGCAATCTACCCATAGAAAATAAAATCTGTACTCTCTCTAGAGAATTTTACAGTCAGAATGGTGTAAGAGAAGTCACAAGACTTCTCTTTAGAAGACTATTTTCAGCTACATATAAAACTGTATCAGTATTTAATTATACAGAATGTGATTTTCCATGCTTGATATCTCCTTAGGTTCAATTTAGTAAAGGGCAGGGAAAAGTGGTGGAACTACTTCTAAGAACAAAATGAGCAAACAAATTAAGTACAAGGAAAATACATCAAAGGAATCTATCTCTGCCATGGCTTGGATCATTTATTTTACTGGTGAGAAAAGATATCATTAAGGGCCGGCTTTAAAAATTTTAACTCCAAGTATGTTGCTAGCAGCTCATTATAGTGCAGTAATCAAGCTTGCTTAAGATTGCTGGCAAGACAAATTCCAAGCCCAAACTGTAGCATCTAACTGAAATTTCCCCTGAAGTTGCTGTCTCACTAGATTGCTGGTACCGCACCAAGACTGCAAAGTGTTGTTTCTGTGGCCTGAATGCATTTGGTTTCCAGTATAAGGTGAATAATTGCTTGAATTGCATACCCAAAGTACAGGAGTCAAATCAAGATGAGGATGATAATATTTAGGTAACTACAAGGACCCTTAATTGAGGATGTTCATGTAGAAAAATGCACTACTGGAAAATAATACAAAAGTCAAAGAGGAAAATAACATGGATATGTGGGATGAAGAGTATGGACAGTGTTAAGTGAAGAGATTAGAGATTGGTGGTTTTCTTTTAAAGTAGGGAAAGAAAAGTAGGGGGAAATTATTGGTATCCTGGTAGTGAAATAAGAATGTAATCTTGTGAAGGGAGTAAGAAAGAAAACATTGAGGAATGGAAAGGAAAAGCAGAAACTACCTGGAAAAACAATTTAGACAGCTTACGGGGCATAAGAAATGGAACACATCGATCCTTGAAATGTAGGAACCAGCAAGTAAGGAGTGGATTCAGATACTAAAATAGATGTTGTAGGGATGCGCTTTGCTTGAACATAGACATCCAGGAAGGAAGTGACAGGTAGATGCTGATGGTGTTGGGCCTGTAATGAGCACTAACTTAGTGATGCTGGGTTGCTCCATCCATCCATCCATCCATCCATCCATCCATCCATCCAGGTGTTTTCCTGCTAGCCAGGGAAAGCACCCAGTTACCTGCACTCTGTCCTGACTGCATTTGACACATGAAGTGTATTTAGAAACAGAAGATTGGTTTATTGTCCTGATTTAGGCTATGGTGATCTATCACATGGCTGCCAACTCTGAACAGCACTGATTTGGATAACTTATAATTTCTTTTCCCACTGCTTACCCTCTTTTTTTCTGTATTTGTCCTTCTCTTTGTCTATTCCAGTATTTTTTAAAATAAACAAGCCCTACTAATATTGTCCCCTTCGGTTTCAAGTTTCTTATATCTGTACCCAAACTGATATTTTTATACCATCACCTTGGAAACTTTGGCTTTGTATGATATTACTGGCATACTACCAAATTTGGTCGTTTCTCACATAACTCCCCTTTCCTGTTAAATCCAGATCATCCATCATGACGCTATCTTGGAATTACAGAATGGTTGAGGTTTGAAGGGACCTCTGGAGGTCATCTGATCCAACCTTTATGTTCAAAGAGGGTTACCTAGACCTAGTTGTCCAAGGCCATGTCCAGATGGCTTTTTAATATCTCCAAGGATGAAGACTCCACAACTACTCTGGGCAACTTATTTGAGTGATCAGTCACCTTCATGGTGAAAAAGCATTTTCTGATGTTCAGAGGGACCCTCCTGTGTTTCAGTTTGTGCCCATTGTCTCTGGTCCTGCCAGTGGGCACCACTGAGATAGGCCTGACTTCATCTTCTTTACACTCTCCTTTCAGGTATTTATACACACAGATGAGATTCCTGATCTTCTCCAGGCTAAACAGTCCCAGCTGTCTCAGGCTTTCTTCACAGGAGAGATGCTCCAGTCCCTTAATCATCTTAGTGGGCCTTAATTGCACTCTCTACTCTCTTTCCTCAGTGAGCTGAACTACTGTCTGGACTCCATGAACAATTTACCTGGTGATTTGATTCCCTTGCCTAATCAGAGGCATATATTAACCTGTGAGATTCCCTAGTATATGCACAGCATCTGTGTTATCTGGCAGATCTGACAGAGAAGTAAGGTGCAACAGAATACCTAAGCCATTCTTGAATGGCACCCATAAGCCAGAAAAAGATGCGTTACAAAGATACAGGATGCTTGCATTCAGGTAACTAAATCAAGACCTAGTTTGTTAAGAGTGTAATGGTAGCTGAATTTATATTTTATTCATACTATTCACATTTACAGTTGCACTCACACTGTCACTGAGTTTCATACAATTGCCTCATTTACACCTAAATCTGTATCTTAATCTTGACCCAAATTCTGCCTGAAGAATAGGACTCACACTCCTAAACAAAGGTATGAATTGCCATTTTGGGTGCAAGATATCCTGTCTAGCCTCTACCTGCTGCTCTAGAATGATTCTGATTTCCTGTAGATGCTTCATTACATTTGTACAAATGTCTGGAAGATCAGAGGTAATAACGTAATAAAATCAGAATCTTTACTTAATAGCTTGAAGAATGCCAATTTCATCGTCAAAATATAGTGTTTCATGTCAGTGTCATGTCTCCTTATTTCTCTTCTACTAAAAATAACTGACATTGCAGCTAATAAGGCAGGAATTATTTTCCAGCCTTAGAATTTGCCTTTACAAGATATACATGAATATTTTGCTGAATGACTAATTGTTCTCAAATTCTCCTTTTTTTTTTTTTCCTCTCATTTTAATTATATGACATGGTTTAGGTACTGAGCCAAGCACCACGCGGCCGCTCGCTCACCCCTCCCCCAGCGGGGTGGGGAGGAGAACGGACAAACAAAGGCAAAAGCCTGGTGGGTTGCGGTAAGGACAGGTTACTGGGACAGCAAGGGAGAGGGAAACAATCAACAGTACTGATAATAAATGTACACAATAAGTGATAACAGAAAACAATTTACCAATCCCACGACCTACTGGACGCTCAGCCCGCCCTGGAGCCGCGCCGAACCCCCCCTCCCCGACCAGCCCCCTTTTCTGGTGAGCATGGCGGCACAGGGTATGGAATAGCCCCCAGCCAGCCTGGCTCACCTGGCCTGGCTCCTGGTGACATTAACTCTATCCTAGCCAGAGCCAGGACATTATACTATTCCCTACTATTTACTTTCCTTTACTTACTCATAATGAAGTTTTTTCAGTCATAGGTTACTCAGACAAGAGTGGAATTAATAGCCATTTAAGAAAAGACTCTAGTGTACATTGAATTATCTAAACCCATGTATTCTCACACTTACCATACATAGCTGTGAGAGCTTCGTTTTTTATGTGCACAAAGAAAGGAATGGATTACTCTGCTACAATTTATATGCAGCAGACACAAGTCGAGGACTTAGGCACATAAAATTCGTAAACTAGTAACCTGAATATCAGCAACTGGTGCTTTTTGAGAAAATTCCTTTGAGAATATCACCTAACCTCCAGCAACTGATATAGCAGTCAAGATCACAGAGGCTGCTGTGCCATGTCTTTTAACCCAAGCAGATTTTACGGCTCATACGTCAAATGATATGAGACATTTATAATTAAGCAATCAAATTCCACCTGCAAATTTGGGCAGTAACCAATTTTGTAACATTGTACATATTTTTACACAACAGAAAAAGCATCAGAGCTGTCTTAGATTTACTTGAATTAATGATATAGGTTTGCATTAAATTTACATTAAAGTTTGATGAATGTTTAAGTCTCTGAATTGGCCGTAATACCTGGCAGTTCTGAAACAGAAGCTGAGTGTTAATATTTCACTGAAACTTAACTAATATGTCTTACCTTTCAGGGCCTTTATTATATTGTGCTTACTCACTATTCAGTTTGGAGGTTTTAATCAGCTAATGCACAGCTTGAAGAGCAAGTTTACATATTCCTGCAATCTATCATGTAGAGACACTTGGAATTCCAGTGACAAATACAGATATATACACTGTGACATATGTATAGCTAATATGGTCATTTAGAATGTATTTATAGTTAAAAGGAGAGAAATAGGTACTTCTAGCACATAATTAATTTCATCCAGATGTCATAACCTGAATCAGATATGAAATGTGCCTTAAAGCAATTAGCTTCTCTCCATTGACTAGCTCAGGTTACTGCTACCCTCCATTGACTAACCAGGATACTCAGGCTTTGATTCATTCCTATGCACAAGCATCTCTGTCTTTTAAGGTAGTCTAAGTTATTCAAACAGCTGCATTGTGCTGGCAGATGTGATCCTACATCTGCATTGCTTTGGATCAGCAGCTGGCAACGAGGCTGTGAAACTTTAAAACAGTTAAACCAGAAGCCCCTATTTTTAGATATGTAAATTGTCCCCCTTGAATGAGAGTCAACTTCTGAATAAGACAAGTAAATCCAGATATCTGTAATTTAGATACTTATGTGCAAGCTACATATGTAGATCCTCATTGTAGAACAGAGGATCTATTCAGTTGCCTATGGGAAGATGTCTAGCCCCATGTGATATACCCTACAATATGCAAGTTGATCTTCAGATGCCACTTAGAAGTGGCTTGCATTTCCATATGTCTCACGTCATAGATGATATCCCCTGAGGATGTCCTGACACTCTGCAGCATCTCAGATGGTAACAGCTTCCCACAGAGCCTTGGTGCTTGAGACTACCTGGCTGTCCACCTGCTCTGGGTGGCTTTGCCTGATGGAGAACCCCCCGGGTTCCCTGAGGAAAATCCTCCCACACCTTCCATGCCTGCCTCTCCTGTGAGTTTCACCCACATCAGTAATTGCTGTGTGACATGGTGAAAGGTAAAAGTCATTCAGTCCATGAAAAAGCACACATGTTTGCTGGAGATGCTTGCTTCTCTGATACTAAGAGACAGTGATGACAACCTCAGTTATGTCCTAAAACCAGTCTCAGTATTTGCAATACTTGCTTGAGGATATCACAGAGTAGGGTGCAGCACACGGTAAGATGACAAAAAATAAGCACAAGAAATCAAATACCCTTCTGTCTGTATAATAGCAATGTGTTTCTGATACAAAGAAGGATATAAAGAATATTCAGAAGAATGTAAATACTTCAGTTGTCTTAACACAGCTTTAACATTATCTAAAACTGGATTTTGGTGTAATTTTTCAGATTAATAAGATTTCTATAGGTCTTTCCACAAAGTAAGGTAATTCTTAAATAAATTCTTTTTTTTTTCTTTTTTTGGGGTCTTTTTTTTTAATTAAAGACCTGGACTATATTAAGCTGGTACAGTGTAAAATAAACAGCAAGCTAGGCATAAATTATTGTAGGAAAATGATAGAAAATGCATTTTCTGACACTGTATACAAATAATCATGAAAGCTCAGATATGTGATCAGGAAGGCCAGTAGAATATCGAACACATTAAATTATTTCTTCAGAGGTCCTGACTTTGTAATCATAAAGTTTTGAAATAGTCCCCCGCCCCCCCCCCAGATCTTCATGTTTGTTATATTTTGAGCATTTAAACCTATTTTAAGAGTTAAAAAGGCTGCTGAAAAAAAAAAAAAGGAACTTAACTGTTTCAGTGATTTAAGAAACAAAGTTAAGAAAAGATTTTATAATATCTACACCAGCTAGATGATGGCCAAAGAAACACTGTTTATAAAGCTATTTCAACTTACTCATAGGTTGCAAACAAGAAATGAGTAGAGTTGTGAAAGTTGATATATGGAAGTATAATTGAGTGTAATCAGACAAAACAAGAAAGCAAAATTAAGACTGAATGAAGAAACATTTACTAACATTTAGATCTATTAGACTGTGCAACAGCGTCCCAAGGGAAATTAAAGAAAAATAATTGAGCAGTTTAAAATCAATGTGGACAAAGCAATGCAGGTAAACCTAGCTTAATATATTGGAACGTAAACAATATTATGAGCAGAAAAGAGGAACTAAGGTAGGTAAAGGTGTCCTTCACACTGACATCCAGGGAAGTGCTGGTTCAGACACTCTGTAATTACTTCATTTCAATTTATCACCTTTTGAAAAACATACCTTGTAAATTCCCAATATGAAAGCAAATCATGAGACAATTGTGAAGCAAATGCTTAATTACAAATACCTGTTTACCTCATAAAGATAAAACTAATTTAACATAACACATAGTTATCTGTAATAATATCTGTAATAATATCAGGTTTTAATGTTTCTAAAATGCAATTAGAATTTAAAATTCTGAATGAAACAGGAGAAGTAATTAATGGAAATGTTACTCTTTCCATTAAAAAAAACAAAGCTGACTTCTGACATTGAGAAAAAAAATCAGATTAAATATATAATGTATTTAAAAAAAAAACAAAACAAAAACAAAAACAAACAACCTCCCAAAAAACTTATTTATGTAAAACCCATGAATTTAGGATCATTTGTTTTTGTAGTCACCTGTCAGTAATTGTAACAAACCTTTGTTAAGCACCAAAGAGAATCTAAAGAACAGTTTATCAGTTCATAAAATCTCTCTGTTAATGAGAGAAAGCAAATGAATTTTCCCTGTTGTTATCCAGTTCAACATAAACTTTCCCAAATATGGGAATAAGTAATGGTAACACTTCTCAATGTCAGGATTTCTGTTTGCATATCTATGCTTATTCTCATAACAAGTCAGTCATTAAAGTGGTTCTTTTCCATATGATAAGTAAATCTATAATAATCTTCAATACCAACAATTTTTCACTTTCCAAAGTTGCTGATATATATTCAAAATAGCAACAAATATTTCTATTTAATTAAAATATTCCCATTTAAATTCAGTGATGCGATATGGATGAGAAAGTAATAGGAAAGATAAAAGACTTATTTTTTGTGTGATCTTCTAAAATAAAAATAATTCTGTTTGGAAAAATATTGAACATGAGCTTTTGTGTGCAAGATATGATTCCATTCTATTTAAGTTTTCTTGAAAATTAGTAAGAATTAAAACAAGAAAAAAAAAACCCAACTATATAAATACAACTGAAAAAAAATGGAACTGTAAAAGTGGGAACTGAAATTTTAGATACTTGTCTGAAAAAGCCAGGGAGCTTTTTGCATTCTCCATATATGCTGATGGACTGAAGAAATTAATGGGCAGGAGACATTAAACAAGAAACAAATCTTGAGTGTTTGTAAATCTTGAACCTGTATCCAGAAATGGTTTTCAGAAAGGACAGTTCTGCATAGATAATTTCTGACTTTTTTTCTTCATTCTAGACAAAAGTTGAAACCTGCAGAGATATTCAGAGGTCTGAAGTATAATTTAAATCCACGTTAGTAATCCCTTAAAACAAATCCTATTTAATTATTTATGACCTGGGACTTCATTGGAATCTAATTTTCTGCCTGTAATATTATAATTCTTTTACAATGTTTCTGTTGTTTTGACTGGTCCTTTTGGCTCTCACATCAAAAATACGTATATACAAATTCTGAGGAGAAGGTATTTGTTGAATACAGATCTTCCATTCCCAAAGTAAATGTTGTGACAGCCTAATTATTAGATAAAAGTTAAACAGCAGCACTTTTTTTCCCCTTTTATAGCTGTGTTTTAAAAGGAAAGAATGAACAACTAATCTAAATTTTTAGGTATTTATGGAAGCTTTAGTTATTTGACAAATGGAATAGGTTTCAGCTTCCCAAACATGTCTACTTCAGGACTGCAGTAGAAAACAAAATTCAAGATATACCTGGGGTCCCCCTTCCCTTTGATGTTTCCTATTGGCTAGCTGTGATCATGTTAGGCATTTCCTTACATGATGTACCAGCTAATAAACATTATACTTTTGGGATGTTGTAAAAATTGTTCTTTAACTCGATGTTTGCAATTGCTGCTATGGGTCAAATGCCATAAATGCAATGCATTTGACATGGATGTAGCCCTGAGTAATAAATCCCAAGGTTGTGAGCCATCAACACCTGCAGAAAAGGTGGACTTCCATTCCAGTGTTCCCATCTCACCCTCTAGGTGAGAGGAAAAGCAGAAAGAGCTGAATCTGATTTTGGATCCTTCTACTGAGGAGGCCATGTGTGCCTTGGTGTATCTTTGTCTCACCAATCACCCAGCAGATCATGTATTCAAGACTCTAATTGTTGTTTTGAGTGTGAGTGAATAGAGGGTCAACTTTCTAGAACGTAACTGACTGCCTTGCACTGACATTTAAAGTTCTCTGATCAGGAAGGAAGGGAGCCTTAAGATGGGATGAAGTGCTCTTGAGACTCCGGGAGCAATGTTTATTAGGCTCCAGCTGATAATAAAGTAGAATAGATATCAAGATTACTTGTAAATTCTTGCATCACTGACTGTATCTTAAACAGGAGTCCAAACCCCTTGTAGTCGGGCTGTGGACCATACATCCAGCATTCTCTGCAACCACTTAGTGCATCCCATCTGCTGCTCTGCAACATGCAGACTTCTTCTGAGGTCTCTTGTGAGTATGTTGTGAGGACTTGGTTTGGATATCCCAGCCTGTCTGAAGTGGCAGGTATGCTCAGGCAACTGAATCATGTCCTTTACATCTCCTTGATATTTTGAAGAGGATTAAAAATTTAGAATACCAAAGGACACAGTTAACTGATATTTTGATTATCCAAATCAATGAAAACATTTAAATTTAAAATAAAGTGCTTTTAAAACAAGTGTATGTATATGTAAACTCTAAACAGAAGTAGAAGGTATTGAACTTGGTGGAAATAGCCAGGCTGGCTTATAAAGCCATTCCAGCTTTAAAGCCCCATGAAACTCCTACTTTCAAGAACACTCACGTCAGTAGTTCACTCTGGTTATGGATATAAACTCAATTTTTTTGTGTTCTAAAAGAATAACCCATACTATTAAAGGTTCTTCATTATTATTTTTTTCTTTCTACTTGATTAATGAAATAAGATTAAAAAGAGTGAAAAAACATAAGAGAATATAAATTCCTTTCCCCTGTATTCTGATAGTCCTTTTAATAGCCTTTGACATTCTAATCTTCATGCCTCGAAGACAGAGTTAGGTAGGAGAAATCACATAAAAGAAATTATAAGCCACATGAAACTGTGTCAAAGACTCCTCAGTACGCATTCCTGGGCTAAGACAACCCTCCAGGCATCTGGTAAAGAAAATATGCTTTGCATCACACTTTGTAAAACTTACCAAGTGACTAGGAATATTTACAATAATTGCAACTGAAAGTAAACATAGAAGCAAAAACTCCAGAACCCAAAATTTCTAGGTAATAGATGGAAGGTGAAAAGACACCATGCAGGTTCTCAGTTGAGTTAGATGGTAGAGCCTCTTTCAGATAACAAAACAGGTAGCAAACATAAAACTCATTAAAAAGTTTCATAACTGCAGTAAAGATAAAGCTGAATTAGGAAATATAAGTTCCTGTATGAACTTCATTTGAACATTTTTGTCTCAATAGTTCTGTAAAGATCTGGCAGTTTGATGTTTGCAGAAGAGAGAATGGAATGAGAATTTCTTTCCAGTCTAAGGCTTGTTTTTTCTAACAATCATTGGTCTGCATCATTGTGTTTTAAACATCAGTGTCCCAGTTTGGAAAATGGTATATAGCTTTCCCAGTTTTGGAAAATGATAACAAACATAGTAATTTAAGAAAACTTAGATACTACTTCTTGTCTAAGGCATATTGAAGTGATCTTGACACTAGCTTTACTCCAATACTCAGGACTGGCAGTAGGGCAAACAACCATGTAAAGCAAAGATCTGCCTCAAGTAGAAGATACTGCTGAAATAGGATCACCAGGAAAAGCAACTTATACTTAGAATATTTGAGGGTCTCCACTCAGAATCCAAGAAAGTTAGCTGGCTTGAGAGAACTGGTGCCAGTCTCTAAGATGGAGATAGCTATTGAATGTTGTAGAAGAGAACAAACAAACTGGAAAAGGCCTGATAAGAAGTCCTGCATCTGGGATGGATCTCTCAGAAGTGCACAGGCTTGGGTATGACAGTGAAACTGCTCTTCAGAAAGGGACCTGTGGTCCTGGTGAATGTGAATCACCAGTGTGCTGATGTGGTGAAGGCAAACTACACAGAAAAGCAAAAGTGTAACTGGCATTTTGAGTGAAATGATTATTCAGCATTTGTGAGGACACATATCAAATATTGTCTACAGCTTTGCTCTCCCAGTACAAGAGAGATGTTAACAAACTGGAGTAAGTCCAATGAAGGGTCACCAAGATGTTTACAGGGTTGAAGTTCTTGCTGTATATGATGAGAGAGAGGGCCATAGAACAGTGCTTGCTTTGCTTTGAGAAGGGAAGACTAAAGGGAGATTGCTCTCTACAAGTATTTAATGGGGGGGCTGCAAATAAGACAGATTCAGATGCCGAGCTTCAGGTAACCCCAGGTGTCAAAAGCATGATGGGCAATAGCCACAGGACACATAAAGGAAATTCTAACTGGATGTGAGGAAAAAATGGACTATGTGAGAGTGAATAACAATTAGAACAGCTTGCCCAGAGAGGCTGTGGAATCTTTCTCCTTGGAGAAATTCAGTATTTAACCAGACAGGACCCTGAGCAAGCTCTTCTAATATTTTAAGGTTTGTTCAGAAGGTTGGACTAGATACCTTCCAGAGTTCCCTTCTTGTATAATCATATGATTCTAATTGGGAAGGGCTTAAAAAGGGCTACGGGGAGTTCTTCAATTATTTTTTTTTTTTTCCTCATAAGAAAAATAGCAAATACTTTAAATTATTACAATGTTTGAATAAGATCTGATCTGAAGTCAGGAAGTGCTGGATACAAATAATAAGATATGTTGGTGTCAGATGGCCTGCACCAAACATCCAGTAGCTTTCTTAAGATTTGGGATGTCCCTTCAAAGTTTCCAGACTCTTGTGGTGCAAATGGTTTCAATATAGCTAATACCAATTTATACTTAAGTTAGAAAAAAACCCAGATTTTCATAAACGTACATGATTTTGATTTATGGAAATAAAAAAGCATTTCATATATGTGAGAAAGTTCACTGGCTGAGCTCTCAGGCTCACTTGTCATCATTATTCATCTAGCAGGCAATTTTAGTCTGCCATTGAAAGTGAGCAGAGCTGGTGAATACCAGCCAACTGTAGCTCTACCTTCAATATTAATGTAAAGGCTCTTCATCAGATCCATTATTCATGGGAGAGATTCAGCAGCAGAACTTCTTCAAGGAAAACTGGGTGCATGGCAGAACTTCTAAAGAATGGTTTACACTTTGGAAAATGTGAGACAAGGACACAATACATGGATTTTATATCAAAGAATGAGACTATGCTCCATGTTGGCTTCTTTCTGTTGCCTTTAAAATAAGTGGGCTTGTTTCTGCGTATACACAGAAAGTTACATAGCAATGTTTGGTGAGGTTTTATGGGAATTTTTTTAAGACTATCTGTTCTTTTCAGAAATTTGTTATGATTTGGGAATTGACTACAATTTAATTGTGGTGTGAAAACCTTTTCTGCTATAAACTAGGAAATAAATATGCATTTTTTTTTCTCAGTGTAATTTCTAGACATAATGTATGGTTTCCTTGAACTATTCATTTGTGTAATACAGACACTTATAGTTCTCATTCTTCTCTGTATCTTGTCCTTTCAAATACTCTGAAAAGTAAGGCACTGTTGCCTGTGGAAAATCAGGAGATACTTTTTGTTATCACTGGAGAATTTGCTTCTGAGCTTGTCCTTAAATTAAATATTTTCAACAATTTATGCTTTGAGATCCAAGTATAAGTGGACATACTGTATTAGAATGGAATAACAAACACCACCATAGCTAGTGGTATATGGCACTGTGTCATATAGGGGTTTTTGATTTTCCCTTTTCAGCAAGTCAGTATATACTCTTCTGAACGGCCCTTCTTTGCTCTTCCCTTTGACTTATTCCATTATTATTGCAAGAGATATTTCTCAAAGTCATTTACCATGACAAATCATTGTAGCAAAAACATTTATTTGGACTACTCCCTGATTATTTCCTATCCTGAATGACTGAAACATGACAGAGCAGTTCAGCATCAGATAAAATGAACATAATGTGCTGAAATAACACTAGATACAAAATAGGTAGAAAAAAAAATGGCCTGTCTCTAGGTTTATTTTCTGGGGGAAAAAAAATCCCCACCAACAAACCAAACCATGACAAAAAAACCCAAAACCCTCACACTATAGGAGTTCCTGATTCTTTCAGACAGAGAATTATAAAAAACCTCTCTTTTTCTTCCCCACTCTTATATTTCAGTATAAGTAGAAACATTGCTAAGAATTCCTTTCACTCATATAATATCTTTATTTCTAGATTATTGCTGGCACCTTAAATTTTCTTAGAAGTTGAGCTAGTAACAGATTTTTTAAAATGTGTTAATAATTATTTGAAATTGTTCTGATTTCAGCTGGGATAGAGTTAATTTTCTTCCTAGTGGCAGGTATAGTGCTGTGCTTTGGATTTAGGATGAGAATAATGCTGATAACACACTCATATTTTGGTTGTTACTAGGCAATGTTTACACTACATCAAGGACTTTTCAGCTTCTCATACTTCCCCACCAGCAAGGAGGCTAGGGGTGCACAAGAAGCTGGGAGGAGACACGACCAGGACAGCTGACTCAAACTGGCCAAAGGGATATTCCTTACTATCTGACATCATGCTCAATATATAACTTAGGGGAACCTGGCCAGGGGTTTAGACCATAGCTTGAGAACTAGCTGGGCATCGGTTAGCAGGTGGTGAGCAATTGTGCTGTCCATCATTTGTTTTGTATATTTTTTGTTTTTATTATTGTTGTTGGTTTTGCTGTTATTGTTATTATCATCATCATCTTCCTTTTCTGTCCTATTAAACTGTGTCTGTCTCCACCCACGAGTTTTACCTTTTTTTTTTTTTTTTTTTTTTTTTTTTTTTTTCTCTT
>VXBL01001976.1:695688-710142 GCA_013400195.1 Aramus guarauna | reverse complement strand
TCCAACTGGGGAATAAGCCATGCCAACTAGAGTAGTGACAAATGTTCCTTAGCTGCCTCCCAAGACAAGAACCAGAGAGCCAACCACCTCAAGGGTGTGTATGGTTATGGCGGACCCTCTTGCACCCCTCCAGGGAAACCTCCATGCTCGACGACTACTCTGAAATGCCTGTATGAAACCAACTCATGCAGTATGGGGAACAAACAGGAAGAACTAGAGGTCTGTGTGTGGTTGCAGGGCCACAATCTCATTGCAATTACAGAGACATGGTGGGATAGCTCACATGACTGGACTGTTGTCATGGATGGATATGTACTTTTTAGGAAAGACAGGCCAGCCAGGCAAGGTGGTGGAGTTGCTCTTTATGTGAGAAAGCAACTGGAATGTATTGAGCTCTGCCTAGGGGTGGATGAAGAATGGGTCAAGAGCTTATGGGTAAGAATTAAAGAGTAGGCTAATATGGGTGACGCTGTTGTGGGTGTTTACTACATGCCACCTTATCAGGAAGAAGAACTCAATGAGGCCTTGAGCTGTAAGTAGCCTCACAATCAGAGACCCTGGTTCTTATGGGAGATTTGAACCACCCTGATATCTGCTGGAAAGGCAACACAGCCAGGCACACACAGTCCAGGAGGTTCCTGCAAAGCACTGATGATAACTTTTTGACACAGGTGGTGGAGGAGACCACGAGGAGACGGGTACTGCTAGACCTTGTACTAACAAATAAAGAAAGATTGGTTGAGGATGTGAATGTTGGGGGCAGCCTTGGCTGCAGTGACCATGAGGTGGTGGAGTTCAGGATCCTATGTGGAAGGAGCAAGACAGTAGGTAGGATTACATCCCTGAACTTCAGGAGAGTTAACTTTGGCCTCTACAAAGACTTGCTTGGGGGAATCCCATGAGTTAGGGCTCTAGAAAGTGGGGGGCCCAAGAGAGCTGCTCAGTATTCAAGCACCACTTCCTCCAAGCTCAAGATGGGTGCATCCTGAAGAGTAAGAAATAAAACAAAGGAAGAAGGAGACCTGCATGGATGAGCAAGGAGCTACTGGAAAAAACTCAAAAGGAAGAAGAAAGAAAGCAGTATATGGAAAAAGGGAGTGGCCACTTGGGAGGAATGTGCGAATGTAGTCAAAGAATGTAGGGATGCATCATGGAAGGCTAAGACCCACTTGGAATTAAATTTTGCAAGAGATGTCAAGGGGAACAAGAAGGGCTTTTTCAAGTACATCAGCAGCAAAAGGAAGACTAGGGAAAATGCAGTTCCGCTGCTGAATGAGGTGGGTGCCTTGGTGACAGAAGATACAGAGAAGGTGGAGTTACTGAATGCCTTCTTTACTTCAGTCTTTACTGCTAAGGCTGACCCTCAGGAAACCCAGACTCTGGAGATAAAAGAGAAAGTCTTGCGAAAGGAAGACCTTCCCTCGGTTGAGGAGGATAAGGTTAGAGAACATCTAGGCAAACTCAACATCTACAGATCTATGGGCCCTGATGGGATGCACCCACGAACGCTCAGGGAGCTGGCAGATGTTATTGCTAGGCCACAATCAATCATCTTTGAAAGGTCATGGAGAACAGAAGCGGTGCCTGAGGCATGGAGGAAAGACAATGTCACCCTAGTCTTTTAAAAGGCAAGAAGGAGGACCCAGGAAACTACAGGCCAGTCAGCCTTACCTCCATCCCTGGAAAGGTGATGGAACAACTCATTCTGGGGGTCATCAACATGATGGGGAGTGATCAACATGAATTCACCACGGGGAAATCATGCCTGACCAATCTGATAACTTTCTATGATGGCATGACTGGCTGAGTGGATGTGGGCAGAGCAGTAGATTCAAGAAATTCAAGAAGGGCAAGGGTAGGGTCCTGCACCTAAGGAGAATAAACTCAGGCACCAGCGCAGGTTAGGGGTTGACCTGCTGGGAAGCAGCTCAGTGGAGAAGGACCTGGGAGTCCTGATGGACAACAAGGTCTCCGTGTAAGCCAGCAGTGTGCCCTTGTGGCCAAGAAGGCCAATGGTATCCTAGGGTGCATTAAGAAGAGTGTGGCCAGCAGGTCGAGGGAGGTTATCCTCCTCCTCTACTCTGCCCTGCTGAGACCACATCTGGAATGTTGTGTCCAGTTCTGGGATGTCCAGTTCAAGAAAGACAGGGAACTACTGGTGACACTCCAGCGGAGGGCTACAAAGATGATGAGGGGACTGGAGCATCTCTCTTATGAGGAAAGGCTGAGAGAGCTGGGTCTGTTTAGTCTGGAGAAGAGAAGACTGAGAGAGGATCTTATTAATGCTTATAAATATCTAAAGGGTGGATGTCTAGAGGAAGGGACCAGACTCTTCTCAATGGTGCCCAGTGACAGGACAAGGAGCAACAGGCACAAACTGGAACACAGGAAGTTCCATCTGCGTGTAAGGAAAAACTTCTTTACTGTGAGGGTGACTGAGCACTGGAACAGGCTGCCCAGAGAGGCTGTGGAGTCTCCTTCTCTGGAGATATTCAAACCTACCTGGACGGGATCCTGTGCAACCTGCTCCAGGTGATCCTGCTCTAGCAGGGGGGTTGGACTAGATGATCTCCAGAGGTCCCTTCTGACCCCTACCATTCTGTGATGCTGTGATCCCACTGGGGGGGAGGGACAGTATGAACAGATATGTGGTTGTTTTAGCTATCTACTGAGTTAAGTCACAGCAGACATTTTAATATTTTATTCTGAAATGTATTTTTTTTTAATTTTAAACAATTATCTTCCTTAAGTACTTTTCTAATACATGTAATATATGTCTCAATTCTATAAATTTAAAATCAATTGATGTTAAATTAATGTAAGTTACTCTGAACTGTTCAACTTACATTTTTGGTTGATATACAATAATCTTGCATCAGAATCAAGCATTCTGCTACACCTGTTCTTTTTTTTCACACCTTTATTAGACTCTATGTGGTTGTTTTCAGTTTTTCTCTAGTATAAGAGTTTGGATTTATCATTTTTCATACATAGGTCAAGGATAAGATGTCTATATATTGATACACTAAATGATAATACCATTAAACTAGTTCTTTTTCATTACAATTTACTTTTAAATCCCTAAAATATTCACTCTCAATCCTTCAGAATCATTTGTAAATGATCCCAGACAAAAACCTTAGAAATGTATTTATGACAATGAATTCCACAAAAGTCCATTATTTTTTTCTATAAGCAATCACTAAAGATAACTTTCATAATTGTCAAAGATGCCTTAATCCTTGAAAGAAAGTTATTAAAAAAAATGGAAAAAAAAATGCAGTTTTCAGTAATAGAGGAAAACTGAAAACTTGGGCTTGTTGCAGGCAGGCATAATGATTCTGACTTCATATTTTAATTTACTGAATGTACAGCTTGTGCACTGTGACAGTATATAGGTAAATACAGTTGTATGCATATACCATATTTAACTAATATTTTTCTTTTTTCCCATATAACTTTTCTTTCAGGATTTCCTAACATTTCATTTCTTCAATATAAATAAGGGTTTTTTCATGTTTCAGAAACTCTGTCTAAGCTCATTTAGCTCAGATTCTGTTTTGATCACATCATAAACAACTTATACCACTGAGGGAATTTTAATCCTCAGGGGAAGGAACGAAGCATAATTTTCTTGTTCTTTAGTAAGTTCGACCTAGTGAAATCCAACATAAATTTCTTTTAATTACCACTTTATATGTAGCATGGATATCACAGCTGAAAACAATTCTTAAAAATAAATTGACATCATATATCAGCTAGACAACTTGTTTCATAAAAAACTCATTTTAGTTTTCTCATATGTTTGTTCTGATTTTTCAACACTAGAAGAAGAATGGCCAATGACTTTTCAATAGATAAAAAAGTATATTAATGTCAGGATCCATGGGGTTTCTTTGGCATGCTATTTGACCCCTAAGAAACTCCTTTTTTTCTTGGTATTTATACTAAGTGGCATATAGTGACAGATAACTCTGTTCTAAGAAGTTAGACCCAGGCATTATGTTGTAGGACATACTTTGTGTATCCTTTGAGCTGTAAGAGGTAAGCACAGACATAATCAGGTAGAAATGCACCAGCTTTCCACTCGTTCCCTCTTTCCCCATTACGCATTTGTAGAAAACATGTCTGGCTGATGTCTGTGCTTCTGAAAGAACACAGCACATCTATTAAAATGTAGAAGAATAAGTGGAAGCAGTGGTTCTTTATTCACCTAAAGTTCAATACAATTACTAAGAGATGTTAACATCCTGCTCTCAAACAAAGCAGCTATAGTATTCTGGTCTGAGGAAATTCTGAAGATACACTTGTGCTATTTTAGAAAGTTCTGGTCTGAACAGAAAGATCTAGAAATCCCTACAAAATGATAAATGTTATTAACTTGGTCTTAGAATTTTGTTACACTTCATGTAATTTCAAATTCAGCTGACAATGAGTTAGATGTAGGATATGGAGAGCATGGCTACTATTTTCATTTTAAGTTTATTCAAAAGAAGACAGTTTCTATGTCTGTCTGCCTTACTAAAGGTAGCCACAACAGTGAGTAATGCCTCTCCCCCTAGCCACATAGTGAAAGCCCACAGGTAGGTATTTAAATGTACGTATTTAATCTATGAGCTGGATCCCACATGGATGCTTACAGTGTGCCTGCTCTCAACATGAACACCAGCAGCCAAGGTTCATATAATCACTTACCCAGTTATATAGCTAGATTATCAGCTATTGCAGAGCTGAATCACTTATCCAGTTATACACCTGGTGAAGCTCATGGGGTGATTTGAATGACTAAATATAAGGGTGGGATTCAGTTCCTTCTAGCTGCCAGTACAAGATGGCACACTTGTCTTGCCAAATCTCCAGATTCCATGTAGGTGCCAATAACACCTTACAGCATTTAGAATAACAAGTCCTCTAAATGTCTACATAGGGTGAGATGAATTTTGCCCTGTTCACCTCTGATTACATTGACTAGATCAGACATCTCATCCGCACACTTTAAGCATATTTTTCTCTTTTTAAAGTGAATTGCATTAACACAAGTAGCAGTATGAGATTTAAAAAAAAAAAATTCAGAAAAATATCATATATCTATGTTCTTGAAGTTGCTTCAGAGAATTCAATAGATTATTTTTTTTAACTAGCTTGAAAACATTTTTAAAGAGACGAGGTTAGTCATTTGTTATATACATTATTCTGGCAGAGTGCAGATTGAATTGACGAATGATGTGAGTACACAGGGATGTCTCAATTTAACAAATACAAGTTGCTCAGTTATTCTAAGTTTCAGTGCATGGCATTTAAACTAAAAAAAAAATTGCAAAACAGGTCTTCCAGCAGTTTCCTTTAGTTGATATTGAGGCAGAGAAGGCAAGTTGTGTTTCAGTATGCTGCTCATGAAAATAAGAATACAGAAATATTATTTTCTTATCAAGTTGAATGATCTAAATAAACAGTCCCAGGCATTATTCCAAGTGTGACTTAAAACATTGGTAGCTACTCATCTCAATCACAACAGAAGTCCTTTTTCTCTGTGTCCGAATATATTCAGGGTGTATCTCCAAAGGAAAGTTAATTTAATAAATTTTAAAATTCATGTTCTTTTAAAACATTTGTTCCCAAATTTTAGTACCAGTTTCCTTTTATCTCTCCCCCCTCAAATAGGGACTTACAAAAAATATTTTGGCTGGATATTAAATTAAGTGGTCAAATAAAAAAATAATGTATAATTAATAAGAAAGTTGCTAAATGCTAATTTAGTTACAATATATTTTTAGATAAATATTAGGAGGTTATTTTGCTAAGCAGGCTCTTTCTTCCTAATTTTCTAGTCTGAACATCTTTTTTCACATCAGCAACTTCACAAATAGCCTTGAGGGACCTTAATTTCCTGTATATTTTTTGACAAATAACATTTCCTTCCTGCTCCCATAACCCCACAATTTATCTTGGACAAGAGCATGTAACTCTCTGAACAAAATAATAACATGCTGTTTCAGGTTGCTTCCCAACCTCATGGGGTTTTTTAAGCATTCATATTCTATACTTTAACCTGTTTAAAGCATAAGAATAAAGTTTTCAACTCTTTTTCTATGAATCTAGTGTCAGATTAGAATATGCTTGCTGAGAACCCTTTGATGTTGTAGTTCAAATCTCATAATTAGAAAACAGTATGATGAGTAACAATAACCAGGGCAATTGTGGCAACAGAAGCTGGAAACTACAAAATACCTTACTTAAACATAATTCATTCCATGTTTGCATGTAATTTATTACATATTCACAACTGGTCTAGCTCAGCTGTTACCAGTCTAAATGATTCCTCTATTAACTTCAGTAAGAGCATAATTATTCTTCAGTAAGAACAGAATTAACAGAATAAGAGTGGAAAGAAATTTTTTAAAAAAACAACTATTTTTTTTAAAAGTCCACAATTAAAGCAACAGCTGCCAGGGAGTAGGGATTAAAGCAAAGAACTAGAAGAATATATCCTTGTACATTTTCTTCACCATATCACTTCAACTGAATTCCAAAATGTTCTCCATTTGCTTTGATGTCTCCTTAGATACTGATGTCTTTAAGCCTATCTAATGTGGTTAGGCTAATAGGAAATCAATATATGTTATCATTTGACTTTTTTGTAGTAATTTCTAATTTTCTGAATTAAGTTGAAAGTATGCTTCTCTAGGTTGCTTGATGAAATTATATAACTGAAGATTATTAATTGTCTAGCATAGTTATGTCCCTTTCTTTGACTTTGTGACATCTGTCTTAGGGTGGAATGAAGCTCCTGGAAAATCTTTCTCTGTTTCTGTAAGGAAGCTAGATGATTAGCAGATACTATGTGCCAAAATTAAAAAGGTCAAAAGCAGGTAGCATGAAACACGGGCATTCCCTAAGGATAATAGCTCTGTCTCTAAATGAATTATGGTAGCTTATAAGGTTTTTAAAAGGAGATGAAGAAAATAATGCATATATGTTTTTAGTATGGGTGAATTTTGGCAGATGTGAAAACGTATTTATAACCCTTTAGTTTTGCTAATCTATTGCAAAATCTATTGCTAGCACATATTACACTGCCTCCTGCTGATAAAACCAGCAATTTGCTCCATTTGCTAGTTTCCTTCAAGGCATTAAGAATAGTTATCAGTAACTGAAAAGTACAGCAATCATTATCAGTCATTTACAAGATATATGTATTTTTATGCCAGATCTGAATATTGATATGTTCTGTAATGTCTTCCTCCTTCAGAAAGGTCTTGAGATGGACAACACTTCTTGTAATGAACATAATTGTTTGGGAATTAACTTAGCAAGTTTTTAGAAGGTTACTGACAAGCAAGAAAGGTGATATAACTGTTTCCTCATTTAAGTGGTTGAAATTGTTAATTATCTTCCTTATTAAAGAGGTGGAACTTATTCCCATGTTGAAGTTTGCAGGTAAATTCATTCAAAAGCTTGGATTTCTCTGGGGAAATTTAGTAACTATGTGTGTTCCTTGTTCATTGATAACACAAGAGATATAAAAAATTAGGGAAAAAAAATAAATCCAATATTATATAGAGATGATGATAAAAGATAAGCCTTTGGTTAATGAGGGAAGGTAACAGAAATTTTAATAAAATAATGAATTCCCTAACACCTCAGTGGTCCATGGAAGACTTTTTTTTTCCTCATGTTGCCTGTAAGAGTATTTTTGCAACACCTGTAGTTCAGATATCATGCCATAATGAATGTACAGCCAAATATGATTTCAGGGTTTAGAAATGTCACCTTCTAAATACATAAGCTAGACAAAGGTGAGGGAGAATATAAAAACACCATTTTAAACCTCTTCCTTAGACTTGAGTCTTCACTATTATAATAAGGAAACAATGATAGCTAATATCCCCAGTAGACACATCAGGTAACACTAAGATGCATGGTATACTATAGTCTTATATAGAGATACGGAAAGAGCAGGATAAAATTGACCACACATAGCTCCATGTTTCTACAGCTTCCAAACTCTACAGTATACTAGTAGCTCCTCAGTTTATTGCAGTTTGCAGTATAGCTACTTCTCACTTCTTCACTACAAGTTCTTTTACTATTCCTGAGCAGAGTTTACATCTCTTGCAGTGTTTACTCCCATCAGATCTAATCCAAAAGTTTTTTTTGTTTCCACAGACCTTTTGTCTTGATGCTTATATCTAAACAGACAAAGATATTTTTCAGGTTTGCAAATTAAATGGCAATTAGAACCTTTTTCAGGTTTGACTTTGTTTTTATTTTTTGACTTGCTTGCTCATCCCCATTGACAGACCACAGTGAAGGGAGTAGTGGTCTTCATTCTAGAGTCAGAATGAAGAGAGTCATTGACTTCCTGATCCTGAATCCTGAATAGATCCTGAATAAGTAAGAGATATGGTTGCAGATAAAATGTGGAAAAGTAATATTGTTCAAAGAGTGAATGTAGTGTTTTACAGGGAGAAGGTGCGTTTGTGTTGGGTGGAGCTCTGTGGCATTGATATTTATTGTAGCTTTACAGCAGCACAAGACTGCATACGAAAGAAGACAGTCTGAGTCTGAACCCTAGAGTTCTGAATATGCAAGTGTAAAAGCAAAATAAAGTTTAAAATTTCTCAAGCCATTTTTACTCTCATTAAATTAAAAATCAGTCATTTTAATAATGAGATTTTGCAGCTATTTAGTCACTGATCATTTTGCCAGTTTTAATTAATTCCAATTTTAAAAGACAAAGTTCTGAATACGCATGGAAGAATTGGAAATGAGGCTTGCCTAAGCTTGGTTTACAGCAGTAGTTTATATGGCAATTGTTATAGAGAATTAATCCTCCCTCAGAAAGTTTAGAGTATCATAGGCTGAAGAAACAATCCAGGCTAATGTTGTAGAGATGACCGGTACTTTCATTTTTCTTTGTGGATGCTGTCAACCTTCCAGGATTAGTCCTTTGATACCAAATTGGGTGGGAGTGTCAATCTGCTCAAGGGTAGGAAGGCTCTGCAGAGGGATCTGGACAGGCTGGATGGATGGGCGGAGGCCAGTTGTATGAGGTTTAATAAGGCCAATTGCTGGGTCCTGCACTTTGATCACAACAAGCCCATGCAGCGCTACAGGCTTGGGGAAGAGTGGCTGGAAAGATGCCTGGTGGAAAAGGACCTGGGTGTGCTGGTTGATGGCAGTGTGCCCAGGTGGCCAAGAAGGCCAACAGCATCCTGTCTTGTACCGGGAATAGTGTGGTCAGCAGAACCAGGGAAGGGATCATCCCGCTGTACTTGGCGGCTGGTGAGCCCGCACCTTGAGTGCTGTGTTCAGTTTTGGTCCCCTCACTACAAGAAAGACATTGAGGTGCTGGAGCATGTCCAGAGAAGGGCAACAAAGCTGGTCAAGGGTCTGGAGCACAAGTCTTATGAGGAGTGGCTGCGGGAACTGGGGTTGTTTAGTCTGGAGAAAAGGAGGCTGAGGGGGGACCTTATCGGTCTCTACAACTACCTCAAAGGAGTTTGTAGAGAGGTGGGTGTTGGTCTCTTCTCCCAAGTAACTAGCGAAAGAACAAGAGGAAATGGCCTCAAGTTGTGTCAGGGGAGGTTTAGATTAGATATTAGGAAAAATTTCTTCACTAAAGAGTGGTCAGGCATTGGAACAGGCTGCCCAGAGAGGTGGTGGAGTCACCATCCCTGGAGGTGTTCAAAAACCCTGTAGACACGGCACTTCAGGACATGGTTTAGTAGACATGGTGGTGTTGGGTCAATGGGTGGACTTGATGATCTTAGAGGTCTTTTCCAACCTTAATATTCTATGATTTACTTTAAACTTCCTCCTACATATTGAGAATAATCTATTGAGAAACAGAAACAGAGATGGAACACTATACATGATACTACGCTGCTTAAATGTGATGTTACTATAGTTACCCTCTTGCCTATGATGGTTGTAATGAGTTACTGTTTGCAATATTGTCCATAGCCCAGTCTACCACATAGTGTGTGTTTCGCAAAGCCTAGCCCAATAGTCTGCAGTTATTCAGCACATAAAGGAAGTTTTGTGCCCACCCACCACTTTGATAATAAAAGAAAGAAGACTCTTACCTTAACAGAGTAATTTCTACAGCTATTAGATACACAATTCCCTTCCAGAAAAGGAATACCTATGTATGTTCAAAGATTATGTGAGTGAAGGAGAAAATCTTCTTCTCTGAGGTCTGTATTTCATCAGCCAAGGGCAATGGCAGTAATCCTCTGTGTTCCAGGAAAGACAAGATTAGGAAATTCATACAGCTTTCACTGTCTCTGATTTCCTTTAATAAAAGAATTTCTATCCCTTCAGACTGCAAAGATAGCTTTGATAAACACATTCTGAACTTTCTCCATCTGCGGATTCAGAGACATCACCGTACATGTGAATGCCCATCTCTTACCAGAATGTAGTTTTGAAGTTCAACTACAATGGTAAATTACATTCCCACGTCTCAAAACAAGAAACAAATTATTGTACACTGCATGAGCAGAATTTAAATTAATAGATGAAAGGATACAAAATCCCACTTTGTGTCTAGTGAAATGAAATCTCATCTTGAATGTATTTTATTTAATATTGCTGTCCTTACGTATTAGTTCTAGTAGTGCATATACTATCTCAGAATACAAGATAATTCCTGAACATAAAGTGAGATATGGCCTTCCTCTAGGGAGTTCAATATGGCTTTCCTGTAAGGAATTCAGAAACTAGTTTTTATGAATTAAAAGTACTGAAAATAATAAATATGATAATGTAACAAGGCAGAATTATGGCAATTCTTTTTATCAGAGAAGTGGATTTTAAATAAAAACGTAAATATTTTAAATAGAAATTTTTAATTTCTGTTGTTCACTTCCAGTATCATGCCCTTTTTGTTGAAAAAACAGATATTTCCTTGCTTCCTTCAGGGGTTTTAGAGCACAATATAATCCAAGGAAAATACCCACACAATATGAGTCTTAAATGTGTTTAATTCTGCTCTCAACGCTGTTTCTATTGCTGAGCTTCGCTGTCTGCTATCTGTTGAACAGAGAACATCAGTGTCCCCATTTCTAACTCTTGGCTGGGCACAGTATGTCCTGGAGTTCTTTTTATGTGAGTAGGTGGGAAAAAAACACAGTGCCTGTCTTCTAAGGAATGTCACATATTCTTTCCTGTGCAGCAAATTGATTGCCCTTGATGGCATATAAACAAACCCTGACTCACCTAACTTTCTACCCTCTTTCTAATGAATTGCTCCCAGAGAAATATTTGTCTTGCAGAAATCATCACCAGAACTTTGCAAGCTATAGAGATTAATAAAATTAGAAAAGCAATGAGATGTATCTGTCTTCAGATTACTCAGAAACAATAGGAATATTGACAGAAGAGTCTTATTTTAAAATGTTGGGGTTTTTTTTTAGGGTCAGGAATAAAGGCCAGATAGAGTGAGGTAGGTAATATAGATAGAGGGAGGTAGGGAATATAAAAGAGTTTTGTCAGCTCTTCTTAAAAAAAAAAAAAAATATATATATATATATACATATATATTTCGCACTTGGGCAAACTTCATGAGCATTGCATCATTTTATTTCCTGGTGATAAAGTATTTGGAATGTCTGGCACATTTGGAATGGCCATGGTATTTTCTGTCTCGAGAGGGTATGCCAATTTCACTTTGTGGTCTGCAGGAACAGCATCTCTTTAATGTCTAATAGGATGAGAGAAAATTAATAGAAAATGTGGCTATGAAAATATGCTTTAAAACTGAAAATAATAACCTTACAGTTAACTGACCTGAAAGCAGTTATTGTATAGTCTCAATATTCATAACAGTCAAGAAACTCTCTAGGAGCCATCCATAAAGCATTTATGTCAGTCTTGACAGTTCCCTTCCTCCTCTAATCCTGGTATGCATCTTTGCCTTCAGCCTTCCTGTAACATTCATTTGGCAAAATGCCAGCAGCCTAATTTCTACAACCATTCATAATATTGTCAAAATGCATTAATTTTTAAAGTGCTTCCTACCCAGGACTCACAATTAATTAAAGTTATCATCTCAAAGAGAGAATTGTCCAAAGAACCTAAGTTCCAAATTTTCATTTGAATTCTCTGTTAAAGGTTTGTTCACATGATCTTTCTCAGATGGACATCACTGAGAAAGACAGACATGATGTAGCTCTACCCCACAAAGAATGGCATTTTGCTTTAACTGATATGCTAAGCCTCTTAGTGGCGCTTTTTATTTCAGGCTCAGCCATACAGGTGCAGAATTCTTAGTATGGAGCTGGTACTTTGCTTTCTGTTTCACAGACATATCCAGAATTAGAATGACTGTAAGTAGATTTACTTACCTGATTTCAAAACCTAGAATAGCACTGGTCCTACCAGATCTCCCCCAAAGAGCTGAGGAAGGTTTAAAAACTGAGTCATAACAAATAATGACAACAATTACATTTTACTATCTTGCATTATTATACTAGGGAAGGCTACTTAGACATCCTAAATTTGACTTTAATCAGTATAATAGCAGCCTTTCATTCAGAATTAATCTAAAACCAGCTGAACACTATTAGTAAACAGTTAGCTGAAACAACACATGCTGGGCTGGTGGAAGAGTAGAATAAATTCTAAGATTTGTAATAACTGATGTGAACATGAGGCACTGATTGTGCTTCTTTTTGTGAGAAAGACAAGGGTCACAAAGAGGAGCACAGGTTAGGAAGTGGAGCTAGAAGATATGTTTCTGACTGGAAAAAGGTGAGAACAGATTTGTGGATGAAATGGTGCATGAATTTATACTTGGAATAATAGAATAAACACAAATTCTAGTGTTCAATTTTCACTCTTAAAAAGGAATAAATTTACATACTACTCATTAATAACTATGATTTCACAAATTCTTAACTTTGTTAGTTTTGTCTTTCTTCCTTTTAGTTTCTTTCCTTTTCCTTATAACTATACTCACGGAGCCAGAGTTTTTGGCCAGCTGCACCAACAAGTCTGGAAGAGCATTGATTCTACACATAGTGAAAGTAGTGTAGAATAAAAATTATAAATAATTATAGTATTAAGAATAGATTACAAATCATAAAATACTTAAAAGTCATGTACAGTAAAATGTTGAGGACTAAGGAAAGAGATTCAGCATCCTGTAAAGGTTTTTTTGTTTTGTTTTGGTTTTTTTTTACTGGATGTTGGAAATTCCAATTTTAAAATTGTATCCATTGTTATATAGGCAGAATTCAATATCCAATACTCAGTCCAAAATCTGGTCCTGCAGGCTTATCTGACAAAAGATCATCCTGTTTACTCCTTAGAAATTTGCAAAAGAATTGTACCCTACTCGCCCCAAAAGCCAACACACACATCTTATCAGGGAACCATTGCTGTGTTCTCATGATATTTGCTTTGTATATTAGGGAATGTAAAGACTTTTAAGGATACTTTTCTATAATTCCTCAGATAGTATTACAAGGGACTTCTATCTCTCAATGAAAAACAAGGTCATCTAAAAGGAAGGATTTCCTCTTAATTTTTGTTCATCTTCTGTGAGGAACATTTACTAGAACTTCTCTTTATCTTCTATTTTCTGAAATACTTAGATTGTAATTATTCATCCTAATTTTTCTGTTCACTGGTGGCATACAAACACAAGCTCAACATCATCAATTTTGTATTTTTTTAAACCCTTAGAGATAGCCAAAAAGAATGAATGTTACATGAACCTCTCTGGTTGCTGTACATAATACAGCAGCTGCCTTAGATAACATTATTCTGGAGAGGTTGTCTGCAGACTTGCTGTCTTCCCTGGAAAGATGACGTACTTTATTCTGGGTTGATTAACAGCTAGAGGATCCATCAGGCTTTGAGGGCTAATGGCTTTAGAAGAATATAAACTCCTGGCATTGTGCTATTAGCAAATGTCATTCAAATTGCTACTATTGTCTACACATACACTTGTGGGTACAGCCTGAACAGATACCTGCATTCTTCCAGTCACTTTGTCTTTCCGGTCAGTTACCTGAGCTGCTGTGCAGACAGCAAAACATTGTAGTTCATGAAAAAGGTTTGATTCCAGCTAGGGTTGGTACTGCCAAAAAAGTAGTGCAATTTTAATTGAAATGTTAATAGAAGAAATTAATTTTTAGCATGATCCAAAGTACCTTTATCTAAAAAATCATTTTTTGAGACACATGTAAGAAGAATTAAAGAAGTACTTTCTTTATATTATCGACAACTGTTATTATTAATTAATAGTAAATGTAATGGTCATCTTTAAAACATATAAGGAGATTGTCATGTTTCAAATACACTAATATCTTGGGATATGTTAAACCGGATCATTGCCAACATCACTGATTTTTCCAAAACCCAAGTGGGAAAGAGCTTTCTGGGAAATAATAATGGTAATAATATTTCCCCCCCCCCCCCCCCCAAAACATATGAAGACTCACA
>VXBL01001976.1:655931-688671 GCA_013400195.1 Aramus guarauna | reverse complement strand
GGGGGAAGTATCCTTACTTAAAGTCGATATCTAAAGATAAGATCAAAAACAGAGAAAATTGAATGGGAGTGAGAGGAATGATGCCTCCTTGAATAAATATTTTCCTAATCATAGAATATGTTTGAGAAGTTCCTTCCTCCACATGACTCTAAGAAGAACATGAAATGTATACTGAAAACATTGTAAGACCTGTGCCTTGCTTTTTAGGCAGAGAGTGAACATTTTAAAGGATTAATTAAAGAAAAGAATATATCACAATCACAATTAGACCTGAATTTGTTCATACTTTTGGGGAATGTGAATGCATGGTAAGGTTTACTCTAGACTGTGTCTAGCTGGTACTAGCTGTCCTTTATCTTTAGGGTGTTGGAGCTAAAGGAAATGCAAACTCTTAAATAGTTCTCCAAATATGCTAATCATTTTTTATGTTTCCATAAAGATAAAAGGAGGTAGATTTATGGTGATATTCATATAACAGAATTTCTTTGAAGATGTGCATTCAAATAGAAAATATAAAAATGTGAAGGTCATGCGTTGACGTGAAGTTTGTAAGTAAATCAATGTATTACATTACAGCACTAGTATTTTCCCCTCCACCTGGAATGTTAATATAACTCATTCCTAATAGGATTGCCCTCACTAGAATGAAAAGAAAGCTTTGTCTAAGTAATAAATGGTCAAACAGATGAATACAGTGAACTGTAATACAACTTAAGAGCCAGTGTTAGTAGTAAATAAGTATGTGGAAATGTGATTTGTGAAGCAAAGACTGAAACTACGCATTTGTATTCTGACATTTAATTAACTTATTCATTTTATTAAAATCAAGCTTATATACTTGTTAGTGGGCTGGATCTATGAGAAGGTATTTAGCCAATAACAGTTGTCAAAAGAAAATATTGTCATATTTACTATATGATCAGTTTCAAAATCTAGATTAGTTGCGTCTTCATAAATTCCTTCAGCATACTCTCTTTTAAAACAAATACTTCTTTACTAGCAGAAAGATAAGATTCAAGCCTGATATAAAATTAGGACAGACGCCACAGAAACTTCTCTGGTTATTATTGTGACTACAGTGAGCAAACAAATGACACATTTCTTGCAAGAATACTAAGCAAAAAACCTAAACTATACACATGAATTCAACAGACTGATAGGTGGACTGCATGAATGAGGTGAAAGTTTAAAAAATATTCATTGGAAAGAGCTATTCTGGATAAAATATCTATTTCTTGACTCAGAATCTGTTTACTGAAGTTAAGTTTTTGCAAATGTACGATTAAGATTCAGTAAAATATGTAAAAAAAAGAGAAAAAAAGTAACAGAGGAGAATGCAGTGACAAAAAATGAAAACCAGTACATTATCCACCACTTATTCTACACCATCTATATCATGCCCAGATCCTACACTTTCCAATTAATCACCACCACTTTTCTTGTCTTTGATGTGTATATATATGCATATACACATGCAGATATCATGTCCTTAGTCTACAGGCCATCCCTTTAAAAGGTCTGTTGAGTTCATTTAATTCATGACTTTGGGTTCCATCTGTCATAACAGTCTTTCAGGGCAGGATAGATGGTGTGTGATGTTGGACTGTTGCATGCTGCATCTGAAGCATGCGGCTGCTGTATCTGGCATGGTCCGTGCCCACAGTCTGTGGGCTGAAGATGTCAATTTTGAGGAAGTTGCTGGGCGCTGGTTGCTGAAGTCAGTTCTAGTTCCATCATCACTGCACTTTGCTCAGTTTCATCAAAGTTCATCCTTTGCTAAATGTGTGTCCCAATGTTTGACAGTCCCACCACCCATTGCTCTTCGTGTAGTCTTTAGCAGTCAGCGCTCCACTGAATTATTCAATTTTCCTGGAGGCTGGTACATGGTAGGAGATGTGATACACCCACTAAATGCCATGCTTTTTGGCCCAGGTGTCTATGAGGTTGTTTTGGAAATTAATCCTGTTGTCAGACTCAGTTCTTTATGGAGTGCCATGTCTCCATGGGACTTGTTTTTCAAGGCTCAGAATAATATTCAGGGAGGTGGCCTGGGGCAAGAGATATGCTTCCAGTCGTCTGGTGGTGACTTCCACCATTGTAAGCACATGGAGCTTGCCTTGGTTGGTTTGTTGGAGTGTGATACAATCAATCTGCCAGGCCTCCCCATATTTGTATTTCAGACATCGTCCTTCCATACCAGAGAGGCTTTAATCGCTTGGATAGTTTAATCGCAGTGCATGTTTCACATTCATGTATAACCTGTGCCGTGGTCAAGTCTACCCCTTGATCATGAGCCCATCTGTATGTTGTGTCTCTTCCTTGATGGCCTGAGGTATCATGGCACCACCACACTGTAAATAGTCCACCCTTATGTTACCAATCCAGATCCATCTGAGTAACTTCAACCTTAGCAGCCTTATCAGCCTGCTGATTGTTTTGACATTCCTTAGTAGCCCAGCTCTTGGATACGTAGGCATCTACATGACATACTTTTACAAACAGCTTCTCTAGCTGGGTAGCAGTATCTTGCAACAATGGGGAAGCTGAGATGGATTTGCCTCTGTGTGGCTAGTTGCTCTGCTTCCATTGCTGCAACAATCCCCACAGGGCATTTGCAACCATCCATGAGTCAGAATAGAGGTAGAGCATCAGCTGCTTTTGATCAGCCATTTCTAAAGACAGCTGGATGGCTTTAGACTACACTGTGCACTGGTGTCCCCTAGAGCCTTATACTCCTGTGGATCTGATATGCCAGGCCATTGAATCCACACAGTCCAAGAAACAACAATACTTATAAAAGAATACAGAAAGAGGGTGGTACACAATGCAATTTGCTCACCATCCTGAAACCTTATGCCCAGCCCTTCCCAGAGCAGTGGCCCCTCCTTGACAGCCAACCCCCTTTATATACTGAGCATGACATCATATAGTATGGAATACCCTTTTGGCTAGTTTGGGTCAACAGTCCTGGCTGTGTCCCCTCCTAGCTTCTTGAGAAAATGAACTCTATCCCAGCTGAAAACCAGGACATTCTGTCACACTTTTTTTCCTTCATTTTTAAAGTAGCTATTTCTTTGTGCTCTAATCATACTTTTGACTTTAAATTACTAAGAATTTAAAGTTGTCTGGCTCTTTGTGGGCAATGTTACAAGTTGTATTGTTATGGAGACAAACTGCAGTCCCAAAGAATGCATGAAACTTTAAAGTTTCTGCAATATTTCATTAGAGTTACACCTCCTGCTCTCATCATTCCATCACACCACAGATCTCTAAGCAGAACAGGCAATTCAGAGTATTTCACTTTAGTAACCTACTAACATAACCCCCAGTTTCTTAAATGTTGTCTAGGTTAGGAGTCAGGTGGACCTGTTAGCTAAGTGGTCCTCTAAGATCCAGAGGTGCATCCTAGTCATCTCCCAGTCCCATAGTATGACAAGATACAAGCGCATCTCAGATCTACCTTTTTTCACCTGTTGTCCTCCTCAGTCACACATTTTCATCTCTGTCAGTAGCAAAGCCACGTGTGTGCATTGAAAGGAAGGAGAAAAATGGCAAGCCCATGTCAGGAGGCTATCTTCTGAAAGTCAGAGTGTGGTCTCTAGTTACTCTAGATATACCCAGAAATCTCTTGGCAGAAGGAAAACCTAAGCTCAATAACAATTGCAGATATTCATCAGAAACTGTCTGGATGCCCATGAAATTCAGATAACAATCTCACACTGCCCTTCCATATCCACAGATAGCTGGAAAGAGTTGGTTCCAAAGGACTATATTTCTTTTATTAAGCAATTGCAAACAAGTTAGGAAGTTGCATTTGTCAATCAATAAAAAATCTTTAAAAGTGAATGGAAATACTTATGTGACTACAACAAAGCACTATACCGATAGTTGCTAAAAGGCAATACCAAATACCCTAAGTTCAGAAATTTGTACTTACAAGATTTAATCTACTAGCTGAATGACATCATTATATAGACATTTGAAATTACTCCCAGGCATCTCAGATAATGTTAATAAAATAGTGAATGGCATAAAATAAATACTCTCTACAGACCTGTCCAGGTCAGGCAGGATCAGAACTATTACAAAAACAGTAGGGTTGTTTCAGTAAAATATATTATACTAGTCTAAGCAAAGGTCACACTCCTAAGTTTACATATTTTTTGATGGGGAAAAATTTACAACTCTTACAGTCTGTCCATAAGCACTGAGAAAGTCCAGAACTTTATCCCCATTAAACCATACTGCATTCCAGTTTTTATACTCTCCAGATATTTATTTCCATAATATTTTTTTTTTTTCAGTTCAATGATCATCTAACAGTTAAATAAATTCCAGGAAATAATAGATATATTAAGTTTGGATTTGACAAAGTATCTACTAAATAGTTGGTCTGTACATGAAACTAGTTAATTTTAAAAGCTTATCTCAGGGAAAAAAAAAAAAAAAGTCCCTTCTCAGTGTAGTTTAAAGTGTTAAATTGAGTAAAGTGTTAAATTGAACTGATATGGTCAACTTCCAACTATATGTTGTTGATAATCAGGGTGTTGATTAACTGCACTATGGCTATAAAGACATATCTTAACCAGTTTGAATTCAGGAATAGCATATTTATGTTTTAATCAAATTTTTCAGTGTGGATTCACTCTCTCAAGTAAGTAGCATAAGACAGCATAATGGGTTTTGTTTATAACAAGATAAGAGTTACCATGCATCTTTAATAAGGCTTTTTCATTTGGAACTCAACATTCATGTAATTAAAAAGAGAAAACATCACATCAATGAAACTTTTTCAGAATGATTGCAAAGTTGTAAAAAAAAAACCACCAAAACCATCAACCCCACATTAAAAGTACAGCTATAGTTCACCATGGAAATGAAAGGAATATAAAGTTTTTTTCTTGGAGAGATGAATTTTCATTAATCTAGTTTCTATTTGATATTTTCATTAATGACACAGATCATAGAAGAGGCAGCGTGCACATTAACTGCACAGGTTAGAATTCTCCAGTGGCCTGAGTCTACATTTAAACAGGAGTCCTGTATTCAGCATGGAGCACTGTACTACCAGATCAACTGTGGATCAACTTAAGAGTAAACAGGGGAAAGATCAACAAAAAAATCTTAATGACTTTATAAGAAAGAAAGTATAAACTGTCATTGGTTAGAAAAGAGAAGATTAAACAGATGTGTGATAAAGCACTTAAACCATATAAATATGTGCTTAAAAAAGGTAAAATATCTGTGCTACATGTTAATGGCAGACTATCAGATGCCATGGATTTAAACTATAGGAAGGTTCAGGTTATCATCAGGGTATTTTTAAAATAATAGAGAAAGTAGATTACCAGAATAAATTGCTTGGAAAAGGTATGCTGTCCGCAACACTAATAATCTTTCAAAAGACAGCTGATAACTCAAGAAAACTCTAAGAGAACATGACAGTTATTTATGAGTGAAAAAAGCTGTCATTCATAACTGCAGTATTGCATGCAAATGATGGAACCGAGTGTAGTAGTACTGTGGTTAAATTTTGATTGCTTTTTGGAAATTGTTTAATATGCAAGTAAGGTAAGGTATGCAACAGAAACCAAGATACATCCCTAGGCATTTTCTTTGAAAAAATTATCAAAAGCATCATGACATGGGCTGTAATATTGATGACAATACAGATTATAGTATGATGCATTTTGTTAAAACAGAACATTTTATATTCCAAGTAGAAAGAAAGGAACATGCAGCTATTTAAAGAGACTTCAGGCCCTGAAAATAATTCTGCTATTCAGTAAACTGATTTTTTCAATTGTGCTTAAAAACATGGAGCAAATATAATTAGAAATATAAATGGACATTTCCAATTGTTAAGAACATTATTACAGTACATAATTTTATTACAATCTAGAAAGAGCCTACTCAGAGCATCCAAGCCTTCCCATTCCGTAATTCTGCAAAAGCATTGATCTCAGTAGAGCTCTAACTAATTTTACTATTAAAGAAAATAGTCATCTATCATATTTTTAGATTTTGCTAGGCATTGTGCATAAGTTAATGTAAATTTTTAGTAGCAACCCTCTGTCTTTTAATAGTCCTTACATATGAAGGAGAATTATGAATCCTTATGAGCTCATCATCTAGTTAAATAGTGCATGCTTTTACTATAGTTACTACTCTTTGAAGCAATACATGACAGCTATGTAGTATGATATCTATTCAGTGCTTCTTTTTTATAAAAAAGGTGTAATAGTACTACAATATGGCACAAATTATATTAAAATTCTCTAAAATAACTTTATGCATATATAAATGTATTTGTATGCACATAAAGCTCACAAGGAAACAGCTTTAAGGTAAATTTATACTTCTGCTACCATTAAATAGACCCTTCAGAAGGAAACATCCAATTACTGTTCAGCTAGTTCTCTTTGGGACCTATTTCTTTTGATCTTTTATAGCAGTCTCTTTCCATTCCAGTGCCCATTTCCGTATCCTCCCTGGATTATTTTCCACATCAAAGCAGGTCTTTCGTGCCTCTGTAGGCTTCTCAATTTTGATCTTTCTCCAGTCATCATGAGAGAGAAAGAAAGCAGAAAAAAGTAATACTAATTACACACTGTGTCAACCTCTGTTGTTTACAGTATGTTTACTAAGGTTTCACAGAAAGCAATATCAACTAAACTTCTAAAATTTTGGTTAACCAAAAGTTTTGCTGTCAAGGGAATTTCTAGGAGAAGAAATAACAGATTACTCATCAGGAGTCTATCATTCCCCTCCATATTTAACCAACCACTGGTAAGTGTTCATTCGAGGGGTCAGTGCCATGAGATGGGGAACAAATAGGCATTTTCACCTCTAATACTTTAATAAATACACCCAGTTCCTGCTTACTAGCTGACAAGTATGAAATTGCTGTAATTTGTTTAGCTGATTAATTTTGATGGACTGTAATTTTACAGAAGTGGAACAAATAAAATGTCCCACATTTTTAGGGTGAGATTTGGAAAGGAACAAAACCAACTATTATACTCATTGCATTATTTGTTCATGTTAGATTTATAATGAGACAATTTAATTTATGAAGAATGGGGAACAAAAGATCCCAAGCTCCAGTTCCAGCCTTACAGCAGCAATTATATTCTCAGCTTTCTAAGTGTTTTTGTCACTATTCAGTTTGTTCTCCAAATCATCAGTCCCAAACACTCAGACAGAATAGTTGTTAGTTCTGGTGACAAAACACAGCAAGTTACAGCAAATTTAGATAAACCCAGTGACACATATGATTTTACCAACTGTGAAGCACGTGTGACCTTTCTGATTTTCTGGACAGAATGACTTTAGTAGATCTATATGGTGGATGCAATCAGTCAGTCTTTTATTTCTTATTACATGCTGGTTGTAATTTCAAAGGTCAGCCCTGAGTGTCATTTGTTTAATTTTTTTTTTATTTTTTTTTTCTCCATACAGTAAACTCTCTCAAAGCAAATGTAATCTAAAGGAAGAAAGTAAAGACTAGGAAACAAAATTTCCTTTGAGGAAAGGCTGAGAGAGCTGGGTCTGTGTATCCTGGAGAAGACTGAGAGGGGATTTTATCAAAGCTTATAAATATCTGAAGGGTGGGTGCCTAGAGGATGGTGCCAGACTCTTCTCAGTGGTGCCCAGTGACAGGACAAGGGGCAATGGGCACAAACTGGAACACAGGGAGTTCCATCTCAACACAAGGAAAAACTTCTTCACTGTGAGGGTGACCGAGCACTGGAACAGGCTGCCCAGAGAGGCTGTGGAGTCTCCTTCTCTGGAGACTCTGGATGCAATCCTGTGTAACCTGCTCTAGGTGATCCTGCTTTAGATGAACTCCAGATGTCCCTTCCAAGCCCTACTGCTCTGTGGTTCTGTGATTCTGTGATTCTGTGATTCTGTGGTGTAGACCATTTCAAAAAGTGACGCAAAACTAGTTCAGGACAAATAAAAAAGGAAATGTGGGATATGTTGCTATGGGACCTCTGTTTTTCTAAAGTTTGTGTGTTCAATTTAACACACAGCATTCAAAATAGATCATTATTATTATTGTTGTTGTTATTATTATTATTATTATTATTATTATTATTATTATTATTATTATTATTTTAACATGCAAACGATATTCCTATTCCATCACAGTAAAAACATTTTATGTTCTGCTTGTCATTAATTCTTACAAGTCATGTCTCTATTTTGAGCAAGTATACCTTGACTGAAATTCACAAAGTTCAGCAGATGTCTATTTGTATATGTTTTGTTTGTTTGTTTTAATTAGAAATCTTTGGAGAAAAGGTAAAAAAACCCATAAATTATTGGCTATATAGCAGTCATAAGAGCTTTGCCTAACTTCCTAGCTTGGGACGGACTGATATCTTTGGACACTTTTTATTTAACCAAGCTTAGAATGATTTGGAGTTGTTATCTCTACACACATTATTAACAATTGGTTTGATGACACGGTCTCAGAGACAAAATCAGAAGTAACATCAAAAAGTCATTGGAATTAGAGTAGACTAAGAAATTACAAAAAGCCTGAGAATCTATTTATTAAAGTTGCCAGCATACAGCCACTGTAGAAAAAAAGCTAATGGAAAGATCAATAATTACTCCTAGAGTAATTGTTTTTCTTTTTACTTGTAAAAGAGCAATGCTTAGGCAAATTAAAAAGTGATGTCAACTTCAGAAGTAATCCTAACCAGAATTAACATTAACAAAATGCTAACAGCCAAGTTATTTGCTGTCTTTATACTTTACTCAAAAATTGAAAATAACCTTCCATAAAAATAGTAAACAAACACACACACACACACACACACACACACACACACTGCACTCCACTCCAAGCACTGGCATTGAGAATTAAATAGTATTTTCACCATAAGAATAAAAACTACAAAACTTATGGGGAGCTATGTGGAAATGCTATCTGATTAACTGTTTCTGGAACAATCCTTTTGGAAAAACAGAATCAGATTCACTCATTTAGAATCAGTTTCATTGTAGTGATATAAATTTAGTCTTTCTTTCTAAATGGATATTCAGATAACATCAGAGCACTCTTGGTAGATATGCTATTTTAAAATATTTTAAAATATTTTAGATTGATTTAGAGGCAATAACATGTTAAAACATGTCTCTATGAAAGGTCTCCATTTATCCATTATTGGTTTAATCTGTTTGAATGGGATAACAAAAGCAATTTCATCTGGTAAAATACAACCAGTTATTGACTAAACACTTTTAGCACAATAAAATATTGAGAAGCGATTTCTTATAAGCAGTCTTTCCCAATGACTACTATAGCTGTTATAAAACTGGTACAGGTTTAACTATTCTCTCAAGTACTTTGTGCTGGGAAATCAGACATCTTACAAGATTCAAAGTGGGGGTAAATTGGAGAGGATGATGTTGTGTTTTTTATTCATTTTTAAAGCTATTTGGAGAGCACTAAAATAAAAGGCAGAGAGGATTACAGAAATTAAGAATATGATATACAGTTCTAAAATCTCTGACATGATAACAAAACTGTGAGATAGTAAGTACATGAAATACTAACTATCCATATTGTAGAACTTAGCCTGAAGTGAGAGAAAAATAAGATTAAATAAAACTTTGCATGTTATTTCAGTTTTTTTAAGGAAAAAATTATGTAATATATAAAATTGTTGGTGTCTTTTTTGGCTCTTTCATAATCACTTTTGCTCAGTGATGAAATAAGGCATTGAAATAGGCATCAACAATCAAAAAAAATAACTCATTTTCAAAGTATTATCGTGATCCATGGTGTGATAATATGATCCATACTTCTAATAATATGATCCATATTTCTTATTCTCCCTGTAACTCCATTGTTAACAGTAGTAATGATGCTTGTGGTAATAATCATGCTGCTCAGCCCCAGGAAATCTATCCTTACAGTTTAGCATCAAATAACCTTGTAATAGCTTTTTTTACAACTAGTTGTTGCAGATGTATCTTTTTTATCCAGCTAATAAATTCTCCCTAAATTTTGTTTCTTTTTTTCATTCTTGCAGAATAGATTGCAGTTCCTCAGAAGTTACTATCTGGGAATAATTAAAAGAATTCACTTTGTACAGTTGATTGTAAAAGTTCATAACAAGAAATAAAAATAAAGGTATTCCAATGCTTTATTGAATAAACTACTTGATAGTGTGTTTGTTGATATGCCTGGTAACGCTGAATAAGAGTATAGGTTTCACCATAAAATCAAGATGATTTTCACACATTTGCAATAGGTAGTAAAGTAATTTTGACATGAAATATATTTATGAATATCAACAAGGACTTATTTAAATTTCTTAGCAGATGACTATTTGATGAATTTCATTTTCAGTTTTTGTGGAGTATTAGAAACACTATGGTAATGTTTAAATTGTTATGTGTAGCTATATTTGAATCCTGGTGAGAATGGACTTATGTGTACTCTGCTGGACTGCCTGTGTTGACAATATGTTCATTTGATATATTAGAAAATTAATATGTGCTATTTGAAGTCTCAGACACAAGTAACAACATGCTGGAATAACTTATGGTGTAAAATATAATTTCCTGACAATTTATGGGGTTCTACAGAGGTGACAGAAATAGAAAATTAATAGACAGAGCTTGATCCTATCAACAATATTGCAGAAGCATTGCCTTCTCCACCAGATATGTACATGTATATGTATGTGTGTGCATATGTTTGTAGGTATGTATATGTACACATATATGTAAGTATCTATCTCTTCTCAGGTACAATGCTTTAATCTTAAATTATGAAGTTTTTATACTTTTTTTTTCTTTTAAATTTTGCTGGGTTTTTTTAACACCATAATATACTAAATAAATGGCTGAACTGATTTTGAATTAAGGATTAAGATTTTTAATTTTTTTCAATGTGAATTTTTATATATGGTATCTTACCACATCAGTACATATCCAGAAAATACAGCAGATGGCCATGTGATTTCAGACTGAAATGTAGTAGCAAGAGACCTGTAAACCAAATTCACCTACAGAACTCTGTGTGGAACAAGCTATATGAGAGCAGACACACTCCTTGTGGTCCTTTTTGAGAAATCTATTACTGAGAAAGACAGAGTTTATAGCAAAGGTATGAAACAACCTTCATTGTACATGCTACCTGACAGACTATATTTTTTCCCACATCTTATCCAGAAGATGATACTGCAACATTATCACTTCATACACAAAGTCTGAAGGAACAGCAGATACTAAATAATATGAATAACATAGAAAAAAATATTGAAAAGTATGTGTTTGGCCTTTTTCACCACAATTTGTGTTTTTTCTTGTACAGAAGTTCTTAAATTCTTTAATCCAATTGTATTTTATATATTCACATTTAATTGTTATTGCCTGTCTTCTGTTACTATTGTATAAAAGGCGGTATCAACAAAACGTTATTAAAATATCTGTGTTAATGAGGAGTATTGGCTGAACTATTTATTAGTAATGGCATCTGTTAAATATTTTACTACGTATTTCCTTATTTCCAAATTACTGGAAATAACACAGATAGACAAAGTATTTGGAAAACATGCTGATATTCAAAAAGTATATATTGCAAGTGCTGAGAACATATTAGCTGAAATAACAATAACTGACATTAGTATGTTGCCTTTGATAAATTGTACTTTTAAACTGCAAATTAAAATTCACTGACATAATCTTGGCAAGAGTCAAGTAAATACTGTGAGATCCTTCTCTATCGATCCAGTTTTCATTAAGAGACATGATGAACAATTTTAAAGAGTTTTCTTCAAGTGAAAGGGCTGTTCCTGGATTAGAGTATTAGATTGGCTTTTGGGACATACCAGTTTAATATTCCAGATAATTCTTGAGTTTTCCCATGACTCTCTTTGTCCTCAAAGTTCCCTATTTCGATATTGGCCTATCAGACTATGTAACTGTCATGCAGACAAATTTGGAAGAAGGCTAGTGTACTACAATTCCTGTTCAAAAAATGAGATAATTTTCTTCACTGTGGTAGAAAAAGTCAAATTTAGGTAATGTAAAAAGAGTGACTAGTGATGTTACTCAATGGTGTGGACCCTGATGAAGGCAGTCATTTTATCTGATCGGCTTATCGAGTGAGCAGATTGTATTGTGTATCACCCGCATTGTATATTCTGTTATAAGTATTGTTATTATTGTCCTCTCCTTTTGCTGTCCTAGCAACTTGTCCTTATCCCAACCTGCGAGTTTTACTTTTTTCTTCTTATTCTCCTCCTCATCCCACTGGAGGGGGGAGGGGTGAGCGAGCGGCCACGTAGTGCTCAGCTGCCGGCTGGGGCTAAAACGTGACAACTATTATTGATTATATATTACATATGACTAAATTCTAAAGCTTTTTAGAGCTTTATTTATCATCTAATTCATCAACAGCTTTGAATAGGAAAGCAAATGAAAATCCAATACCCATGTTTGTAAACTAATGTATGGGGTTTTAATGCTGAATTCAAGGAGCATATTAATTCTTTATAAAACCTTCCCAATATGACAAAGGTTTTATCTGTATTTAATTTGGAATAATAGAGAGCATGTATTTAAATTTTTATATGAAATTTTGAATTTGTACCTTTAATGTCCTCTTTCTAGTAGAGACTGTATGTAAAATGTTTGAGTAGTTTCTGTAACCATTAGACAAAATAATATTTACAATAAAATTTCTGACTACATGTCTTGTAAATTAAAGATGAAAGAGTCATCTCATATTAGGCCTTTTTGTTTGCTTTATTGAAAATGGGGTTATTTTCCATACTTAAAATTCAGTGTACTATATTGTGTATTAGTTTGTAGTTCAGTGGATTTATCTAAGTAAATTTGATGCTGAGGTCTGTTGCAGAGGTAAAATGCATGATACTCTTTCTGAAGTCTGCAATGTTCTAAAAAATAAAAAAGAATTAGAGCAAATTTCCACTCAAAATGCATGTGAAAGTGCTACTGTGACATGTACGCAGGTGGTGTGTGGTGATTTTGTCAATGCTCTGAGATCAAGATTTGAGGTCGTTCTCTCTCCAATGAGCAAGTGGGCAAAAAAGAAAAGTGAGACCTCAGTGAAAGCATGGCACCAGGACTTGCTGATACAGACTTCAAGGAGTGTCTAGGAGAAGTCAAGGGTAAAAGGATCGCTTCTCTCTAAAAGAAAAAAGCTAACTTTTTTCCTAGGAAAAGAAGAAGCATTTTTTCTATAAAAATTTTTACATTGGTGCAGCTGATGTGTGATAAACACTTATAAAAGCCTTAGCAGTGGGCACTTCTCACACCATGGCTTTCTTCCACCTTCTCTATGTGAAGTTTCCCTTCCATGGAAACATGTTACTGGGGGGTCTGGTACATACCTTTGTGGCAGATGCACCTGCCATGACAAAGCCCGTGGGAAAATCTTCCCACCACAGTTTGAATGACGCCCTCAGGGCATTGGCAGTTTCAGTTGACAGGAGACAAAGCTGAAGTCTTTGGCCAATAGGGACCTACGTGACCATATATGACCACAGGTCAGATTCGAATTGGGTATAAATGGAGTCCCGCGAGGCGGCCATCTTGAGTCGGTCTCCCTCAGGGCAGCGGGCCTGCAGTGGGAGGCTCTCCCCATGGGCTGGGACGCCACCTGCGGTTCATCTTCTGTACGGATTGAGAGACCTCGTCTTACACGGGTGAGTGATTTTGTGGATTTTGGGTCATCAACCATAAACCTTAGGAGCTCTTAAGTCAGCAGTGTAGGACTAATTTACCAACTGACATCCTGACCCTGTGAAGTGTTAACGTCTATTGGAACCAGAGTGGTTTCAGTTAAAACAAAACTTAGTTTCTCCCCTTCCATCTTGCAAAATAAATATTTTTGTTTGATTGTTAACTGGACTGGCCTAGTTTGTGTGGTTCTGTGACACCTTTATCATGTTTTGATGCAGGATCTGGACATGAACAGGGTATCTATTGAGACTGAAGGTGTAAATCCAAAATCCTAATTCCAGTAACAGCTCTATAATTCAAAACAAGATAGTTTGAATCGGATCTGCATGGATCTTCCTCCACTGGCTGCACAGCATATGGGAATCTGGAAAATAGGCCATAGCTTCATTTTTCTCTTAATCACTTCTGATTTCTTTCAACTCGCACTACATTTCCATAAACAATGGTTTCCAGTGAAGCTGTGCAGGTCAAAAGGCATAAAAATGTGTTTCTGTGGAGTGCTATTGTCCTTTATTGCACCAAATGATAGAGTTTGGAAAAGATAAATGAGTTTTTAAGCATCTTGTCTTTTCAAGTTAATTATATGTTTATTTATATCACATTCCTCTGCCATTTTAAAATAAAATTATAATTTTATTAAAAAAAAACCAAAACAAAACCCCACTCAATACACTATTCTTCTATTGTAAAGAATCACAGTTTTATTTAATTTTATTTATTTAATTAATTTTGTTTTATTTTATTCTTTCACTTAAAGGTTTTTGAGCTGGGGAGTGTTAGTTTATGAATTCTACTGGATCCAGGACTCTTTCATTTAAAAAAAAAAATACAAAAAATTCATTCTTTCAGAATTTTTAAAATCTCTTTATGGTGATAGTTTCTATTTTACTGCCACCAGAATACAGATAGAACACAGATAGCATGATGAGAGTTAGCACATAACAAAATTTTTGTTCTAGAATAACCTTTTATTTTCTACTAAAATTTCTGAGAGATACCCAGAAGCAAAAGTTAATTTAAGTATTATGTCTTGCTTTATACCCTACACAGAGTGGCATGGGACATCTTATTGCTTTGCATTATGTGTCTTTTCCCTGAATGAAACCAACCACACACTCTTTCTAGATATCAAACCGGCTCCTTTTACACTAAAAAATTCACTTTAAAATGTATTTAATTTAAAGCACTGTGTTCAAGCCTAGTTTTTTAAGTTCTTTTATTTTTTATGTCATTTGTCTTTACTGGAGACCAGAATATTTTTTTTTAATCCTTACTTGGTATGTATAGTGCATGATTGTTCAGTGGCCATTGCTCCTGGGTAAGTATACACAATATTTCTTGGTATTAAATATATATATATATTGCTAGAGGAAACACAGAGACATATCTGAAGAAAATAGGAATATATTCTGTGCAAATTTCTTATGCAACTAATACTGTATGGATTCCTTTTGTTGCTCTTTTTTATTATTTTTTTTTTTTTTTTTATTCCTTCAGCAAGTAAATGTTAATATTCTTCTAGAGAAGTTGTTTACTGGTGCAGAAAATCTTATCATTAATAGTCTGATTCACTGATACTGGATTCAATGGTAAAACAAACAATCAGCCTGCTGTTAGCAACTTGTCTTACCTATTTAATTGCAAATGACACTTCAGCTGAATAAATGCATTTTTTCAGTTAATCCAGCTCTCATTTTTAAATTACTTGATGCAGAAGATGTTGTTTTTGTTTCCAAATAATTTTATCTTAAAAGTCTAATGATTTCTTAAAATGGGATGCCATAACTATCTACATAAGCACAGAACTTCTGAATCGTTCAGGAAAATTCCCTGGTTATTGAAGAGTTATATTGTAGCTTTCGCTAAAACTTTGACTCATTCCTGCAAATAGTAACTATAATGCACATTTTATAGATAAGAGTAGAGCATTGAGAACAAGATTAATGCTATTACTAGACTTTTTTTTTTCTTGGTATTTTAGGAATACCACTGGAGCTGGCATAAAAAAGAGACTGCTTTAGAAAGGTAGAGTTAAATTTTTGACGTGCCAGATGAGCTTTGGAGGCAGAAAGCATGGTGTTATCCTTTTCTGGAGTATTTGTACTATGGTTATACTGGGGTTCCCAACAGGGAAACTAAAGAAAAACAGAGCTATAATTGCCCCTTCTTCTCTTTCAGATTTTGCTTCCATCACCAACATAACTCTTATTCACTGACAAGAAAAATAAGTTAGAAGTTTTTTCTTTCCTTTTTGTTTTGGTTTGTTTAAATTGTGGAGGAGAGGGGACAGGAAAAACTTTTCCAGCAGAATATTTTCTTTTCTTCTTTACAGCCTTCTTTTGTTACCTCTGTCTTGTTTCCACAACTTTCCTCTTGTCAACTTTCTCCCTTTTTTTCATAAAGGAAGAAGTTTCTTGTTTCAGCAAATGTGGCACTCTAAGATGTTGTAAAAGTAATGATCTACTGTGAAGAGGGATAGAGGAACTTGAATCCATGATGAGGAGTTCTCAGTTTCTGTTTTTGTCTTTATTATTGGAAATTATTTGGAAAACATAGAATCACAGGAAACTGTTAAGCAAAACATTAGTTTGTGACTCCTTTCCCACTATGCTTTTAAATCTGGTGAGTCACAGTTAGTTAGACAACTATCATCAGAGAAGATCTCTAAGATCAGTTTTTTTGAGGAGACACCTAATACATCGTGCAGACACAAAATTCCTCCTGATAGCAGGAAATTTTGGGGAAGGTATATAATCTCTCCACTGACTGAAAAGAAAGCATAGATATCTAATATTTGGAACTGATCTGCAGAGACAAGGGCTTTAGGTGTTGCAATGCTTAAGAAGAAAATATTTGAGTAAATACTCTATATTTTAATTGATAGCAATGACAAAAATACTAAGTGTTGTTTCTTTCATACATCAGTAAGTTTTCAAAATGTCCTTTCAAATACATACACAAAATTTGTTCTTCCAATAAAAGATGTACTTTTAGGGGGTTAATTTTTTCCATTTTTTATCTTACAAAAGCAATTAGGGGTTCAAATATTTTTCTAAAGAAAAGAGTGTTTAAAACAAACTTTATAACTGATATGTAATGCTTTTAGATTTCCAAAATGAGTAATGCTATCCTATTAAATTCCATGAGAATTTAAAATAGTGATGCAACATTATGAAGTTGCATTTTAAATTTCATTTATTTTTATATAAATATATCAGTGTTTTTACTTTCCATATCTTTGTCCCCCCTCCAATAATTTAATCACAGTTTGTAGACTTTCCACATCTATTTAGAAGTTCTGTCCATATTTCATTGGAATTAAAATTTCTATTTCATTGCTTGAATTCAGTTTTCCCTCCTGTAGCTAAAAGATGCTTAATATAGAGTCTTAGTCTATCACTATAAAGTTCTGCACATTCTGAGCTTCACGTTCCTGTCCTCAGAAAATTAAAAGCTTAATCAAAACCATATTTTGTTATCTAGACCCTTTATACTTCAGGCAGCTTCTGGTGCACTTTATTAAATGTCATCAGATGCTCTACCAACACATTAGACATATGTACGAAGAAGGATTGCTGAAAGCTTATGTAGAGTTTTATTACATTAATACAGTCTTTCATAAAAACTGAACATCCCTTGAATGAGCTTTTATGAGCACATTCTTCAGAAATGTGGTAGGGTGTTGCCAAACCTGGTAGCCCAGTGGATGCAAGGATGCCACAGCTCTGTGTCCTCAGGTCCAGTCAGCAGCGTCATGGAGTGTGTATTCCCAGTAGGTGCACACATGCACGCGCGCACACACACACACACACTCATACACAATATTCATAGACGCATATATGTACAGCCAACCATACAGAACAACACGAACAGGCACATTCAGCAGTCAAACACAAACAGCACTGCTGGCTTTGTCTTGCTCCCCTCTCTGTCTGATCAAGATGAAGGTCTGCTAGTGGGAATATATGCATATGTGTACATATAGGTGCAGTGTGGATCCCTCCAGCAGCAGGGCTCAAACAGTCTGGCTAGTAGCCAGTAGTAGCTCCTGGATGCCAGTCTCCTCTCTACCTCAGGGCACCCTGGGCTCCTGTCACTGTGCACAGGAATGAACCAGGACAGGGTACAATTAGAATGTATGGGATATATACTATTTTTTTAATTTTTTTCTTTTTTTTTAATAAGGCTGAAGAATCTAACCTTCTAGTTTATTAGGAATATTCCGGGCACATAAGAACATCTTCTAAAATATAGCTCTATTTATTAAAATTACTGTTCATTTGTACCTTTGATAAATACAGAGAAAGTGCAGTATAAGCTTAAAAGAAATGAAAAGCATAAATTTAAAAGACTTTTTTTTCACAGGGAATATTAATATCCCTTTAATGTTATCATTTAATGTTTTCAATGTTATCCTTTTAATATTATTTTTAAATTTTAAAAGTGTATAATTCCAAAAGAAGCCAACCAGCCACCACCAACTGTCTTCACCCTAGCCCTCCAAGTTAGAAATATATTTCATGATACTATTTAGGAAAGGATTTATGAAGATTTTATTTAGAGATAAAAATCTTGTCAGGCTCAGAGTCTCTCCGAAGTCTGTGCCTTTTTCAGGAAACAGTTTAGAAAAGTATTGTGAACAAACTCCTGTTTGAATTGCTCCCTTTGGTCTTGATAGGCTTTGGATCGAGCCCATAGAGTTCTCATTATTTCAGTAAGTTTGCTATTTGATGAATAAACCTTGTTGACAGTTTACAAAAGCAACCAATGTGTGTGTCACTCACTAGCCATAGAAATGTCCAAATAACTGCAAAAGACTAACAGGCACTGACTGTGTCACAACAGACTATGTGGCAATCCCCTTTAATCTATTATGGATTAGTGTTATTCTGACACAGTGACAGAAAATAAAATGTTTTTATTTATCTCCTTCACCATTTAGAGTCTCAGTTTTTCTTTATTCCCTTACTCTCTCCCTTTACCATTATCTCTTCAATGAAATGGAAGAACATCCAATAAAATGTAATCTTCTAGACCTGTTTACCTATTTGTTCTATTGTCTTTTTACTCTGCCTCCATCCTTTATACTAATCTGAGTCTTTTTTTTGTCCTTGTTCTCTATTTCATTTCTACTCTTGCTTTATAAATCTTTTTTGATGTTATTTCTTGTCTTCCATCTGAAACAGTAATTTTTACTCAGCTATAAATTTGCAGTGCGGTCATTGGAAAGCTAAAGCAGTTACTATTCTTTTACAACGACAAAAAAAACCCCTATCCACTTATATAAAAGTTGGGTTTCTTTCTCAAGACATGGAAGTTCATATATCCTTGATCCATATGAACTAAGACTTTTCTGTAAGTCCCCAGAGCATTTTGTTCTCTCTACAGAGCACGTTCTGTAAAGTGTACAGCTTCTGTTTACAGAAAGGCAAAATAGGTAAATACAAGTTTTCATAGAATCTTCTTAGAATGGTTTCACTTGGAAGGGACCTCTAGAGATCATCTAGTCCAATTCCCCTGTTGTGGACAGGGACATCTTTAATTAGATCACGTTGCTCAAAGACCCATCAAAGTTTAACCTTGAACACTCCCAATGATGGGGTATCCACAACTTCCACAACTAGGAAACCCATTCCAGTGTCTCAACACCCTTATTGTAAAAAATTTCTTCCTTATGTCCAATCTAAATCTACTCTCAGTTTAAAACCATTGACCTTTGTCCTGTTACTACAGGCCTTGGTAAAAATGGTCTCTCCATCTTTCTTATAATACCCTTTATTTATTGAAAGGCCGCAACAAGCTCTTCCTGGAGCTTTCTCTTCTCCAGGCTAAACAATCCCAATTGTCTCAACCTTTCTTCAGAGAAGTGTTCCAGCTCTCAGATCATTTCCATGGTCCTTCTCTAAGAGGTCCATGTCTTTCTTGTGCTGGGGACCCCAGAGCTGGATGCAGTACTCTGAGTGGGGTCTCACCAGAGGAGAGTAGAGGGGCAGAATCATCTCAACTGACCTGCTGGCCACACTGTCTTTGATGCAGCTCAGGATATGGTTAGCTTCTTGGGCTGCAAGCACACATTGCCAGCTCACATCCAACTTGTCATCCACTGCTAGTCCCAAGCCCTTCTCTGCAGGGCTGCTCTCAACCTTTTCATCCCCCAGCCTGTAATGATACTGGGGAATGCCTTGACCCAGGTGCAGGACCTTTCACTTGGCCTTGTTGTACTTCATGAGGTTCACCTGGGCCCACATCTCAAGGCTGTCAAGGTCCCTCTGAAGGGTATCCCTTCTCTCTAATGAATCAACTGCACCACTCATCTTGGTGTCATCTGCAAATTTGCTGAGAGTGCACTCAATCCTACCATCTGTCATTGATGTAGATATTAAATAGTACTGGTCCCTCATACACACAGACCAATGGTGTCAGAGGCCTAGAAACCTGCTCAAACACTCCACAGCCCTTGCACTCTTCTCATCACACGGCAACTGCTTTATGGAAGGACATGTTAGCTAAGAGTGCTGCTGCTGAAAATTGGTGAAACCAGCCACTACTTCTATTCTCATAAACTTAGCCTATCATAGCTACAGACAAGGGATGTAATATGAAACAACATGAAAAATAAAATGGAGGAGCTGGTAAGACCCTTGGGAGTCAAATACTAAGTTTGCTTGATTTTCTGTATGAATGAGAATTGTAATTTAAAAAAAAGTAATCACTTTATACCACACTTTCATTTGCATTATAGTCTAAAGACTGACAGTTTTGATGGAAAACTCTCATTTAACATTCCTATTCCCTTTGTGTTTACAAGACTGGTTTTGCCACTTTTGTGGCAAACCTCACCACCCCGCTGCAAATGGAGAGGGGAAAAGACCCTACCAAGTAATCAAAATAACATGGCCTCAAGCCCATGCCCCCTCTGGAGTTAAGCAACAAAGCTACCACTATTTCTCTTAATTGCTTAACCCAGACCTGCTGCAGATCACAGAGTCTCTGTCTCAGTGACATAAGATTTCTGTCCTGATGTCATCACATAAAGACATACTGTAACTTTTTTTTTTTTTTGGCAACAATAAGGATGAAAAATACTAATAGAAATCACAGAAGATTAAAAATTATTCTACCCATTCTAACAACAACATCTAATGAACTTCCTTATCAAAATTTTTCTAGCAAGATATCAAAGTAGAATGGCAAATTGTGTAAATCCCATGTGTATCAAAGTTGTCTTTAAATCAGGTTGCTTCTGTTAACAGAAATCCTTTTATTTGCTCTATAAATGTCAACCTTTCAGGATACTAATTGTCATTTAACTTTACAATGTCATTTATGCCTCCTGTTGCACAGTGCTGGGCAAGGTATTTAACAACCATCTCGTCATTAAATTTTCTGGATTGCAAATGTAGTATGGGAAATTGTTTGTGCAATACTTCTTAACGATGCTATTAAGAACTGTTCCCCTGCAGTGAAATGCTTAAATAACAGCGAAGTAAAAGTCAACGCTTCCAGAAAGCATACCATAAATGTTGCAGAATGATGATTCTCTGATTCATTCTCTTCAAGGTGAACATGCTTTTTATGCATTCTAAAACAAAAAAAAAATACAACTTCAAAATAATTTCTTATTCCTCGGTAGACTGTATCCTATTGCTATTAGGACTCCAACTATTTCTCATATGCTGGAGATTGGCTGGTGGTTCAGTGAGAAGGTAAGATCTTTTTTGGTTTTGTTGTTGTCAATTTGAGCTGTTATCATCCATCTCTTCCTTCCTTAAGGTGTTGAGTAAAATCACACAGGCGACAATATGGTAAATAATAATAATCATTGTACTGTTCCTTATTTTTTAGGAGAACAACTTATTTTTCTGTCATTCTTGCATGTCTAAATTGAAATGCCACTGTTTCCTTCACTTCAGTGGCCAAGTTTTTAGCCTTTGTCTGTTCTTTCTGAGTATATAATATTGAGAAATACCTTGCATAAAGTACTACCTCCTCCTGATTTTGATTCCTATGAATTTAGAAAAAAAGTATAAGGTAAAAATAGGGCTAAAATGCTATAGTTATTTATGCTATGGAGGTACTAAGGATTTCCTTTTTGTAAGCACTATGCTTAAAGTTAGAAAGATTGAATGACTAAGACAATTTAGCTATCCAAATAAGGGCAAATATTTAAAGAAAGGAAAAAAATAGACATTCATATTTTCTAAATGAGGACCTGCGACAAATATGGATTTTTCTCTCCGAATTTCAGACATCTAAGGAGTAGACCTACATCAAAGATAATTGCTAGACTCCTATGGGAAACTTCTTTGACCTGAAGGGCTTCAATTTCCAGCTCTTTAGCTCATAACATTGCAGTTTCCCCTTTCAGTTCATAACCTTCCACCTACATACCCCTACGTACCATGGTAACTACCTTTTACGCTCATACTTAATCTTCTTGTTTTGCACTAGCAGGTTCTGAAAACATTGCTATGGCTATAATGTCCATTTGAAGGAGGTGGTTGCAATTAACATGTGAATTCCCTTTTCTTTTTCCTCCCCTATTTTACACACATTGCTTCACAATTTTTAGTTTATAATCTTATACTAGGACACAAACAGAACATAGTAGATAGCATTAGTAAAGTAGCCATTTAGAGAGACATAAGCATTTCACAATAATGCACTTGTACACAGCTTTAAAAGTCAATTAGCTCTGCAACATCTGCAACATCTGATCAAAGCATGCTCCAATCTAGCACTTTTACAATAATAAATCAAAGCAATTAAGGCAATCCTGTGGAAACTATGCAGGAAAACGTTTCTGGAGGGAGCATTTGCAGCGCTGGAGAAGATGCAAAGAAGATGTTCATCTAGAAAGATCTCAATTTTTTCTCTTCATTATTGGTCACTAGGAAGATAGTTTCCTTTCTTTTTTTCATCTCCCTCTTTTCTTTGTTTTTTTGATTGTTCTTGAAGGTAACTTTTACTGCTAGAGTTGATGGGTGTCATTAGCTACAGGTCCCACAAATAAATTGTTGCACATGTATGACTGTCCAAACATCCTCTGTGGAACATTACTTTTACAATTGAAGGAGAGAAATAACCAGTTCTTAGGTCTATTCATTGTCTTAATGTAGAAGCCTAAAAGAGATCAGATTGCACCAGAAATGTTTGTTTTTCTTCTTTGATTTTAAAGGAAATTCTTGGTGACTGCTCAAGATATAAATATAACCACTACAGACATTTGGTATTACATATAATGAATGTAGAAATGTTTTTTTTTAATTTATAAAGTCTTTTGATTGTAATGGACTGTTAGAACTTATATATCCTCTTCAAAATCATCTGTAAATCACTTGCATGGTTTATGTCATAGTGTTTATTATAGATATAGTACTACACATACCTATTCTGTTTGTTTTTTTTTTAATGTATGCAAAGAACTTTGAAAAGTAACAATGTATACATTCTAGCTAAAACGTAAGGTTTTCACTTTTTCTCAAACCAAAATTTTGTTAATGGGTACACAATTTTTTATCACATAGAAGAGAAAACTATATCGGTGTTAAAATTTTAAACTTTGAAATGTTTTTACAAATAAATTTATTTCTTTTTCCACAGACAGCTCTGGCTTTTTTCTTAATACAGAATAAAGCTCAGATTATTTCCTATAATGTACTTTCATATATTTAATACAGTCCAACCACAAGATTTTATCTTTTGTGCTTTTTTTTCCCCCCTAAATGAAATTAATAATATCCTTTAATATAACACTTAATACTCAGAGAACAACCAATGAGGTACTTGACTTTTTGTCAGATTAATAGATATTTTATTCTTATGACTTTATTAATATTTATTTTTTAAAAAAATCAGTTAATCATTAGTTAAAAAAAAAAAAAGTGTCACCACAGCTGAGGATGTCTGTAACTGATGATAACCAAGAAATGGGGGTAACAGCATGTTCCTCTATCAATATAAGCCTTTTAGGAGTATAGATCATACCATTATAAGCAGCAGTTTGGAAATTGTCAAAAGAACAACGCTGTCAGTTCTGTCACAGTCAGGTAAAAACTACTATTGGCATTAAAATGATCTTTCAGAAGTTAGTTATTGATTTTCCTTTTGTCAGAATTAGTCTCTAGTTCCAGAACAGCATATCTAGTCAAAATCATTTAAAGATAGAAAACAGACCTAAAAAGACAAATATCAGAGTGGTAAGGAAACTCATACTGGACATCACAGAAACTTGAATTCAAATCTCTGTTTTGCCAGGTTTAACCAAGCCTAGACTTCTGGCAGTCATAGTTGAAGGGTTCCCCTGATTTTGACCATAATTCCCATACGGAAATTCAAAATATTTTCCTAAAAAGTTTTACAGATATAGCAATGCAAAGAGACAATGCAAAACCCACCTAAATCTTCTTGAAGAAATGAAGACAATGAAGTGAAACTGTTCTTTGTATTGACAGGAAAAACTGAAAGGGGCATTGGACACAAACTGTGGTTTGTGGTGTTCAAACTGGACATTAGGATTCCCAATGCCTTCACTGCTATCCAGTTGTCCTGGTTTTGGTTGAGATAGAGTTAATTCTTTTTTTACCAGCCAGTATAATGCTATGTTTTGGATTTAGTATGAGTATAATGTTGATAACACACTGATGTTTTTAGTTGTTACTAGATAGTTGTAGAATCTACAATAATTCAGGGACTTTTCAGCTTCTCATGCCCTTCCAAGTGTACAAGAAGCTGGGCGAGCACAGCCAGGACAGCTGATCCAGACTGGCCAAAGGCATATTCCCTACCATATAGTGTCATGATCCCTATAGAAGTGGGGAAGTGAGCTGGAAGGCAGATTTGCTTTTCGGAAACAGAGTGGGCATCAGATTGTTTTATTTTCCTTTCACAAGTGGGGAGCAATTGCATTTGTGCATTACTTCATCATCATTATTATTATTATTATTATTATTATTATTTTCCTTTCTTATCCTATTAAAATTTCTTTATCTCAATCCATGAGGTTTTTTCCATTCTCCTCCTCACCCCTTGGTGGGGAGGAGTGAGTGAGCAGCTATATGGTGCTTAGTCACCAGCTGGGGTTAAATCACACTACCAGTTTATAAAATGCCTTCACAATAAAGTTTTCATGTGACGCACATTTATAGGCTAGTAAATAAAAACCAGGTATAAATTTTACAGAGTAACACAAACTATTCTGACAAATGAGCACTGTTCAGTCAAACATATTTTAGTAGATGAATGTTGATGTAATAACATCTATGGTGGAAAGAATGTAATCAATATTTTTAGGACAGGGAACAGGTTAGCAATGATGAATTGCTAATTACGAATAAATGAAGAAATTGAGGGTGTTCATTAATGACCATTTTCACAGAAATTCTATGTGCAGAGCTGGTGTAAAGGTTAAAAAAAAAAAGAGAAAAAACTCAAGAGGAAGAGAACTGGAACGATTTTTTTAGAATATTACGTCTGCTTCAGATGACCAAACTTCAAGAAGAAATACAGAAGGCAGTCAACAGAAGAAACATGAAGAGTATTTAAGTTCCAGGAAAAGACCTTAGCTGCGAGACTTCCATCTGTTCATTTTGTCAAAGAGAAATATGGGAAATACATAACTTGGTCACTATGCACTATGTATAAGTAATCACAGCCTTTTTTCAGTCTTGCAGATAAAGGGATGACATGATCCAATGTCTTGAATTTAAGGTTAGATAAAATTAACCTTTAAATAAGATATGATTTCCTAGCAGTGAAGATAATTAAACATTGAAACACTCACCGTAGGTGGTACTGGATAAGCCAAGAATGGGAATTTGGAATAAGATCAGATATCTTTCAAAAAACATAATTTTGACTTTTGGAAAAATTCTGTAATCTGCATACAGAGATAAGTTTTGATGATCATAGATTTACTTTTGGCATTGATGTCTGAATGTAGGTTTGCATATGAAGTGAATAGAATTTTATAATTAAATATATTGAAAAAGCATTAGGTCACCAATATGTAGCTGCATGCAGTGCTCCCTTCTAATCTGATCCAAGAGTAGAGCATCTACTGCTGTTACATCTAAAACCTATTAAGTTAGCTTAGTATTCTCTCCTGAAGTGGAAAATCACGTTTTATTTCTGCTAAGATTTTGTTTATAACCTGAGGTGTTTTATACATTCTACAAAGAATGGAAGTTCTACACAGATAAAGTACATGGTATGAATGTCCTGCAACAGTATGCACATACAGATCAGTGACTAAATATGTCACTGTCAGGATTCTTCTAATTCAGCCAATCACAGTTATTATTTAATGAATCATAGAATCATAGAACAATAGAATGGTTTGGGCTGGAAGGGACCTCAAAGATCATCTAGTTCCAACACCCCTGCTACAGGCAGGGACACCCTCCACTAGACCAGGTTGCCCAAAGCCCCATCCAACCTGGCCTTAAACACTTCCAGGGAGGGGGCTGCCACAACTTCTCTGGGCAACCTGTTCCAGTGCCTCACCACCCTCACAGTAAAGAATTTCTTTCTAACATCTAATCTAAATATACCCTCCCTTCAGCTTAAACCCATTACCCCTTGTCCTGTGACTACACTCCCTGATAAACAATCCCTCACCATCATTCCTGTAGGCCCCTTCAGGTACTGGAAGGCCGCAATTAGATTTCCCTGGAGCCTTCTTTTCTCCAGGCTGCACAATCCCNCCTCCAGTGTGTTGACCATACCACACAGCTTGGTGTCATCAGCAAAATTGCTGAGGGTGCACTCCATCCCACTGTCCATGTCACTGACAAAGACGTTAAACAGCGCCGGTCCCAGTACTGACCCCTGAGGAATGCCACTCATCACTGGTCTCCACTTGGACATTGAGCCGTTCACCACAACTCTTTGAGTGTGACTATCCAGCCAATTCCTTATCCATCGAGTGGTTCATCCATCGAATCCATGTCTCTCCAATTTAGAGACAAGGATGTCACGTGGGACAGTGTCAAATGCTTTGCACAAGTCCAGGTAGATGATGTCCGCTGCTCTTCCCTTGTCCACCAACGCTGTAATCTCATCATAGAAGGCTACTAAATTTGTCAGGCACAATTTACCTTTAGTGAAGCCATGTTGGCTGTCACCAATTACCATTTAATGAAGTTTAGCTCAGATGTCATAGAATCATAAAATAGTTTTGGTTGGAAGGGACCATTAAAGGTCTCGTAGCCCAACCACTCCTGCAATGAGTAGGGATATCTTCAACTAGATGGACCTCAAATGTTTCTAGGGATGGGGCATCTCCTACCTCTCTGGGCAACCTGTTCCAGTGTCTCACCACCCTCATTGTAAAAAAATTATTCCTTATATGAAGTCTAAATCTACCCTCTTTTAGTTTAAAACCTTTAACCCTTGTCCTGTTGCAACAGGCCCTACTAAAACCTCTGTCCCCATCTTTCTTATAAACCCCCTTTAAGTACTGGAAGGCTGCAATAAGGTCTCCCTGGAGCCTTCTCTTCTCAACCCCAACTCTCTCAGCCTTTCTTCATAGGAGAGGTGTTCCATTTTTCTGATCATTTTTGTGGCTGTCCTCTGGACCTGCTCCAACAGGTCCATGTCTTCCTGTACTGAGGACTCCGGAGCTGGATGCATTATTCTGGGTGGAGTGTCACCAAAGCAGAGTAGAGGAGTACTATCACCTTCCTTGAACTGCTGGCCACACTTCTTTTGATGCAGCCCAGGATACAGCTGGCATTCTGGGCTGTGAGTTCACATTGTTGGTTCAAGTGCAGCTTTTCATCCATTAGTACCCTCATGTCCTTTTTCACAGGGCTGCTCTCAATCCTTTCACGCTCAGCCTGCATTGATACCAGACGTTTCTGCAACCCAGGTGCAGGACCTTGCACTTGGCCTTGTTGAACCTTATGAGGTTCACATGGTCCCACTTCTTGAGCTTGTCCGGGTCCCTCTGGATGGCATCCCATTCCTCAGCCATGTCAACCGCACCACTCATCTTGGTGTCATCTGCAAGTTTGCTGAAAGTGCACTCAATCTCACTGTCTATGTCCTTGATGAAGATATTAAATAGTACTGGTCCCAGTAAGGACCCCTGAGGGATACCACTTGTCACTGACTTCCATCTGGACATTTTGCCATTGATCACTACTGTCTAGATGCAACCATCCAACCAATTCCTCATCCACTGAACAGTCCACCCATCAAATCTGTATCTTTCCAATTTAGAAAAAAGGATGTTGTGGGAGACCATGTCAAAGACCTTACAGAAGTCCAGATAGATGCCATCCGTAGCTCTTCCCTTGTCCACTGATGTAGTCACTCCATCATAGAAGGCCACTTCTATGGCCAGGGAAGGTTGATCAGGCAAGACTTGCCCTTGGTGAAACCATGCTGGCTGTCTCAAATCACCTCCCCGTCCTCCATGTGCCTTAGCATAGCTTCTAAGAGGATCTGTTCCATGATCTTCCCTGGCACAGAGCTGAGGCTGACAGGTTGGTAGTTCTCAGAGTTCTCCTTTACACCCTTTTCTTAAATAGGGGAAATGTTTACCTTTTTCCAGTCACTGGGAACTTCACCTGACTGCCATGACTTTTCACATATCATGGAAAGTGGCTTGGCAGCCACATGAGCCAATTCCCTCAGGACTCTGGGATGTATCTCATCAGGTCCCATAGACTTATATATGTTCAGGTTCCTCAGATGGTCATGAACCTGATCTTTTACAGCGGGAGGGACGTTGCTCCCACAGTCCCCATCTTGCAGTCCATCCACTCGAGAGGTGTGGGAAGAGAGGTTGACAGCGAAGACTGAGGCAAAAAAGTTGTTGAGTACCTCAGCCTTCTCCTCATCTATTGTTACCAGTTTTCCAGTCATGTTCATTGGGGGGGTACACTTTCTTTGACCCTCCTTTTTCTGACTGGCATACCTATAGAAGCCCTTCATGTTATTCTTTGCGTCCCTTGCCAAGTTCAGCTCCAGCCATGCCTTGGCCTTCTTGACCCCATCCTTACACAACCAGGCAACATCCCTATACTCTTCCCAGGATACCTGTCCCTTCTTCCATTGCCTGTGTATTTCCTTCTTGCCCTGTAGTTTGACCAGCAGGTCCCCACCCATCCATGCCAGTCTCTTCCTTTCCTTTCCTGATTTCTTACACATGGGGACTGAGAGCTCTTGTACTCTATGGAAAGCATTCTTAAAGATCTGCCAATATAAGAAGTCTCTCTTTAGAAAATGAACCTGTTAAATTCTTATTCTTTATCAATCTAGAAGAACAAATCTTCCATTAGCCATGGACTTGGAACTAAAAGCTTATTTGTATTATGTATTCTGCCTCTTTTTTTTCTCTTACATTTTTTTTTTTAAACAATGGAACATCTAGCAAGCTACCTTCAGAGGTAAAAATCTAGAGAATCTTAAATACAAGCATTTCTTGACATTCAACTTAGAATTTTTATTTTATTAGGTTACAATTTTGGTCCTTATTTCTATTATAGTGTCTTTTCAGCATAACACTGACCTGATTTTTTTCATGTTTGATACAGTGGATAACCGTAAAGAATATTCATTCTTCTTCTTCATTTGTACTTTTGTTAAGCAGTGTGAATTATTTTTACTGACACAGAATAAGTGCAGGTGTCATTTTACTTCATTGTAAATTTCTAAAAGTTAGATGTTCAGGGTATGATAAGGCTCTCAATTCCCTGTGAGTGGTGAAGCGATTCAGGTGATGCTTCAGTTCATCCAAGTTAAGGTCTCTGTTTCATTCTTGTAGCCATTTTATCAACTCTGAAATGACATGAAGATAGCTAGAGACTCTTACAGGCTTAGCTATATCCACAAAGACACAGTTTGTCATTTTTTAAAGAGATTAGATCTTTTGATAGAATCTGACATTTGTTGAACAGCATTGTTATTCTATAACTGAATTAAATCTGAAGTAATGTATCTGGCAGGCCTCCCAGGGTTTCTGGATATTGATAAACATTAGACTTTTACCAGATTGGTTTTTGTTCCCATAGGCTGATGGCTTTTTACTGAAATCTTAATTCAGAGAAACAGAAAGGATGCAAAAAATTGTATAAACAATTTGGTGTTGTCAGAGAACAGTAGGGTAATGAAATGGATATAAGGAGAAAAGGAATTAAAAAGAAGAATGGGAGTAGTTTCAGATTAAACAGAATTTATTAATTTTTATGGGTATTATTATGCACAACTGGTTGTGTTGTTTTGTTTTGCTTTGTTTTGTTTTTAAGAATTTTGATGACATATCTGAGCAAGCAGGATGGACACTATAATGCAATCTTAGGCCATAATTGGTAAAAAGTTATAAACTGTATGAAACTACAAAAAACACATAAACCTTTTATGCTCTAATGTGACATTTTATTTGCATAAGTAGCAAATAAACATGTGATAAATGTAAATATTTCAGGAGACTAGTCTTGCTGTTAATAAATGCACAGTATCACATAACTAAAGTTGATTGTCTTGTAGATGTATTTTTGTCTTAACTTGGTTCAAAGTTTCAGTGATCTGAATTTTTTTAAATGACTAATTGATAAGGTGACTTATTTTACTGTATTTTTTATGCAGTGTTTCTTATTACATCCTCAGACAGTAATCCATTATTGTTACAATCAAAGGTTAATGAGTTGGCAAAAAATATGTTGACTGTGAGTAACAGAGTATCAAAATTATTCAGTAAAGAGATAATAATAAGTGATAATAGCAACATTAAGGTTTTCTTTGTGGCCATTAAAAGATAAAAAAGATTACTTTTATACACACATGAACAGAAGGAGTACTGAGATATAAACCTAAACCCAAAACCAAATATATGACAATATTCAAGATTTTCCTAGATTTACAAATTTACAGGGCGGGGGGGAGAAAAAAACCCTCTGTGCTTCAGTGAAACTATCTGATTCAATGTACAGACTAAACATAGATATGATGCAAATAAAGTTATTAGAATCAGCTACCAGTATGCTCTGTGGTAGATCAGATTCATTTTATCCTTTGCAGCAAAATGTATTGATATGAAGATGATGTCCTAAGATAATTACTGCTCAGGGAACTGAATCATGTTTTTCTTTAAATGTTCACAAAAAGCATGAAGATAAAAAGTGAGGCCATTTTTCAAGTAGTCAATCTTTTGCCAGCTCAGTCTAGATGTTAGGCACTTTTGGAGACCCTGTCTGAGTCATAATATTTTGATTATCTTTATCCAAGTTTCAATACATATTTGCTTTCAATACATGAGCTTTGGATATATTTTCTAATGGTGGCATATACTGTGTACACTTCACATATAAGCTGATCTAACAGAGGGAGAAGATAAAATGATTTTTCCCTTTGCCTAGAAAGAAAGTTAGTATTTTTGTGAATAGAATTCTGTATACTTTAGACAAGTGACTGTAAGAGACTATAGGACTGGCTTTAATTTACTAATCTCCAGCACAGTCTAGGCAGAATGGTATAATTCTCAATTTTAACAGTTCCTTGGGCTGTGTTTGCAATCTAAACTCCATATTCTGGCAGCTAGATTTCTACTAGAATCCAGACCAAATTAGACGTCTCCTGTATGGATTTAAGTATCTCATTTATTTTTAATGAAACTCTATCTGTGATAGGAAGCCTCTTCTATACTTACATCAGACCTCAACAAAGAAGCTTTTCATTTGCTCAAAAGAAAGTAGAAGGTAGAGTGGGGTTTTACCAAGAATTTGCTTGAACAATGTTGTACATAGAGTCTAGAATATTATACCAGCATGTGTGTTCTTTAACTCTTTCATAATGTTAAAGATGTATGTATCTCAGGAACTGTAGGACACAGAATTATTCTGATTTAGAGAAATGAAAGCAAATAATTTACTGATCTACATTTTAACTTCACGGTAGCTCTCATTTTGTCAAGAAACTATGGTTATCAAATCCATTCTGAACAGAAAGATTCTTATTTGGTTACGGTCCTATAGAATGAAGAATATGGATTCATTATATGGTAAAATGAAATTTTCATCTAGTTATGAAAAGAGTATACACAGGAAAAGAGGAAAATATTTTTTGTAGAATAAGCCACCAGCTCTTTATTATTTAGTGCCTTTTGCTGCATCCACCACCTACAGTGAAGTCTATTTTATTTTGCCTTTATTATTGTTATTTTCCCAGCTTCTTTCTCTGCTTCTTTTCCACTTCATGGTCTTGGTGAATATCTTTCCTTCCTACGGTTTCTGTTTCCATTTCTTTTTCAGGAAACAGGCATTCACTCCTCAAAAATATCTTCCAGGTAATTTGCAGACTCTGACAGAGATCATTAAATCAGTAATATTTCATAAAAGTATGAAGTCTTTCTTCATGTGAACAAGATCATACTTACAGTAATTCTTTTGATTTGTATGAAATTAAGATTTGGTCTGCCTGAACCCATAAAACACTGGATTTTATTGCACTGAATTGAAAATACTTTCCTCAACTAAATTTAGATGGACTTAGCTATCAATGGGTTTGTGTCTCTTCATACTCTTTCCTTAACCTTATTTTTATTGAAGGGTCCTACTCTGGAAAGGTTAGTTTCTGGTAAGCTCTCTATTTAAGGATCTGTGAAGGAGATTCTCACAGTACTCTACTATTTTGAAAACAAAGGCATTGGTACAGCTATCACTTCTCCATTTTATTTTGCCTTATTTTTAAATAACTTAGCTTTGTTTTGTGTAGAACATTTATTGATTAATTAATGTATTATCTGTTAACTGTTAACCAAGACTTAGCATCAATTAGTACCCCCTTGTTATTGCATATTAATTTGATTTTACTTTCATTTCTTTTCTGCTTTTACTATGCTACTGCCCTGCATTTCTTTAAAAATCTTGCCCTGCTCACATCTGGTATTTTGAGATTAGACACGATTGAAAATTATCAACATAAGAGATTAGAAATTTCTCTTGTCTCGATTTTCTTTTCCTTCCTTCCTTCCTTCCTTCCTTCCTTTCTTATTTCCTTGCTT